>JALGBA010000425.1:900000-1306491 GCA_023970755.1 Azemiops feae | reverse complement strand
TATTTTATTTTATTTTATTTTATTTTATTTTATTTTATTTTATTTTATTTTTGCTCTGAACCCTGCAAAGTCCAAATTGGTGATATTTAAGCCCATGTTTAAATCTCCTGCTGCAATATAAAAAAAAAATAGCTTGATTAGGCTGCTGACCATCAGAGACCATTGGAGCTCAGCCCTTGGCTCTTCATTTGTTGTTAAAATCATCTTGAGCTCCTAAGCTCCATCTCTGCTAAGTCTATATTATTAAGCCATCGTAATATAGGTTTTCAGCTTGCAAGGGCTTATCTGAAAAGGAATACATCTCATGGTGAAAAAAGGCAGAGTAGCTATTACTCCATTCAACCCAACTGGGCTGTTTTGTATTGGGATTAAAAGAAAAAGAAAGTGAAACAAGCAAAATTTGGTAAATTCTCTAAAGTTGTGATCCATTGTGGCCATTTTAACCACAAGATGAGGAAGTCATATTGTAAACAAACTTGATATCTACGCAAGCTGATTGTTGATCATGCAATCATTTTGCCATATTGGTTTCGACCCAAGTAATTCAGAGGGATAGAGCAATCTTCTGTTGCAATGCTTTGCCAACATATTTAAGAAAATGTGGAATTATATTATCACGGGGGAGGGAATCTCCCTCTTGGAAGTACCTTCCCTTCCTTGAATGCTGAATTCTTTTCAATTGTTCACTGTTATTAATAATGCTGACTTTTATTAAGCCACTAATCAATTGTTTCACAAAATTCTCCCTTGGATATGCAATGTGATAGAGACAGATGTCAGATCAGTTTCCAACTGGTTAGCAAAAAATACCACGTGACCTAAGCCATAGACTATGGATCTTTGCTGGGTGTCCCATTTTTCAGTACACATCCTTTATTATTAGAGGATTGTCTATTAGTAGTAAAAGCAAAAAAAGTGAATTAGGCACACAAGGCTGCCATTATATTTCATAAAATCCTAAATTTCTGCCAATCCTTTGCCAAGGTGTTGGTCAAAATACGTGAATGTCCCTATTATTTCATCTTTACTTTTGTACACACTCTCAAATTTACAATGTTACATTTAAAATATTGAAATGCAGCAATCTTTCCTAATAGAACTTCCAGCTAAAATAAAGCTTCATTGCTAGATAGAATTGCCTGTTTCTAAGGGAAAACCTTTATTCTGGGGTCAGAGAAAGAGATGCCATCAGAACCTAAAGAAAAATGTCTTGAAATTCCCTATTCTATTATGTTTTTGTGTTTATAGAAACTTCCTTTTAGCCTGCAAAGCACAATGTCTTTCTTATAAACACTTTATAAAACCCTAGTAAGACCACACCTGGAATGCTGCATCCAATTTTGGTCACCATACTACAAAAAAGATGTTGAGACCTTGGAAAAAGTTCAGAGAAGAGCAACTAAGATGACCAAAGGCCTGGAGACTAAAACATTTGAAGAATGGCTGCAGGACTTGGGTTTGGTTAATCCAGGGGTGTCAAACTGCCGGCCCACGGGCTGGACACGTCACACAGAAGCCGCGCCCACCCCATTGCTGGCAATGGCAAAACAGTCCCAATACGTCGAGTGGCGTCACGTGACGTCGCGGGTTTGACATGTCTGGGCTAGTCTAAAGAAAAGAAGAAACAGGGATGATATGATAGCAGTATTCCAGCATTTGAGGGGCTGCCACAAAGAAGAGGGGGGTCATGTTATTCACCAAGGCACCAGAGGGCAGGACAAGAAACAATGGTTGGAAACTAATCAAAGAGAGAAGCAACCTGGAATTAAGGAGAAACTTCCTAACAGTGAGGACACTGTTGCCTTCAGAAATTGTGGGTGCTCCATCACTGGAGGTTTTTAAGAAGAGACTAGACAGTCACTTATCTGAAATGGTATAGGTTCTCTTGCTTGAGCAGGGGGCTGAACTAGAAGACCTCCAAGGTTCTGTTCTATTCTATTCTATTCTATTCTATTCTGTTCTGTTCCATTCCGTTCCGTTCCATTCCGTTCCATACCACTTACCTTTTGTTTGTTTTTTTAATTCTCTAGCTTTGACACATGGAAAACTTCAAATTTCCTGTTGGCTCACTGGTGCAATTTATAGCTTTATTATTGTTATTATTATAAAGGGTGCTTTTCACTGTGAGGTTACTATGCAATGTGCCCAGAGGGTTTTTCCCTCTTTCTCTTCAGTATGCATAAATTGGTATTTTAAAGGACTTAATTGTTTGAATTTATCAGAGGGGCTTAAGACTGGACAATAGCAATAGCATTTGCTCTTAAAATTGCCACGTGCTAGGCTTTCAGAAGGGCGCGGGATAGTGGGGTAGTCACCACCAAACTAGACGGATTTTGATCTATCATAATATTTTGGTGGTGATTTTTTTCCTTTGGAGTAATTTTCTTTCTAAAGAAGACAAGTGATAATTGAGCATGCATATGAGAATTAATAGGCAGTGTGGGGGATTCTGGTTTGTTTCTCTTGCGATTAATGTAGGCTTGTCTGCAGACAGAATGACTGAATTTTCTGCTGGAGTAAAACATCAGATTGATCTTTCCCAAGTTGGTTGAACAAAAGAAAGTCAGGATTTTTTTTGGGGGGGGAGGGCAGGCAAAGATGATTATCCTTTAGACACACTGTGATCATGAGGACAAATGAGCTTTATTGGGTTCTCAATCTTCTCTGAGTCTGTTTCTCTTCCTGCAGATATTTCATTACTGGGTTAGGTAACTCCATCAGTGCAAGTTCAGAGGGCACCAAGAACCCAACATCTGAACACTGAGTTTCATATAGTTGTAGCATTTGTACTTTATTTCAGTTTAACTGGGTGTTCCAATTCTTTTGCTTTGGAAGATACATTTACTAGAGGGCAAATTAATAAGAGTAGTCTTGCTCACCCCAAAAATTGTTATAAACTGAGCATATCTTTGTTCTTTTTCTAGGTAGCTGGATCCATTTCCAAACACACCAACAATTGGCAATCACCAACACCACAACGATGCTTGTGGGATCCATGTGGAGTCCTGGAACATTGTTCAAAATCAAGGAGGAGTTGGAGGCAGGTGCTATTTTTGCAGCATGCCCATTCTGAATTAATCATTTTAATTAAAGGTAACCTACTATATTTACAAATTTTAGACAGGGAAAAATGCTGGCAGATGCAAAAAAAAAAAAAAAAAACCCTGCCCACAATCACCACAGCCAGTACCAAAGTTTCTGTAATGATAAATTATGGATAATCCATTAATAAATATTATAGCAAAAGGGATCTCTCTCTGTCTCATCTATCTATCTATCTATCTATCTATCTATCTATCTATCTATCTATCTATCTATCTATCTATCTATCTATCTATCTATCTATCTATCTATCTATCTATCTATCTATCTATCTATCTATCTATCTATCTATCTATCCTGTCTGTCTGTCTGTCTGTCTGTCTGTCTGTCTGTCTGTCTGTCTGTCTGTCTGTCTGTCTGTCTGTCTGTCTGTCTGTCTGTCTGTCTGTCTATCTATCTATCTATCTATCTATCTATCATCTCTCTATATATACTGTATATATTCTACCATAAAAGATGTACACTGGAGGACCTCATGGCAGCGCAAAGAAATGCAATTAACGTTGCTAGTTTCTGGACAAGATCTGTTTAATTTGTACATATTTTAATCTTGTATTTTACATTTTAAATTTAAATGTCATATAGTATGCCTTATTTTAATTGTGATGCTTCCGACACGAATAAAAAAAACATAAAAGGTTTCCTATTGATAGCGATCTTATAGTCATGCAAGCTAAAAGCAAATTATAGTTGTTAACAAAATGTATAAGGAATTCAGTTGATGCACCAGCTTTTACATTTGAACACTAATTTGGAATACTTGTGGCGGGAGGGAACCACTTTGAGTCCATTTATTAAAGTGATAAATAGTGGTCTTTTTTCTAAGCAAAAGATATGTAAATGCTGTATCATGACTTAAATTATAATAAAGCCTTAGCTGCAACAAGCTGCAACATGCAAAAAAAAAAATGTACATTGGTTTACAAGTCTGTAACAATGACTTGATGTTGATGTAGCTAAAGATGTCAGAAAGGGAACAATAACCTTAAAAGTTTAACTCAGCAAACATATTGTTGATGGATTTTAAGATGCAGAATAGTTTCTGAATCCGTATCTTGAATATTTATTTTATAAAAACATTGAGGGGAAGTGCAGTGTCACAAGGGTTTAGACCAGGGATGTCCAACCTTGTCAACTTAAGATTTGTGAAGTGTAATTTTCAGAAACATGGCTGGCTGGGGGAATTCTGGGAGTTGAAGTCTACAGGTCTTCAAGATGCCAAGGTTGGGCACTCCTGGTTTAGATCTAAGAAAAAGCTTGTGTTGTACACCCAACCATTTGTATGACATGAACCTGGATAAAGAACTTCCAATAGTGACTCAAATCCCCATTGTTAATCCATTAGATGACAGCAATGCACCCTAATGGGGACTGCCTTTGAAGATCACCCAGAAACAGTATGTAGTTTGGCATGCATTGGCCATGGTTGATTTGTCACTTGATGTTATGAGCTCATTACACCATATGCAGACCCTGCACTGATAACCAATCAGTTTCTGAGAACATTTCAGAGTTCTGATTTTGAATGAGGCTGCCTTGTATGGCTTGGCACTTGAGTGTTTACACAGTGGTGGGATTCAAATATGTGAACAACCAGTTCTCTGTGTGCATGCCACTTCCGGAAGTCCATTCTGGGCCTGGGCAACAAAAAATTAGCTATCGCTTCTGCCAAAGTGGTGTGAACTGGCTGAATCCCACCACTGTGTTTACACAATTTTCTTCTCCAGTCGTTCTGATACAGACAACCTGAGATAAGTTGCAAATGGTTCTCAGTATAGTTTGGTAAGAGAAGCAGAAGCCCTCACCTTTTTTGTTAGTTATGGCTCTGTTGTGCAGAAGAGTTTCCCTTCTTAATGGCTTTCTGAAGTGTAGGAAGATGGAGCTATCCCAGATAGCATTTGGAGGTGAACATGAGGCGAACTTCTCTCTGTATTGATTGATTGAATTGCTCTGTTTTAGTATAATCTATATTATTATAGGGGATGTGATGGCTCAGCTGTTAAAGATGCTGAGATGGTCCTCTAGAAAGCTGACAGCCCGGACTTGAGACCCAAGCACCATGCGATGGGTGAGCTCCCATTACTTGCCCTTACTTCCCATCTAGCAATTCAAAAGCATGCAAATGCGAGTACATAAATAAGCACCATTTTGATGGGAAGGTAACCACATTCTATGATCCTTGGCGTACAGTTATGCTGGCGACATGATCATGGAAATGTCTTAGCTCTCTTGGCTAAGAAACGGAGATGAGCACTGTTCCTTAGAGTCAGACATAACTGGAAAGGGGAGAAAACTTTACCGTTACCATAATACTATGGATGTTACTATATTTTATGGTTTTTAATATATTTGTTTCACTCTGTGGCAGACCACCAGAACGTGGTGGTTATCAGGCCCCAAGAACAAAAAAAAACCCACATGGGATTACTTCTAAGCACTTTTCTTTATTGTTTCCCACCTATGGACAGAAATCTTGCCAAAGTAAAGAAACTACTTGCATCACTTTAGATATACTCCGAGAATTGCAAGGGGGAGAGCTTTTTAACTCTCTCCCAACTAAATTATCTAAGCTTCGCTGCCTCTTTGCCGTCTGAAATGAAGCCCCTCCCTCCCAGGAATCCAGACTACATTCCACCACACAGTACACAAAATGGTTAAATAAGTAAAAGAAAATGTCTATTGGGCTGGAAACCTTCTGGCTAATCCACAAGCACTGCTCTTTTCTGTGAAATGTCACCTTGTCCACTTGCTCTGTTGAAGCAAAAGAAAAAGAAAGTTCAAAGTGTCTTTGGTGATTGGCGTGCAAAATAAAAATAAGTGTCGGATGAATGTGCATTTGTCCAAATCATGAGGAAGCATAGCCCTGCCACTGAAGTGCCAAGGAGAGCAGCCTCTTATTGAAGCCCAGCTGCTCTAGACTAGGGCCATTTCTTCTGAGATGTGCCACAGCTGTGAGTTAGATGTAAACTAGCTGTTAAAGCAACGCTTCCTCTGGGCTGAGGAAGAGTAACTTTTACCCAATTTTTTTTCCACGTATTTCCTCTTGGATTTGCCACTTGGTGCAGGGTAATCTCAAGTAGGAAAACCCCACGTGTGAGGAGTTAACCTCAAGCAGCTATGAATTTCCTTTGCAATTCTGTTACATCCTCCTACACCAAGAAACAGAAAAGCCATTGAAGAACTTGAAGAACCATCTCATCCCAATAGGACTGACCCACCCCACTTACTCTGGCAGAAGGTGCACGCTGCAGAGCCCGTCGGCCAAGGAATTCTCCTGGGATCCAGGAGAAAAGCCTTTTCTGCCACCCTCAGGAACATTGTACCACTCAAGGTGAGACCCACCCGCTCCCTTTTGGCCTTCTGAAAGAGTCTGAAAACCTGGCTCTGTCAACTGGCTCCCTGCCCTGATTGGGTTGTCCAGTGGTGGGATTCAGCAGGTTCGCACCACTTCAGCAGAACCGGTAGCTAATTTTTTTTGTTGCCCAGGCCCAGAACGGACTTCCGGAAGTGGCATCTACACAGAGAACCGGTTGTTCACATATTTGAATCCCACCACTGGGGTTGTCCCATTCTGGAGGTGGCTACTAGATTAGGAGAAGATTCCATCTCCACCCCATTTATGCATTGATCCTTTTTATCCAGTTTATTGTTAATTGTAGTGTTTTTATCTTTTAATGCCCAATGTTTTAAACTTCTAATTGTTTCATAGTGATATTTGCAGCATTGCAAGCTGCTCAGAGTCACTTGGTAATTATTAATTTAATAGATAAATTAATAAATAAAATCTGAAATTTGACATAAGATTGGAGTGGAGTAAAGGAATATTAACTACATTTTGACAGCCCCCTAGAATATCTTCTATACTGTATTTTATGCTATTATAAATGCATCTTGAGGGTTTTGGTTAACAATCAAGGTATAACTAAATAAGTACTAGAAAACAATAGTTTTATTGTAAGCTATAAACCTTCTCAAGCGATTAATTACAGTGAAGAAGCCATAAATCTTAACGGCACAGAGGAAGCACTGCTCAAAAGATAATAATTGTCTTGATTTTTTTAGTAATATGCTTCAACAAAACCAACATATCTATTTAGTTTTCTTAATTTTTGTCCTCCTTAGGGAGCAAAGACAGAAACAGCCAAAAGAAAAGATGAGCTAATAGAGCAAAATAGGAGCACTACTTTTAATGATAATAAATAATAAAATGGGGTTTTAAAGAACAGAGTTGAGCCTAAGGCCAAAGGTTTGAAAAAAGTTAAAAACTACTGTTTGCTCCTAAAGTATACTACCAGCATGTTGTATAAAGCTAACATGGGGTTACTTTATGTAGACTTAACTTCTTGTTAAAAAGGGAGATGTAAATATAATTTATAAGCTTATACTAAGTCGCTTATTGATCAAGTATTCAGTCAACATTAGATTATTTTTAATTTAAATTCGAACAGCAGTACAGGGCAAAATTGTAGTGCACATTTCACATGCTAATTGTATATTGGAAAGCCAATATCAACCACTTGATTTTAAAAAAATCTTTGAGGATAAACCCAAATATTCAATGTTCAAGGCCTGTTTGTCCTTCACCAGAATGGAACAGCAAACTTTTTTGAGAGCAGAAATGTATAAGGTTTTTTTTTTTACTCAATTCCTGCCATCACAAATTCAACCCACTTGTCTATTTTCCTTCAGCTTTTCTTCTTATGTTATCTAAAGTACTGTTGTTGAACCGGAATCAGTGGTGGGATTCAACCGGTTTGCACCACTTCGGCAGAACCTAATTTTTTTGCTAATTTTAGCTAATTTTTTGTTGCCCAGGCCCAGAATGGACTTCTGGAAACAGCATCCACACAGAGAACTGGTTGTTCACATATTTGAGTCCCACCACTGACTGGAATGCTTTACTTTCTTACAGGCTAGCCCCAGAGGTTTATTAGATACTTTGAAGAAGTCAGGATGCACTTCAGATGAGCTTACCATTAGCTTAATATCTTTTAGGTCTCCCTTTTGCTGTGGTAGCTGTAACAGCACAATTAGAGCTGTTGCCTTATATGTTAAAGGTTTCTCGTTTGAAACTTTTAAAAAACTACTGTTTATCTTTATGAGGCTTCCAACTTCTTCTTGTGCTTTACTACTATATTATTTTTAAAAAATAAGTTTAATTCCACTGTTCCACCCTTTTTCTATTCGCAGGAACTAGAAGGGTTTACTCTAGCTGTTGGAAATTACAAAGAAAACATGTTTTGGAAGGGAATACAGAGGACTAAACAAGAAGGCTCTAAGCAGAGTAAATGGAATTTGGAATCAAAAGATGACATGATTTGGAAGTGAAGTGAGAGAAAGTTATAAGGAGTATTTTGTATGAGGATTTTTAGTGATATATTGGAATTTAAATACATTTTATCAATGTAAGCATCCAAGAAAAATGTAGAAGAAAGTAAGAAGTGTTATGTGAATGTTGAAACATGTTAATGCTGCAGGTGTAGACTGTGTAAGTGGATGTGGTAGTTTGGTTATAGAATGCCTGGGCAGCTTGTTGAATACAAGTGTGACTAGTGTAACTGTACCTAGAGAGTAAGGAAGATGATTTTAAAAACAAATATGGAAGAACTATTCACTAATGTCAGCTCTCCCAGGTAAACCAGGCAAGAAACGTGAACAGATGAATGAATTTTATTTTATTGTAACACTACATTAACAGAATCTTGCAACTCTGAAAGTACAAAGTTTCTGCTACCAATTTTAACTGCTTAATCCATTAGGGCAGGTCCTTCCTATGTTTTTTTCCTTAACAGTTAAGCCACTGGGAGCTCCTGCCTTTCTTGTCTGATTGTTTCCTAGGTAGCTTCTCTTCCCCAAGGTCACTCACACATTCCATTACATCACATCCCCTTCAAACTCTTCCTCCCCTCCTGAGTTCCCAGGAGAAATAGGTTGTGTGCTCTGAGAATGAAATGTAGCTGTGTGGCTCCTTTCTTCTCCTGGCAATTCCCCATGAGCACATGTGGCATCCTGTAGATCATCTCTAGTTGAGATGGTAACTGCCCCTCCCTCAGAAGTCCCCCTCATCTGATATACCTGATGTAATCTTTTGTTTTCTACAAATAAGACTCTGGCTTCTCAACAGGTAATTGAGAGATAAATGAATATGACAATTAGCTGATGACATGCTTGTTGATTTAGAGAAAAGATATGATAAAGTCTGTACATTTGACAGGGAATATTTTGTACATTTATGAAAATGAAAGTTAATTACTTCTATTAGATAAGAGCAATGAATTATGGAATATAAGCAGTAAGGGAAAGATGTGTGATGTCCATTGTTTAATGCTATTTACGAATAAATACAAACTGAATTTTTATGGTGATCTGCAAGGTGTGTTATTTGAAAATATGAATGGGAAACGAACATTTATATACAGATGATGCCATGCTGTCAGTTAAGAAGCCAAATGATTTGGAATGAATGTTAAACAGATTGCATGATGTAATGAGAAATATGAATCTGAAAATGAATGTATCAAGGACCATAGTAGTTATGTTTGTCAGGGAAAATGTAATGAACAGATGCAAATAATACAAACATAGTAAAAACTATCGTAGTATATAAGTTTATGTATCTTGGTATAATGTTTCTTAAAAATTGAAAATATTTGGAGAAAATTTAATATGGGCAAATGTTAATAGAAAGATAATAGGTAGCATGTGGTCTGTTGTGGGAAAGAATGTTGACACAAGTGAAAATGCTGCATATAACTGAAAACTTCTGCCCGTTTTCTTAAATGAAAATGAGAGCTGGGAATCTCAGGAGTAACATAAAAATAATATGGAACTCAGTTGTGTGGGGTAAAGACTCAAGGATGAAAGGGTGATGAATGATTGTGGACTACATAGAAAAGTGAGTTGCTAGTATGTTGTGGTGGTTTCGTCATATGGAGAGAATGAATGAGGATCACATTGCGAAACAAATATATGAAGTAAGAGCAAGAGAGTTGAAAAGAAGGGGGAGGTGGAGAAACTGGAGGTCTGATGGAGTTGACCAGATTTTCAAAAGGAGAGAGGTGAGAAGTTGAAAGAGCAAGTGGTGATGTATGAATCAGCAGACGACTTGGGGGAAACAGGAATAAGACAGCAGGGAGAGATACAATGAACAGTATTGATGAAACTAGATAGAGCGATGTATCCTTTCTCCCTCTTCCTATTCTGATGCCTTTAATTCCTTTTCCCCCTGTTTCTTTGTTTTCCTTACCTCCAAAGGGAATATATGCAGGATGGATACACACGTGTGCGTGCACACACACATACTTACACACAGAAAGACAGACAGACAGACAGGATGTATGTTGTCTTAATTGGGAGGTGGAAAGATGGGAGGTGATCAGACGTTTTTGATTCCATTCCCTTCATAATACGGTCACTAACAAAAACCATCCAGTGAAGGGTAGTAGTTTTTCTACAGGGAAATAGTTAAGGAAGATCATTTTGGTGGTGTAGGAGAAAATAACTGATATCTCTTCTCTCATTTAAGAACAAAACCAGTTCACGGGTTCTCTTACGGTCCTGAATTTTACAAAAATTTTACAAAAATTTATAAGGCCCACCATGACATTTATCTCATCGTTCCCTTTTATTAATGGAAACATTACGCAAAGAGGCCTTGGAGTCCAGGTACTGGACCTGCAGTTTGTTCTTCTTATACTACTAATTGGTGTGAAGATTAAAGGTTGATGAAAAGCATTAAATGATTGGGAGTAGGCAAGCTGCTTACAACTGACAGATCAAAACAGGGCACCATCCCTTCAAAAAACAAAACAAAAAACCCAGTTCTGTGAAACCCAGTTTTTGTGGGACGTGCTACCGGTGTGAAGAGAGTCAGGATTGATTTATTTTCCTTTTACTCTAAATCTCATTTCAGTGGATGATTAACAGAGGGAGATATGTAAATGGTGGAGTCTCGATCAAGAGAGCTGCTGTCAGGATATCACCTAGATAAATTAGAAAGGAATGCTCAGGTTTCTGCAAAAGAAGACTAATGATATTAAATCCTAGATGAAATAGAAAGGCAACAGTGCACAAGCTGAAAACCATAAAACTACAGTTTGGCTTGCTAGTAAATCCACATAACTTTTTTTTTTTTAAATGCAAGAAACTTTTAGACGTGTTCCAGAATAACATGTTTTTAATTCGGTTTTCTTTTTTAAATAGTTTGATGACCTAATTGGTGCTAATTTTACTACTCAGGAAGTAGTAAGCTGTTTGGTGAGGAAATACAGAATTCCACGCTTTTCTTCCAGAAACAAATGTAGATAATCTTTTTTCCTCACAGAAAAGATGAGGTGATTAACTGTCTGGGGAGAAAGTTCTAGCTAAGGATTTTTCCACTTTTTTCCTCTAAATAAGGTTAAAAAATGCGAACTGGTTCTGTTCGGCTTGTTTGAAAGAGCCAACTAAAGGGAAAATTTCAAACAACAACAGCAAAATCAGAGAAACCAAATTTCAAATTTCCACTTAATCCCTCAATTGCAGGCTAGTAAACCGTGTTTTATCCCATCCAAATTTGCAAGGTGGTGTTGTAGGTTAACGCTGAGTTCTCAGAGAAAACCTGGAATTACACATACAACAAAATCAATAAATATTAGTGCCATGGTAACATAAGACCACCAAGAAAAGCCCTTTTCTTTTCTATTTTTAAAAAGGGATTAGTAGACTGCACAAGTGCCATCTTATAAAAATAACAGACCTTCAACCAGGCATTATTTGCCTGTTTCTTAATATAGCAATAGTAAAATTACTTTTTAATCTAGGGCTGGACTATGTCCAATTGAACAGCCTAACAATGGTGTCCCTTAGCCCCAGGCTTTTCAACCGGTGGTACGCGTACCACCAGTGGTACGCGAGCACCTGGCTGGTGGTACGCGAGCCTTAGCTAATTGGAGTGGGAGAGGGAACCAGTTAAAACAGAGCTGCACAGACCTGGAAGAGATCAGCTGCTCCAGAATCCCCAGGATCTATGGCGACATACTAATTGGAGCTTCCGGTGCACCAGGAAGAGAAAAGGAGGAGGGCGGAGAGAAGAAAAGGTATAAAAGGGGCAGATCGGCCTGTTTTCGGAGGAACAGCGAGCGAGGAAGGGTGAATGAGCAAGTGCCATGTTTTGGGGGGAAAGGCTAGCAAGCAAACGGCTCCTGCCCAGCTCGCTTGCGGAAAACATGCTGCTTGCTAAGTGAAGCCCCAGGATCAGCGGGCTACGGCTGATCCGCGCTTCGGCTGTATCAGCTGTAGCCCGCTGATCCTGGGGCTTCACTTAGCAAGCAGCATGTTATCCGCAAGCAAATGAGCTGGGCAGGAGCCCAGGATCAGCGTGTGCAGCTACAGCTGAACCACGCTTCTGCGCCCAGAGAGCGGCTTCTGAGTGCGGGCGGGGTGGCTTCTGAGTGCCGAGCGGCTTCTGAGCGGCGAGCGCGAGTGGCTTCTGAGCGCTGAGCGCAAGCGGCTTCTGAGCACCGAGTGGCTCCTGAGCGCGGGCGGGGTGGCTTCTGAGTGCCGAGCGGCTTCTGAGCAGTGAGTGGCTTCTGAGCGCCGAGCGCGAGTGGCTTCTGAGCGCTGAGCGCAAGCGGCTTCTGAACGCTGAGTGGTTCCTGAGCGCGGGCGGTGTAGCTTCTGAGTGCCGAGCAGCTTCTGAGCGCTGAGCGCAAGCGGCTTCTGAGCGCCGAGTGGCTCCTGAGCGCGGGCGGGGTAGCTTCTGAGTGCCGAGCAGCTTCTGAGCCCCGAGTGCGAGTGGCTTCTGAGCCCCGAGTGGCTTCTGAGCGCAGGCGGCTTCTGAGCGCCGAGTGACTTCTGAGCGCCGAGTGGCTTCTGAGCGCGGATAGCTTCTGAGCACAGCTCAACTGTAGCTGCACACACCGAGCCTGGTTTTGGCAGGCAGCGGCGCATTCTCCTTACCACATGGAGCCGCCGGCGAGGTGAAACGGCGACATCCTGGCCCTGCCTGTGTGCGCGCAGAGGCTGAGGCGCATGTGCTCTCCTCTGCCTGTGCGCATGCACAGGCAGGGCCGTGATGTCACCGGTTCACCTCGCCGGCTGCTCCGTGTGGTGAGAATGCGCTGCTGCCTGCCAAAACCAGGCTGGGGTCTGGGCGGTGTAGCGCAGGACAATGGAAGGGAGGGAGGGAAGGAAGGAAGGGACAAAGAGGGAAGGAAGGAAGGAAGGAGGGAAAGGACAATGAGAGGGAGGGAGGGACAATGGGAGGGAGGGAGGGAAGGAGGGAGGGAAGGAAGGAATGGAAGGACAATGAGGGAGGAAGGGAAGGAGGAAGGGACAAAGAGGGAGGGAAGGAAGGAAGGAAGGAAGGAAGGAAGGAAGGAAGGAAGGAAGGAAGGAAGGAAGGAAGGACAATGGGAGGGAGGGAGGGAAGGAGGAAGGGACAAAGAGGGAGGAAAGGAAAGGAAGGAAAGAAGGAAGGGACAATGGGAGAGAGGGAGGGAAAGCACCCACCCCAGTCCCACCCCCCTCCACTAGAGACCCACGGATTCCCCCCCTCAGGCACCCCGCAACCTGAGTGATAAGCTGGCCATGTCCCCCCGGCCATTGGGACACTGTGAACGTTATAAGTATGAATCGGTTGCCAAGCATCCGAATGTAAATCACATGACCCTGGGGATGCTGCAACAGTCATAAGTGTGAAAAATGGTCATAAGTCACTTTTTCCAGTGCCGTTGTAACTTCGAACAGTCACTAAGCGAATTGTTGTAAGTCGAGGACTACCTATACTTTATCATTTTATTTTATTTTTTTGGTCAAGTTTTTGACACCTTGCTGGGCGACTAGTGGTACTCGGATATTGCCTTATCCTAAAAGTGGTACAATGGGTGAAAAGGTTGAAAAGCCCTGCCCTAAGCATGTCTTTACTTTACAATAAAACAGAATATCTATAGCTTGGGATTGAACTGTGGAGTTTTTGAAGTTCTCTGAGCTTGGTTTTTTGCTTGAAGACATTACATTATCGAACTAGGTAACAACATCAGTGTGAGTGTATGAACATCATCACACTGATGATATTAGTCAGTTGGGTAATGAAATATCTGTAAGCAAACAACTGAGTTCAGAGTGCTTAATGGTTAATCCAGGGTTGCCTTAATCCTTGTGAGTTGTCAGAGGGCAATCAATCAAGAGGAGGAATGAGTGCCATAATTTGTGAAAGTGGCTACTCTAAAATGTGCTTGACCACAGCCCTATACGTGACTTTGAAAAAATAGCTAACGCTATCCTAAATCAACTCTCACAACCTTACCATACCATTTGAAGACTTTTCTACAATTCACCCACTGATTTACTTATATAAGAAATGCATATATGTGTGTAAAGTGTGTTTGTGTGTGTGTGTGTGTGTGTGTGTGTGTGTGTGTGTGTGCTATTTCCTTACTTGCAAATGCCAAGATGAAACCATGCCTCTTATAGTAACAGTATCTAAAATTTAAAAACAAAGTAGTTTCTCTCTAAAGTCAGGCATTTCAAGAAAGGAATCCTAAAGAGCAAAGCCCAATCAGGAGCTTTAATGAACAAAAGCATGTGGCCACTTACTTATATCACAACTTTCCTTGATAGCCCTAAATAACATTTGTGAAAAAGATTTTTTGGGGTATTTTAGCTGGACTTTTTCCAACATGTGTGCCGCCCTTGGGATAAACAGAAGCCTTCTGTCTACATGGCTGTCAGTCTGCAAGTTGTGCAAGCTGTTCTAATAAGATCTTTTAAAAAAACAAACAGAAATGGGCACAATATGTTCACAGCAGCTAGGACATGGGGAACACTTAAGACATGGACAAATCTTCTCAATATTTTTTTTTTTCAAATATTAGCTAGGTATTTGCTAGAAAGTGACTTTCACACTAAGGATACGGCATGCTATGGAATGGATGGAAGAACTCATTCCATTTTTTTCAAAGCATCCGTCTCAGCATTGATTTGAATGTGTGAATTTCAGCTCTCAGAATTCTACAATTATCTCTCTGTTCTGTTTTGCTCAGTATTGTCTACATCAATGTTTCCCAACCTTAGTCATTTTTAAGATGTGTGGATTTCAATTCCCCTGGCTGGCTACGGTATTCTGGAAGTTAAAGTCCACACTTAAAATGGCTCAAGTTGGGAAACACTGGTCTACACCAGCCAGGATGTGGTCACAACAGGTCAAGAGGGCGGCTCTAACCATGTGATTGAAGCTTCACCTGTTGTTTTAAATGTGACTGAGATAAAACATGATCAGAGTTTGACCACACCACTGCAGACACCATCAAAACCTTTTTGACTGTATCCTGCGGACACTGCTGTCTCTGACAAAGGAAATCTTCAAGATTTCTAACCACAGTTTACCTCAGGGTTACTTACAGAAACAGGACTCCTATTATATTCCATAGATCCTGCTAGTTGGTCATACATTGGATTTAATCCATTTCACCATTTTCTCATTTCCTTAAAAGCTACTCGCCACCAATCTGTCTGCAGACAGACGAACAGCACCAAAAAAACCCTCTCCAGGGCTGCTACGTGTCCTTCTTCCCATTCCCACACCTTCAACTCCAAGTGGACAGAAGAATATAGGCTTACTTTACAGAATTGTCAGAAAGTGCTACTTCTTCCATCATATAAACCTGTGAACAGTGGAGTGTCTTTTTATAATCTGACAAGATGCCGTTTTCAAGTTGACAAAGAATAAGACCTGACTGAGATATATTACAAACTCTGCCCTTTGTTTCCACTTTTTCTTTTTAGATGGACCCATTACAGCCTATTACGGCTGCAAAAAAACCCCTCAAGATTTCTGATTTTTTTGCGTAAGGGTTAGGTTTAGGAGCAGGGTCAGAATTAGAATTATGGTTGATCAGGATTAGCGTTAGGGTTAGGGTTAGGCTTAAGGCTCCGAGTTCAAATCTAATCTCCATGATAAACGCTTCCAAGGTTACCTACCTCACAGAGCTTTTGTAAGGACAAATTGGAAAAGGAAACCCTGTGTATGCTACTGAGCTCTGGAGAAAGACAAATGTAGCAAGCAGACAAATGTAGATTTTGATTTTGAAAAGTGAGGATGAAACTTTCTGAATACTTCAATAAGACTTTAAAAATTGGGCTAGTTGCTGTGTCATCTCGTGTCATAATACTGCTGCTAATCATTGCCGAAGTATCCAGATAGCATCATTCCCAAATATCAAATTTTCCAGTATATTTAAAGTACATCATTAATGGGAGTATTTTGTGCATTTGTAATTTTCTTAATATGACCTAACCTCTACATGATGAATAACCTAATCTAATGAAGGCAAACTTGTCAGGCAGATACATTTTAGACTGCACTTGTTGTGGTGAATATTAAGTGATAACATTAATACAGTCAATGGACAAAGTCACTTGATTCTAATATGACATTTTTTGTCATCCTGGAAGCAAAGCATGGCAGCTTCTGCCATAGTTACATTTTTTAAAATATATATTTTGATATTAATTTCACCTGGTAACAGAAGGGATTGAGTAAAAAAAAAAACTACTTTTGGATACAATCAGAAAATTACTAGATTACTCTCATAGCAGAGAGTCGTAATCTTATCCCTGTTTAATACAGGTAGTCCTCAACTTACAACAGTTTGTTTAGTAACCATTCAAAAGTTACAATAGCACTGAAAAAAGTGACTTATGACCATTTTTCACACTTATGACCATTGCAACATTCCCCAGGGTCATGTGATCAAAATTCAGAGGCTTGGCAACTGGGTTCATATTTATGATGGTTGCAGTGTCCCTGGGTCACGTGGTCACCTTTTGTGACCTTCTGAAAGGAAAAGCCAATGGGGAGGTCAGATTCAATTAACAACCGCATTACTAACTGAACAATTGCAATGATTCACTTAACAACTGTGGTGAGAAAAGTCGTAAAACAGGGAAAAACTCACTTAACAAATGTCTCACTTAGCAACATACATTTTGGGCTCAGTTGTGGTTGTCGTTAAAGACTATCTGTACTGCAGGAGTCATTTAGAAGAAGTTTGGGTGGCAAGATAATACCCTAATTTATATGAGAAACTTTCAAATTGTTTGAAAACTGCAAATACAACTTTTGGATGGAGGGGGGCAATCACTGGCAAATAAAGCCCTTAGTATTTATTGTCAACCAGCTTCTAAGTTATTGAAAGATAAATGTGGTTTTCACAATAGCAGTGTATTCAGTTAAAAACAGCTCCTTGATTTTATACCTTGGTCCCTTAAGCAGCATCTACAAGCGCCAAATTGTTCTAAATCTATTATTCTCTTTTGTTCCCTTCGTTTGCAAAGAGTTAAAGAGCATTACTAAGATGAACGTTATGTAATAGTTATATGAATGCACCATGAAATAAAGAGTTGGAATATCCTTCATTAAGAAATATGGGAAGGAAGGAAGGAAGGAAGGAAGGAAGGAAGGAAGGAAGGAAGGAAGAAAGAAAGAAAGAAAGAAAGAAAGAAAGAAAGAAAGAAAGAAAGAAAGAAAGAAAGAAAGAAAGAAAGAGGGAGGGAAGGAAGGAAGGAAGGAAGGAAGGAAGGAAGGAAGGAAGGAAGGAAGGAAGGAAGGAAGGAAGGAAGGAAGGAAGGAAAGATTTATGGATAGGTAGAGGTAGAGGTATGAACTTAAAATCAGACTCCTGTACTTTGACAAGTGATTTTGTCTATATTTACTGTGTACCCCAAGGAATATTTTTAAATGCTTGTCTGTCAATCTAAAAAACAATATTTTTATATTACAGCCTTTTCCTATTATTGCCATACTATTGCTATATGCACTTCAAAGGTCAATAGGTTCAAAGATGTTCTTTTGAATTATATATTTCAAACTTGGGACTCATCTCATATGGAGTGACTACAAGAAATCCTTTTTCAGAATTGGAAATCCAGATGTACAGTCTTGGATTGTTGATATGTGTCCATTTCACTCTCTATTGATGTAAGGGGAAAACTGTAAAATTATTCCATGTGGTTATGGTTTAAAATTAGGCTAAGTAGTTTCCTGTATGTAACAAAATATTTTTATTGTTTCTTTGGGAGGCCCTTTTCTTTTAGTTCTTCCCTTCCCTTCCCTTCCCTTCTCTTCCTTTCACTTCCCTTTGTACTAAAACAGTAAGAAAACTGTATTATTAAATTCTTCATTGCTAATCAGCTCTTTTAAATAATCAACCTCAGCTGCAGGTTGATTTTCCTGTTATTGTTTACATGATATGTTTTTCCACAAAATTGTACAACTGATACACCATCCTATATATCTTGGCCAAATATAGAAATCCTGTTTTGTATTTCTTCTTACCAGAATGTTGTAGATAATTAAAAAAAATTGCTAATAACTATGCAGTAATAATTGTATCTTAATGCAAACATCATGGAATGCCTCTTGAATTCCTTATATGCATCCAAATTCCTCTACCAATGTCATTAAATAAAATGATTAAATTTTAATTTATTAATTAATTTAATTAATTTATTAATTACAATCATTTAAATAATAATGAGCTGATATGAATAAAATTTGGCTGTGTATACACCCAGTCATAATCCTTTAGTAACATGTGGATCAGGGACCTGATTATAAAGTTGTTGGATTTCTTGTGTGAGACTGAGCTGGGCAGTATAAAATTAAATAAACAATAATATAAATACCATTTGCATTTTAAGTTTCATTCAATAATCTGTAAAAAGAATTTTGTCCCACCAACATAGTAACAAAATAAACGTACTTTATGCAAGGAAGACATTTATAATTTTACAGGCATTGCTGTTATTACATTCATCAATTGCAGTAAATTGTAAGGACATAAAATTGCACTAATACTCTTGATAATTATTTTTACTGCAAAATAATGAGAGAGATTGGGGCTAAAGCAGCATTTGCTGCTATGAACAGCATTCTCTTAAAGCAAACTCAATTAATGAAATACACCAGTCTGCATGTATTTCAATTTAGAAATACATCCAAATAATGAGAGATGGTGGATTAACTGGGCAAAATGTTAGGTTTTATATTATATTCTGCTATGTTATTTGATTCCTAAACTCAAATCTTTCAGAGTCTGTTCCAATACAGAATTCCTGGAAGTATATTGCTCAGATGTTCAATTACCTTTGCTTCGGCACATTTAATAAATGCTGCTTTGCTATGCCCTTTCTCTCTCAGTCTCTCTCTCCCCCCCCCCCCTCAGAAGCTCTTTCTCAATTTGAGGAAGAGAAGGAGTAACATCCCACTGGATTTCTGCATACCACTGGTTGAGAAACTTTGTTCAAAGCCTTCTGGGTTGGTCTACAATTCAAAAACCATGTAGACAGAAATCAGTGTGGAGACACATTCAATTACTTTTGCATGTGGCATCTTCTAAAGCAGCGGTCCCCATCCTTTCCAGCTCTGTGGACTGGCGGCAGCAGCAATGGGGGTGGGGGCAGACAGAGGGGATGGTTCCATGCAAATGGCGGGTGAGCACACTCACACGTGAAGCACCATTTGCACAAATGGAGTTTCGTGCACCCGCCCGCCCACTCATCCACCACTTGCGTGGCCTGGTTCCCAATGGGCCGTGGCCAGTGGTGGGATTCAGATATGTGAACAACTGGTTCTCTGTGTGGATGCTGCTTCCGGAAGTCCATTCTGGGCCTGGGCAACAAAAAATTAGCTACCGATTCTGCCTAAGTGGTGCGAACCAGCTGAATCCCACCATTGGCCGTGGCCCAGGGGTTGGGGACCCCTATTCTAAAGACATATCTTCACAGAAATAGACATTTTACTTGCCATTAAGCTAAATGTAGATGTAATAAAATAAATACCTATGAATACCATTAGTGAAGTAAACTCTACTGCTTTCTGAGTGATTACTTCATAGCTGATCTTAGCTGGATTGAAGACTGACAGGTAAATCTTATGTAGACTTCTTAGAAATAAATGCTACAGGTTTAGCAGATCTTTACTCCTAGCTAAGTGTGCATAAGACTTTGGTCTATGTTTTTACCAACATAAGTCAAGACTAGGCTTGTTAGGAATTCCAGTGACACATATTGCCCACAACTAACTTTTGCCAAGGAATTTGATGCATAAGACTTGTTTGTATGAACAGTCATAGATTGGACTACAGACGTGGCAACTTATTCTATATTCACAGGAATATATTTCACTGGTGTTATGTAAATAGAAGTAAAATAATACAGATTGTAGAAATTGTGGTGCATGGTAAATCCAGTTTATGTGATAGTTGTAAAGAACAACTTACTGTACACTGATTCTCCTTCATTTTTGGAATTAAATCTGGCAATAATACTTTTGTAAAATGCTTTGAAACATGGGTACAAAATAACTGAGCCCCCCTCTTTTTTGTGACCCACAGTTCAAGTGGCAAGTTTGAAAAAACTACTCAGGACCATACATAGACAACTCTTGGATGGAACACGAAAGGAAAACCCAGCATTATAGAGTGGACATTTCCCATTAGACCCCCAAATGTTAGTATCTAATAAGTCAGTAGCAAATTATCTGCATATTGTTATCAAGAAAACCATGAATGTGAACATGTAAACACCAGGAACTGAGCTTGACTAGAGGAAGTCTTTACTTTTAATTATAGTAGCATAAGAAGTGTTTGCAGGCATGTCTACAATGTCTTCGCTGAAACGTTTCCTTCCCACATTATTTCAACAAGAGAGAAAAGACAAGTACTGTAACTGCTGTTTATGTTGCTATGATTCCTTCTCTGATGTCCCATATGATTTCTCCAGGCAAAATTTATCTCTTAAGGCTTGCTGTGAAACTGTTCAGAGTAGCAAGCAGCCCTCTTGAAGTATGGCTTTTGCGTTTGGATGGAGATAACCTAATGTTGTATTAAGCATTTGGTTTTCAAGAAAGAATAACAGGAATTAGGACCTTTAGTCATAGATGAAATGAAGCAGCCACCAACCCTAGCTCAATTCCCTTTTCTGGAAGTGCAGGAGCTAAAAAATTATCCTTCTCGGTCCTTTTCTGCTCTCTGTTCTTTAGGCAGCTGAGTTCACTAATTCATGGGGAAAGCTTTGACCTGAAACCCTGATGATCTCTCATCAGAATAGTTGATAAAGACACGAATGAGCTACAGTAATAATACAATACTTAAGGACATTTTTCCCCCCTAAATTCTCTTGAGATTGGGATGATGCTTTGGAAGGATTTATGTGAACCCAAGACCACCTAACAATCACCACCCCTACAGCCCTCTTTGAACATCCCCCATTTTCAGAGCAAAACTGCATAAGCACAACTTAGCAACCAACTCAGAGGGAGAAAATGTAAAACTGCAATTTGCAGGTATAACCCCTCTTCCTCTTACTGATTTGTTTGAAACATCCAGATTTTTCCAATTTCTTCAGATGCTATAGTGAACAGTAATTTTATTGGACTGTGAACTGTGGAACATGTAAATAAGATGGGTAGGAAACGATCCCACAGCAATCAACCTTCAAATTGACCCTTTGAGCCTTGTGGAAAGCCTTGAAGACTTGGCTTTTCCCAAAAGTGTTAGGATAGAGTGAGGAAGCACAATAAAGTTGTTTTTGATGCCAGAGTATGTTTTTTTTTGGAGATGCTGGACCTTTTTATGATAGTTTAATATTTGCTTTGTTTTTAATAATACTGTGCATAAAATGGGTGGCTACGTAAGTCGAATGGAATGGAATGGAATACTTCTGCATTTTAGGATCAGCTCTGAACAGTAAAGGAACCAGCAATCAAGAAATATGCTGTGGTTGGATATACCACAATAAAGATGCTGTGATATATCTGTGCCTACAAAAATCAAAGTGATGCAAGCAATGATTTTCCCTTGACACTGTGTGAAAGTGGAAGTTGAACATTAAGGAAGCATTTATTTATGCTTTTGAAACATTGGTGTTGGTGAGACTCTTGAGGATACCCCAGGAAACCAAATAATAGACCATAGAACTAACGAATCCAGAGTCCTTATTCAAAACACAAATGATCAGGTTCAACTTATCATATTTTGGACACATTACCCAAAGACTCTCTTGAGAAATGTACAATAAGGGGAAAGGTGGACGGGAAGATAAAGACAATCAGCAACAAAGTGCTTGGACTTGATGATAATGGCGATTGGCACCTGAAGGGCCTGTCTGAGGATAGATCATCCTGGAGAAGGACTATCTTTGTGGCCACTAAAAGTCGGCACCAACTTGATAGCATATAATCAATCATCAATCAGGAAAATGATCTTATAAACAGTAGAATACATGCTTTTTACAATACAGTTTTACATGTTACAGGAATGAATTCTTTTATAGCTTCAATTACATAGTTTGATTTATTTCTAGCTTCCTTTGTCAATATTTTTTTCCCCCACTGCCACACAGCAGACTCACCCTGCACATCTTCCCAGCACAATGGCTGGTGACCTGCTTCAGAAAATCATCCATTAATATTTTTATCCCTTTTGAGACAGTATGAGGAAATGCCATCAGAAAATTAGATTTTTTTTCTTTGAGATCAGGCGCCCACTCAGCAATCCAATCCCATGTGTTTCTACTGAAACATTAGGATTTGATATAATTTGGGGCAGAAACATTTTAAAATGAAACAATTGAATTTTCTAGATGGTCTTGGGGACCACTTAGCTTAAGAGAATACACTTCGAAATCAAAAGCCTTTCAATCATTTGAAATATTATTTGGATGGTACTTGCTTTATTGCACAGTAGCAGTTTAAATTTTGGACTGAATGTTTGACTGCCTCCTGCTCACATAGATGATGTATGAAATTATTATTTCATATTTTTCTGCTGTTTGCATTGCAGGTGACATGTTGCTGACAGGAACCTGGAGATATAGAATGCTTGATGAATACTGTTGATGCCAGAGCATCCCATTTTATTAAAAGACTCCAGATTAATCTTGATTTGTTTAGCATATACAACATGGATCAGCAAAATAGGAATGCCTTTAGCAAATGAAAATAGTCAAGTGTACAACAGTGGAGCAATCAACCCAGCATTAGCTGTTATTCTGCTGCTGTTTCTTTTCACCATGACTGTTCTGGTTCACACATGCATAATAGTCTCAAGTGATGGTGAGCCTGCAGGAATGAGATTAAATTCCTGATATTACATGGTCTCCTGCTTCAAGTCAAAGCCAGAGATTAATTCCCAGCTCACCTATTCTTTTATCCATTCAACTTCCTTCCTGCCAAGAAGTCTTCAACTCACCACCTTTTTCCCCCTCTAAACCCAATGAATTTGGCGCATTAGCAGCATGGTTGGAAGACATGGCAAGAGAAGAAAAGTGATAGATTTCACACACACATTCACACACACACACACAAACTTTCTTTCTTGTTGGAGCTGTTGCACACTTCGCAATGTAGCAGGCCCTATCCAAACTCAACTAATATTCCTTTGTACCTGGGAGATAATGACTGTTGTGTACAGTTTTTAAGCTGGGGACAGATTGTCAAAGCATGAATGGGGAAATCAGTCTATTTCCTGTTTGGGACATGTTTATACACTTGCTCACTTATTTTCCTTTTTAATTGATGATGAATACACTAATTTACATACAGAAAAATAAATGATGGATGCAGGTATGAGTGTCTACAGAGATTCTCAGTCATCCAGGTCATGGTTGTCCCAAAGGTGCTTTTTCAAGAGGCAACTGGACTTTCTTGTTTTTCTTTGAAAACATTTTGCTTCTCATCCAAGAAGCAAAAACTTGAAAGATAGCAAGTGCATGTCCATACTTTGTTTGTACTTTTAAACAACAGACTTTAAAATATCATAATTCAGGGATAGGCCACAGGCAACCCTGGAAAAATTGCATGGCCTCAAATCACCTAGAACAGGGGTATCAAACTGCCGGCCCGTGGGCCGGATGTGTCATGGCGAAACCACGCCCACCCCATTGCCGGCAATGGCAAAAAAGTCACGATACGTCATGACACGTCATGTGACATTGCGAGTTTGACACCCCTTACCTTCAAGCACCTAGAATATGAGAACTTGGAAGCTGTTTTTAAAAAACCCCTCTTCACTGTGAGATTTGGTTTGAAACTATAGTAGCAACAAGGAAACAAAATGAGCACTTTCAAATTTATTGTTTTGAGTCATTTTTTAAAAAAACAATTCTTATAATAAATGTTTCCCCGTACCAGTTTTGAAAGCCCAACTTAATTTTTAAAGAAACATCTGAGGACAGATATGTAAAAATATGAAAAACTTGCTTCCTATTTCCACTTTCGTATCTGAGAGATTCAGGCGGCCTGGATATGTGAGGGGTGTTAATTACATGCAATTAAATATGCAAATTAAAGAGCTACATAAATGTTTAATAATAATAACAAGCCTTAAAATTATACACAGCCTTCCAGCTTATGACATACTTTTAGAGTTGCTCGTTCTAGCACTCCAGCAGTATACATCTACACCAGAAAGGCAGTTCTGAATATTGTTTTTTAATTTGTCACACTTTCCTCCTCACAATGTTTGCACACAATCAGTGTTACAATATCACGGTGTTTGCAGTATTCCTGCTTCTGGAATCACTTGTTCCTTCTGTAGTCCTGTAGATGTAGAAGCCTCTCCAGTATATTGATCAAAGTCTTGTCAAAAAATTTGTGGGGCAAATCTAATTTGTAAAATTGCTTAGGAAAAAAGGGGAGGGGAATCCTGAAAATGCCATCCTAGACTGAATTCATGGAAGAGCAGAATGCAGATAACATGGGCATCTGTCAGTGGGCATGCAGGGTGACTAAGGGGATTTGCACAATAATGATTGAATGACACCAATCTGTGATGCCATGACCTCAACATGAAAGTGCAAAATATTGGGATGAAGCATTCTGTATGTCACAGGTCTCCAACCTTTCTGGGCTCGCGGACCGGAGGGAAGGAGAGTAGCTTCAAAATTGGTGTGCGCGCACACACACAAACGCACACAGGGCCAGGCACACTGGCGCGGCACTAGCGGCCCCATTTGTACATGCAGCATGTGTTGGCGCCATGTGCATGCGCGAACGGCCGCACACACCCTGCGGCGGCTAGCGGCCCTGTTTGCACATGCGCAAACAGGCCACGCAACCTACCCATGCTAGCATCCCCATTCACGCCCCCACGTATGTGCAAACGGGGCCGTGGGCACTAGCACAAGTGGGGGAAAATGCACACCCAAGCGTGCACGCACAGGCCACAGCCCATAGCTTGGGGACCCCTGCTGTATGTCATAAATGAAACTTGTACAATGTTTCTCCATTTTAAATATGATTTCTCTTCATGAAGCCAAGCAGCCACTGTATTAATTTTCTACCTTTTGTTTTTTTTAAAAAGCTATCTTTTCCAGCATGGCACTCTTCAGGTATCTTGTCCAAGGTTATGGGGAATAATAAGAGTAAATGGTGAATGTAACCTGCCCTTGAGTCATGTCATATTGAGGACACTGTTTGAGGGCCATACGCAGTAGGTAGGCTCTTAACATTGACTTTGGAGTGCAGGAAAGAGCCTTCTAAAAAGCTAATGACCCTCAACCTGGTGCTGGCTTAGTTACCACATATATTGTGAGCTTGTCTTTTTTCCCCTTAAGTTGGGAAAAATAAGCATACCCCCCTTTGCTTTCATCAACAATGATTGCACAATAAAAAAGAAGGGAAAACACAGAAGTAAACTGTAGCTGTTCCTCCATGGGATTCCAGCTTGATGAAATTTTATCTTTCAGTATCAGATGTAGTTATTGTTGAAAGAAGTCTTGGAATATTATTTGTATTATTGTTCGGCATGAAATTGTGTCCTGGCTCAGTAGTAATCTTAAATAGTGGTACCATTTTTGTTATGGCTGTTTCAGGAACATCATCACACAGCATGTATTTATTTATCTTTGACCACCTTGGTTGCCATTCCATATGATATAGTGGGAGATTTGCACACGCTTTCAAAATTCCTTGCTGAGGATCTTTTTTAACAATGGAAAACTGAAAGCCCCTTGGGCAGTCAAATGTTTAAGAAGAGATAGACAGACCTGGGAAGCCATCCAACTCCAACAGAATAGAAAGAATAGAATCTGGGAAGGAAGTGAATGTAGAGTTAAATAAGAGATTAAGCACAGGCTAAACTATTGTTGATGTAAATTCGGCATCATGAAATAAGCATTTAAGTAAGTCCACCTGTACTCCATCAGCCTCAACAACTTCCCTTCTAAAACCAACAGCTGACATATCTTTACATTAATGGTGACTGGAAAAAAATGATTTTGCCTGCTCCAGGTAAGATAGCCTTACATAATCACCCATTCATTTTACATCAGCAAGAAATCAATATTTTTCATGGGACACATGCTTCAAAAGCTCTCATGCTGATTTGATGTGTATCATAGTTTATGTTAATGCCAGATAGACATTGCAATGGGATGAAAAACTACACATGGAACTACTCAGCGGGGAGGGTTAAGGGCAGGGGTCTTCAAACCTGGCCCTTTTATGACTTGTGGACTTCAACTCCCAAAATTCCTCAGCCAGGCATGCTGGCTGAGGAATTCAGGGAGTTGAAGTCACAAGTCATAAATGGACCAAGTTTGAAGACCCCTGGTTAAGGGTATCATGGTGGGTATTTTCCATACTCACTTGGTCAACCAAGGACTACTTTCAAAGCCAGAAATAATATTTAAGAATAGGCATGATTTTCTAGTACAGTTAATTGAGATGGCAGTTTATTAAGGAGATGAGTTAACGTGGAATATAAAGCTATCATCTAAACTCAATAGATGAATAATTCATAGTCAATCCCATCCATGTTCTAGTTCTTGTTGCCTTTCTGATTATGCCCAAGCCAGGAAACCTTTCCTTTCATAACCCCCTCCTCATATTGTATAGCTTTTTGCTTACTAAGATGAAATCCTAATGAATAAAAGTAGTATTATAGAATAAACCAAGGCCTTCCTAACCACCTTCTTCATCACTATTACCACAGCTTCCTTCATATTTGTCAGTTAGAATGACTGACAATTAGGGGCTATCAAGTTGTTGTTGGCTCTTAGTGACCACATAGAGTAGATTGACTTTGTCCATGACAATCAGCCCCTAATCTAGTCCTTCCAATGGTGTACCCATCTTCACTGTAATTGAGTCCCTCCACTTTGCTACTTCTCTTCCTCTACTTCTCTTTCCTTCCACCGTTTCCAGCAGTAGAGTTTTCTCTAGACAGCTAGTTCTTCTCATAATGTATGCAAAGTTGGATAATTTGAGCCTGGTCATTTAGAGCAGGGGTCCCCAACCCCCGATCCATGGACCAGTACCAGGCTGTGGCATGCCAGCAACCGGTCCGTACAAACAAGCAAAGCCCCATCCAGGGGATGCAGGCAGCACACAAAACCACACACCCTCCGGTCCGTGGAAAAAACCTTTCTCCATGGAACCGGTCCCTGATGCTCAAAAGATTGGGGACCTCTGATTTAGAGTAACAAAGCCTGGTGTTCTGACTTGGTTTGGCAACAGAATACAGGTAGTCCTTGACTTATGACCATTTGTTTAGTGACTGAAGTTACAACAGTGTCAGAAAAGTGACTTATGACCAGTACTTGCACTTATAACTTTCACAGCATCCCAGCAGTCATGTGATCACCATCCCTGAGATCATGTGATCACCATCTTCACTGCTGGTTTCCAACAAGGAGTCAATGGAGAAGCCAACAGGGAACATCTCAAGGCATAGTCACATGATGTCTCATTTAACAACCATGGTGATTTGCTTAATCACTGGCTAAAAAGATCATAATAGTGGGTGTGGTCATGTGATGTCTCACTTAATGACCACATTGCTCAATGGTGAAATTTTTGATCCCTATTGTGATTATAAGTTGAATATTCCCTGTAACAAGAAACAAAAATCACTGGCAATAATAATTTCCCACCATCTCTGGGACATTAGTAAGAGTAGCCCTAAAAACTACCCAGAAACTCTGAAAGCCAACAGCCATTAGCTCTTGCAGGGCATTGTCAAAATGCCAAGAGAAGCTTTTTTTCACGGCTGTCACATTTTTGCTAACTAATTATGAGCTGAGTTTGAACTTCATAACATTTGGAGCCTGGTCCATAATTAGACAAGAGATTGTGAAATGGGTTTCTTTTTCCACTCCAAAATTTTTCCCTTTCAAACTGTGGGCACAATCAAAATGCAATGCATTTTTTCAGCTTTTCTGAAGCTACGCAGATTCCTTAATGTCTTGGTAATTCAGTAACCAAAATGTTAACTTAGTAATTCCGTATCTGGCAACTCTCAGTAATTTCAATAAACAGTTCATATCATCATTCCATTTGCTTTCTGATGGCTCATAGAGGTTTATGTGAAGCGGGTAGCTTTACTGGCACATTGGATTTCTCATAAACTGTCCGATGTGTTCTAGTTCAGTGAAACCACATCAGAATCGTGAGGCATCTCTCTCTGGGTGTTTCCAGATGGTATGGTTTCCCTCAGGTGGTCACGAACTGACTTCACAATTGTCTCAAGGAAACCAGACAACATTATGGCAAGAAGCCTGGTGCTGCAGCAGGGAAGCCAGATGGGAACTTAAAACCATCCCTCTTGTAGTCTCCTGGATGATATTGGACAATACTGCATGGGGCTTGGCATAGGATTCTGCTCATTTGTAACAACGCAGTCTGGGGGTCTCTTCTTCCATGCACCATTACAACCATCTCCTGTGAAGATAGATTCCCACATTCTTTGCTCCTTATTCTTTTCATCTATCTCCCCACTACTTTTATGTATTTATTAAGAAAATGTATATGGCCACCCAATTCACCTCACAGTGATTCTAGGACACTTACGAGAAATAAAACCCCAGTTCAAATCCCCCACCCTGCCCTTCTGTTCTGAACTGAACTGTGCCTACTCTTAAGTTCAGGTATACACTTCATCAAGATCCATTGCACACAGACACACAAAAATATTGTATACAAATATATTGCGCATCCTCAGTGCAAATTAGTGGTATGCATCTTGTTGGTGGTACATAGTATCAGTAAATTAGTAGAAGGCATAGGAGTTGCTTTTTGTAGTCTTCTGCAATAATGGTTCTACTGAAACTGGAAAAGCTCTCCGTGGATAATACCTTTAGCTAGACCTTAGATGGATTTCCTCACGATAAGGGTGAGATAAGTTCATTAGTTGCTTTTTAAAGGAATGGGATTTGTGGAACTTAGTGACGCAAATCTTTACAAATGAAAGCCTCCAGTGTATTAGTTTGCAGTTTTCTTCTACACAAACTAAACCAGGATTTGATTCAACAAATGGAGATGTTCTATGGAGACGACCCAATGCTCTTCATCAAAGGAAAGAGGCAAGGCAAATTGCTTCAATGGAGTGCGTCATGTTGTTTCAACGCTTCTCCTCATCATTTGTGAAATAGGTACAGCTCCTAAGAAGAGGCCTCTGTGGGGTTTAGAAAGAGTTGCAAGAGAAGGGAGAAAGATACACTTCCTGCCATGACTTATCAAAGCTTTTGGACAAGCTAGCAAGATAGAAAAGCCAAACAGGACAGAATGATTTCCAGAGCTTGGGGCAGGAACTTAGCAAAAAGTAGGCTTACTTTTTCAGAGGTTTTACCAGTGTATAAGGAGCAAAATGGAAAAGGCCAGCATATAGCAGAATTCAATATGTGGCTAAAGGAGTGGTGTAAAGGGGAAGGCTTTGGATATATTAGTCACGATGTCTGTAGTTGGTCTAATGAAAAAATGTACAAAAGAGATGGTTTGCATCCATCAAAGAAAGGGACTGAGTTACTCAGCTATAAATTCACAGATTTTCTGGAGGAATATTTAAACTAAACAGCGGGGACAGTGAGTTAATTGATACAGAACATCCCTGTCCCCGGCAATCTAACAATTATAGGGTTATCAGTGCATGTAACATAGATGTGTGTGTGGACAAGAATATCAACCTTGCTGTCAAGCAAAATCAAGCTTCTAATAGCAAGTGCCACACAAAGTGCACTAACCAAATAGGTGGTAAGACAATAGGGGAACTCAGGCACCACACAGGTTACGTAGAAAGTAAACACAGGGTCAGTCATAAAGGACTCAAATGTCTATATACCAATGCACAGAGTATGAACAGCAAACAGGGTGAATTAGAAATTCAGGTTAATGAGGGCAGATATGATATTGTTGCCATTACAGAAACATGGTGGGATGAAACCCACAAATGGAACACAAGGCTAGAGGGATTTAAATTATTTAAAAGAAACAGACCAAATAAAAGAGGAGGTGCAGTTGCTCTATATGTAAGAAATAACTACATCTCTACAGAACTAGAGCACAACAATGATGAAAAGTGTCTTGAATGCATTTGGGTCAATATAAAAGGGGGGGGGAAATGACATTGCCATAGGTGTATACTACAGGCCACCCAACCAAACAGAGGAAATAGATGAACTTTTTGCTAGTCAGCTAACTAAGGTATGTAGGAAGCACATCACAATAGTAATGGGGGACTTTAACTACCCTGACACCAACTGGGAGACAGACTCTGCACCAAGTGGAAGATCAAACAGATTCCTTGCAAACCTAGCAGACAACTTTGTCTCCCAAAAAGTAGAGAAGGGAACTAGGGGATTAGCCATTTTGGATCTAATTCTCACTAACAGGGATGAAATGATAGAAGGTGTTGAAGCCACAGGAACCTTGGGAGGAAGTGATCATGCAATATTGGAATTCAACATTATGGAAGCACAAGCAATAGAACACAGTCAAACTAGAGTCTTGGACTTTAAGAGAGCTAATTTCAATAAACATAGAGAGGGTTTGGGAAGGATTCCATGGATGAGAATCCTCAAGGGGAAAACAACTCAAGAAGCTTGGGAAATTTTGAAAAGTGAGATAATAAAAGCCCAGTCTAGCACAATACCAACAAAGAGGAAAAATTACAGCTCTCAAAAGAAACCAGCATGGCTGCATAAAGAACTCTCTGATAAATTGAAAGATAAAAGGGACAAGTATAGAAAGTGGAAAGAGGGGCACATAAACTAAGGACAGAATAGCAGCAAATAGCCGAGACTGAAAGATGAAGTGAGAAGCTAAGGGATCATAATGATAAGCTTGCGACAAAGTCAAAACTAACAAAAGCCTTCTTGCAACATGTAAAAAACAAAGAAAAAAGTCGAGGACATGTTGGTCCACTAGTGGTGAAAGTGGCAAACAAGGTGCCAAGCAAAGGGAGAAAGGCAGAACTATTTAATTCATTTTTTGCATCTGTCTTTACACAAAGGGAAAAAAACAGACCAACCTACCAAAAATAATGCCATAAAAAACAGAATAGAAATGCAAGTTAAGATAGGCAAGAAAACGGTAAGTGAGCACCTGTCCAGCCTAGACGAGTTCAAATCACCAGGACCAGATGGATTACACTCCAGGGTTCTCAAGGAACTGGCAGATGTGATCTCAGAACCATTGAACTATATTTTTCAAAGATCCTGGAGCACTGGGGAATTACCGGAGGACTGGAAAAGAGCTGATGTAGTTCCCATCTTCAAAAAAAGGGAAAAAAATGGACCCAGGAAATTACAGACCTATCAGCCTGACCTCAATACCTGGGAAGATTCTGGAAAAGATAATCAAACAACGAATCAGCGAACACCTAGAGGCAAACAAAATCACTACTAAAAGCCAACATGGGTTTGTCAAAAACAGATCATGCCAGACAAACCTTATTGCATTCTTTGACCAAGTGACAAAATTAGTGGATCAGAGGAATGCTGTGGATATAATTTACTTGGACTTCAGTAAGGCATTTGATAAAGTAGATCACAACCTACTACTTGATAAGATAGAAAAATGTGGGTTAGACAGCATCACCACCAGATGGATTCGTAGCTGGCTGACGGCCGTACTCAGCGTGTGGTCCTCAATGGAACCGCATCTACATGGAGGGAAGTGTGCAGTGGGGTGCCCCAGGGCTCTGTTCTGGGGCCAGTGCTCTTCAACATCTTCATCAACGATTTGGACGAGGGGATAGATGGGGAACTCATCAAATTTGCGGATGACACCAAGCTGGCAGGAATAGCCAACACTCCAGAAGACAGGCTTAAGATACAGGAGGACCTGGACAGACTTGAACATGGGCGCTATCTAACAAAATGAAATTCAATGGTGAAAAAAGTAAGGTTCTACATTTAGGCAAGAAAAACAAAATGTACAGGTATAGTATAGGGGGTACCTTGCTCAATAGTAGTAACTGTGAGAGGGATCTCGGAGTCCTAGTGGACAATCACTTAAATATGAGCCAACAGTGTGCTGCAGCTGCCAAAAAAGCCAACACAGTGCTGGGCTGCATTAACAGAGGGATAGAATCAAGATCACGTGAAGTATTAATACCACTTTACAATGCCTTGGTAAGGCCACACTTGGAATACTGCATCCAGTTTTGGTCACCACGATGTAAAAAAGATGTTGAGACTCTAGAAAGAGTGCAGAGAAGGGCAACAAAGATGATTAGGGGACTGGAGGCTAAAGCATATCAGGAAGGTTTGCTGGAATTGGGTATGTCTAGTTTAATGAAAAGAAGGACTAGGGGTGACATGATAGCAGTATTCCAATATCTCAGGGGTTGCCACAAAGAAGAGGGAGTCAACCTATTCTCCAAGGCGCCTGAGGGCAGGACAAGAAGTAATGGATGGAAACTAGTCAAGGAAGAAGCAACCTGGAACTGAGGAGAAACTTCCTGACAGTTTAGAACAATAACCAGTGGAACAACCTGCCTCCAGAAGCGGTGAATGCTCCAACACTGGAAGTTTTTAAGAAGAGACTGGACAGCCATTTGTCTGAAATGGTATAGGGTTTCCTGCCTGAGCAGGGGGTTGGACTCGATGACCTCCAAGGTCCCTTCCAACTTTATTATTATTATTATTATCTTCTGCAGTATTCACCCAAGCTTTGCAAAGCAGAACATAGTCATTTCACTTCCCTCCTAGAATATATTATCATGCACTCTTGGAAATGAAAGGTACCTGTTTAAAAACATATTGAACTGATCTCAGATATCATCTGTTTGTTACGTAAGTGAAAGGGATCTTCCCAAGGTTGGCTCAATTCTTAATATTTTGGCTAGTGGCTTTCAGTGTTGTGGAATATCCAAGGGCTTAATTCTTTTAAAACTAGAGATGTTTAGAAGTAGACCACAGAAATTTTACATGCACCCTGTATGGGCTCACCTGAGTTAATTCACAATAAATAAAAAGCTATTTAGCAATAGAGAGTAATTCATCTGTTTCAGCATGAGCATCTACAAGAACTCTCCTTTTCATACATACGTTAAATGTCACGACATATATGCAAAAGGGGTGAGGCTTGCAGGACAATACCATAATGTTGCTTTTGTCATTCCACCCCACCAACTAGATGAAGGTGTCCAGGTGTCCCCCCACCTAGGTGAAGGCGGGGGTGAAATGGCAATATATATGGATAAAATAAGCCACTGATCATAATGTAATGGGGCACTGGATGAAGGAAAGATAAATGTGTGGAGAAATGCACCCAGAACAAAGACAATAGGCTTTGTATTCTTTTTCATCCTTTATCATTTCAGCACTGCCTTTTGGAAAAAGAAAGCACAAAATCAGTTTTAAAATATTGCATTTTTTATTTTAGCTCCATTGGTCCTATTGAGATTCATTCTTTCAGCTTCCCTTTCTGTCTCTTGGGTTTTCTCTAGCGCCATGCAGAAAGCAAAGTTAATAACAAAGAAAAGGCCAGCTTAAAAATATATTTATTGTCAATTGTAATTCAGCTATTAAATGAACTCTTCTCATATTGGGAATTCTATTCAATCACATTTTTTGGTTGAAATGTCTGGGTCTCTAATGCAAGCTTACAAAAATATTTTATTTAGTAGAATAGTGAGCTGTCACAAGGAGTCTCCATCTACTTATTCCTATTCTTGTGCTCTCTGTACTACTTTCAGTGTTATTTACTCATAATGTAGCAATTCGCTTGCAGAATTTCCTAAAGAAAGCCATATAGGACATTTGCTTAAAATCAATTATTATAGTTTAAATCTAACTTTATATTAAATGTTAGACTTCTCCTTTTCTTACTCTCCTTCTTTCTTCCTTTTTCCAGTTCCGAAAGCAATAAGTGCAATCCAGTCAAAGTTGAACACTACTCTTCTTGCTGATCCCAATGAAAATTTTAAGCTAAGGATAAGAAACCTGCTGCTACCCAAATATTGCTGAGGTCTCCAAAATTTCTCATCATTAGCCCCTGTTTGGAGATGTTAGTTTGCAACACTTGCAGACCTAAAAGTTCAACATCCTTGCCTTAAGCAGTTATCTAATCTGTGTCATTAAATTCAGTCACTGAGTCAGTTCCCACTTTTTTGAACCAATGATCAATGTTAGTGACTGTGTCTTTGAGTTCTCGTAAATTCATACTAAAAGCCACATTGGGATAGTAGTTAAGGCATCAGGCTAGAAGCCAAGAGATTGTGGGTTCTAATCCTGCCTTAGACTTTGAACCAGTCACTCTTTCTCAGCTCTAGGAAGCAACCAATGGCAAAACCACTTCTGAAATCTTGCTTCTGCTTATCTTTGCTTTTTCCAAATACTAGGATTGTCTCCAGTTCTCCTTTCCTTTCCTTTCCTTTCCTTTCCTTTCCTTTCCTTTCCTTTCCTTTCCTTTCCTTTCCTTTCCTTTCCTTTCCTTCTTTCCTTCTTTCCTTTCCAAAATATCAAAGCTTTAGGTTCACTATTAGTGCTTCTAGGGAGGAGTCTTGTTTAACTTCATGAAAGTATGAAAGATTTGTTCTTGTAGACCAAAATATGCTCACCAATCTCTACAGCATCATTTTTCTTCATTCAACCCTTCTGTTGGTCCAATTTTCCTAACCATACATTACAACTGAGAAAACCATGGCCTTGCCAGTGCCCGCTATTTCCAAAATTAGAGATATTTAAGGGTGATTCATTTTATAAAACTCCATTACATTATATATTGCATAAAATTTCAGTTTCTTTCAGAAGGTCCAAGACTTGACCTAACATCTCCAGATAGGTCCGAAAAAACTTTGTGGTCTGACTCACCCTAAGGCAGTTTCCTTTTCTTGTTCCTTATTTTCCCTAAGGTTACTGTGACCTCTACTTCCAAATGTAAAATAAGAGATAGAAGCTTTGATACTGTGGGAAAAAATATTTTTGATTTCTGTTCTAAATTCCTAAAAGGGAGAGCTTTGGAAAATTGTTAGATGCTGTTTGCACCCAATAAATTAGGGGCGGTTTGCCCAGTGAAGCTTTTGATTGATGCACCCTTTCAAAGTACTTTGATAAAACAAAATAGTTCTCTGCTTACAATTATTGGAGTTCATGGGAAGGGTCCCCTTTCACTAGGATGAAGTGGGTGATCAATTTTATCAGCTTCACTTTGATTTTCACCTCAGTGTGGCAGAGGAACATTGCTTCTCGCCCCTAATATAAATCCAAGACTGTCTAGCATGAAGTCTGAATGTGCCTTCAGACAGGCAGGCAATATATGTCTAAGATAGTCTAAGTCTGCAAGTATAGAAGCATTATAGTTTCTTAAAACCACTGGATACCAACATTGGGAACTAATATTTTCTCCTCCTCTTCTTCCTCCTCCCTTTGCCCCACCACTCCTGGGAAATTATTTTATGATTCCAGTTATAGAAGAACATTAAGATATAGGGGTCAATGGCCCAGCTTAGAATATTGCTAAATGTATCTTTCAGTCTGGCTCATTATGAAATTGGGTGACATAGCTAATAATATTCACATAGCCACATTGTATAAACATATCATTAATCTAATAAAAAAAGAGCAGACCACTGGCTTTTTAGTGCACCTGATTTGTTGGGCAAATCTATTTTCTATAGATGATTTAAGTAAAACATATCATTCTTCCTTGATCAGTAGACTGTAGCATTTTATCATTTTGAAAAGTTTTGTTTCCTTCATGGGTTATTACTTCATCTGAACTGCATTTAACATCTTTTAGCTTGGAACTCTGAAAATCAAAAGCTTCCATATCTGATTATGCTGATCCTCATAATTCATTCTTTCCTTCAATTTTAGCAGCATTGTATGTTTGGAAATTCAATTTTGGTTCCTTTATTCGTTTTTTCCCCCCATCTAATTAATAAGATGACCATGATCAGGATCTTCCCTTTTAATTTGTTCAAAAGTGACTTCCTGAAAATACGGTAATAAATAAGTTTAATGTGATGTTACTAATGAAATGATAGATAAGTCATGAACAATTTAGAGCTGATCAAAATCTTGGGTTTCCATCGACAGCCTTCCAGAATAATAAGACTGGAACAGGAAAAGATACCTGCTGCATATTCAGTGGTGGGATTCAGCCGGTACGCACCACTTCGGCTGAACCAGTAGCTAATTTTTTGTTGCCCAGGCCCAGAATGGACTTCTGGAAGCAGCATCCACACAGAGAACCAGCTGTTCACATATTTGAATCCCACCACTGTGCATATTCTGCTTTCTCCCTTCTTATCTACAGTGTGCCAGCCTTACAGAGCCAAGTCTTTATCTTATCTGTATCAGCTTTGCTGGGTGAATTGCTTATGTAATCAAAAAGGTATAAAAATAGGGATTTTCTGACATTCGGGGCTTTCTCTCTTTTAGAGGAGCCCATCTTTGTTCAGCTGAATAAAAACGTAACGCTTGAAGGCAACTTCTGGTTTCCTGTATTTTTTATCAAGCAACACCTCAGAACCTGCACAGCAAGGCACCCATAGGATGTGGGCAAAAAAGATCATGCTGGTGAAATTGAAGGTCCACCCAGGAGCCGTGGTGGCACAGTGGTTAGAATGCGGTATTGCAGACTGACTCTGCCCACTGCTAGCCGTTCGATTATCACTGGCTCAAGGATGACTCAGCTTTCCATCCTTCTGAGGTCGGTAAAATGAGGACCCAGATTGTTGGGGGCAATATGCTGACATTGTAAACCACTCATAAAGTGCTGGAAAGCATTATGGAGAGGTATATATATATCTAAGTGCTATTGCTATGCTATTGCTATTGCTATTTTTTATGGGCAAGTACATTTAACAGGGCAAAATTCTGTGGTTAAAAACATATTTTAAAAAATAAAATCTTGATGACCACCAAATTCAAATATCTGCTGGACTAGCATCTAGTCCAGAGTCTGAATATCAGCGTCCAATAGATCAGACCAGGAAACCATGCTACATTCTTCAAGGCCATTCCCTCTTTCTTCTCCAGTGTTTGCGTTTCAGTCCTGTGTATTTCCTTTTCCACAAAGGCAAAAGAAGATCCATGCCATTTAATAATTAATTGGTTTCCTTCTCGGGGACCACTGAATTGTACTCTAGTCTAACAAAACAAAGAAAGAGAAAAAGATAAAGGTGAAAGAGAGGAGAGGAGAGGACTGTTCTTAACTGGCTGTGGTATCAGGGAAGGACTTATAAGGGAAGGACTTATCACCATACCTCTGCCTAGTTAAAACTTCGATAGGAAACTGATCAGGTGATTTTAAAGAGGTTTTTTTTTCAGTTCTGCAGTGCAATAATCCAAAGTACAAGTAGTCTTCAATTGACAACCACAGTTGAGCCCAAAGTTTCCACTGTTAAGCAAGACAGTTGTTAACTGAGTTTTGCCCCATATTTTGAACTTTCTTTCCACAATTGTTAAGTGAATCACTGCAGTTGTTAAGTTAGTAACAAGGCTATTAAGTGAATCTGGCTTCCCCATTGACTTTGCTTGCCAGAAGGTTGCAACTGTCATAAATAACTGCCAGAATTTTGATCATGTGACCATGGGGGGGTGGCTGCAACAGTCGTAAGGGTGAAAAATGATCATAAGTCTTTTTTTTTTCTGTGCCAAATGGTCACTAAACAAATGGTTGTAAGTTGAAAACTATTTATACCTAAAATATCATTATAGGTGTTTTCCTAGTTTAAGGGGGGGGGAAACAATTTAGCTGCTCGGTTCTCTCTATGTCAAAGAACCTGAACTGCTTCACAGACTTACTTTGTGCTTTGTACTTATTTAAGTGAATTTCAATTTGCATGGAAAAAATAATCTCTCTTTTTCTCATCTGTTGTACTATTGATTTCTTTATTTCAGGTCATTATCTACAGCAGTACTCACAAATACATTCATTGTTTAATATTGTCACCAGCGGTTGATTTCCTATATGCTATTGAACAAAAACCATGGCAAATTTAGGATCTATTTCTTTTTCTTCTTAAAAGTTCAGTGAAGACGCTGAATATCATTTTTTAACCTATTTTTTGCTCGTGTTTTTTTTTTTTGTCTTTGTTCACTTATGAGCTGTCTATCTATGCTACTTGACCTAAACCTTGATAAAGGTCTATTTACATTGTGATTCTGTTTTTCTGGAAAGGAGCAGTTGATTTGTATCAGTCTGGGGTTGACCTAAATAAGCAACATCTATATAATGGAAAATTATATAGAGTCAACAAAATTATATAGAGTCAACACGCAAACACAACTTTATACTAGGAAACATAGCTCACTAATAGAGGTAATCCTTGACTTCTGACTGTTCTTTTAATGATGGTTCAAAGTTACAATTGCCTTGGAAAAAGAGATTTATAATCTTTCCTCAAAGTTATCATCATCATAACGCCACCACCCGGATCTCAGTTCAGGCCCTTGGCAGCCAACCTACATTTAGGAGGGTTGCAACGTTCTGCAGTCACGCAATTGCAATCTGTCAGCTTCCCAGCCAGCCTCTGACAAGCGAAGTCAATTGGGGCCCTCAGATTCAATCAACACCAGTGCTTCACTTAACAACCACATCATTCATTTAATGACTGTGGTGATTCACTTAACAACCATGGTAAACATGGTCATAAAATCAGGCCCAATCACATGATGACTTGCCTAATGATTACATCACTGAGTGACTGGAATTCTGATCCCATGTATAGTGCTAATTGTCAACGTTGCTAACATTGGATGTTCCCGCTTTGACAACTGATGAAAATGCAGCCATTTTCTCTATTCCTTTATAATGCTTTTCTTGCTTTAGAAATCAGGTGCAGCAAGGGGGGGTTGGAATGTAAGCTTAGCTAGCCATAACATATTGCTGTGGTGGGAACCCAAGGACAAGCTGATAACCGTTTGGTGGGCTGTGGAGTTAAGGAGAAAGCCCGCATTTTACGCTAATTGGGGAATGTGATTTGTGACAGTTTATTGGGGGTGGGAATTGCACTTTGTTACTTTGTATCAGTGGGAAGGGAATTTAATTTTTGGGTTCAACTATGTAGTGCTGATACTTTGTTTCCCGAATAAAAGATTCTTTAAGGAAAACAATGCCTCAGAGTTCTTTTGAAGGGTTTCATCTATCGGAACCATGACACTAATGTTGAGAATTCCCTATATAAGTTTCTTTTAAAGGTTTGCATAGTCGCAATCCCTGCACTCAGAACTTTGGGGCAGCAAAATTAGAAAAAGATGGACAATTTGGGGAGTTGGAAGCATCAATACAAAAGATATCAGAAGGATTTCTTTCCAACTACCATTCTCCTGCTAAGCTATCAAGATCATGCTGTAAGGTAATACTGAGATACTCTACAAAGGCTTTGGGGCAAAGAATGGATCACAGTTCAAATGCTACTCCAAATACAGAAGGTATAACATTTAAGTTGGTCTGTGGTTAAGCATCAAGAGCTTAATTGCAAGAAGAGATTGGACAGCCTCCTGCTCACCGCCCCACCCACCAGAACCCCCCTGGATCTCCCCCAATCCTGCCCAGCCCCCACAGGTGTCCCCCCACGAGCAACATCAAGGTGGCCGTGCCCACCCCAGCCACGCCCACCAGTCTGCCGTGACCATCGCAGCCACATCCACCCAGTGGGCCATGCCCTCCACCCACCCCCGAGGGCATCACAATGTTGATGCAGCCCTGGCACTTTGCGATAAATAAGTGGGCTTTGGGTTGCAGTTTGGGCACTCGGTCTCTAAAAGGTTCGCCATCACTGTCCTATAATGTCAAGCAAGTCCTTTTACACTCAAACCAAACTGTTTTATGGATACATAGAAAAGAATTTATCTGATAAATATATCAAGGATTATAAAGCTATAATTGGCCTTCTACAAATAAATTCCTCCCCACAATAATTCTTAGTCACTTTCATAACTGTGGATGTAATCAGAAATATGAGTAATTGTAACATATTAAGATTAAATGGATTTCCTATGGAATGGTATAAAAGATTTCTTGATATGCTTACTCCTAAACTCTATCAACTATACAGTAATATTTCTGAGAGTGGATTTTTTTCTTCTTCACTTCAGGAAAAGAACTAGAATATATGGTATTCACATGGCATTCTTTTAAAAAAAATCCAGATATTGAAGGTTCACTTGGAACTATCTCATGAGGTGGGTATGACTATACAAGTACTGAAATATTGCAAACAAATATAATGTGGGAGTAATTATAATGTTTAAGTGGACCATACACCTCCCCCCACAAATACTGTATACCTGAATACATGCATGCATGTGTGCATATGTATTTATGTATGCATGTATAAAAGTGAGGTCTTCAAAGGATGTGTGGCATCTGGGGGAAATACCGTATAATTCTCTGTAAAGACTTGTTTATATTCTAAACCAATATATGTTAGAAAAAGCTAAGAACAATACATACTTTACTGGTGTTTATTGTTAATATATATGTACTAATTTATTGCACCCATATTCTATTCTTCTAAAAAGTTCCAGGCATCCAACATGATTCTCCATTTTATTCTCATAACAGTGTTGCAGGATATGGTCTGCTGAGACGTAATTAATGACTAGCTCAGCGTTAGGAGTTATTTCCAGACAAACTCCAAAACTCGAACCACTTCATCACGTTGACTTCTGCAGCAGTCCTAATTTAAGGACTGTCCCACATGGAGTGGGGGTGCAGAAGAAAGACTATTTTAAATTAGTTCTCTCTTAACTCTGAAGGAGGAAGTGTTCATAATTCATAATCCAAATATACTTGGAACATTCCCTTATTTATTTGTGCAGGGGATGAGGGCTGGTCTGAATGATTCCCAAGTCTTGAGTTTGAAGCCTTAACTCCAAACGGCCCCAGCTTTGCCTACAATTTTCTTTTGAGCATGCTTTTATGTCAAGCTGTAGGGCTCTACGCCCATGCTTTTAATTAAGACTCACTAAAACAACCTTTCTTTTTCTTTTTTTATTTGCATTCATTAAGAATTTTCTCATACCACTGAAGATAATTCAAAGGTAAACAGGGAAATAAAACAAAAGGAGAAAGAAAAAAGTGCAAGAAAAGAAAAAGAAAGACAGAACTAAAGTTAAGAACTCTATGACTTCCAAGCTTCTTTTCAAAAGAGAATTACAATTTTCTTGTCCCTCCTTCTGCTTAAATAGTATAAAAATCTTTTGAGACTCTCATTTAGTTCACAGCTTTATTAATCTTCAGGTCTCTACTAAAGTGAATACTGCCTCCAAAATCCCTTTGCCAAAATTGTGCTGAAATTCCCACCGTTAAATCACTTCCAAATTTCATCCGGCGGTCGAAAACTTTGCTTTCAGCGTTGCTTTTTCTACCCGCTCGATTATGGACAAACATTTGTGTCACTTTGCTAAATCCAATCAGCTAGGTGAATTCCTCCCACCTCCCCTTTTGATACGTGTTGTGTTGTTGTTCATCACTGCATCAGGCTAAGAACAGCCTTTCTCGTCACTGCTGGCTAAGAGGCAGCTTGCATGGAAGGATTTCAAAGTTCGTCTTCACCAAAAGGAACCCTCTTAAACTATTTATAATCATCTTTGGGTAAACTACACTCACTTGTACAAGCGGGATAAAGCCTGACTCATCTTCCCCGCCCCACTTGCCTTGTTAAAGTGTCACTGCACGGTTTTGGCACAGAACGTTCTTCCCTGAGCTCCCGAAAAGACCTAGCCGCTATCAAAAGCTGAGAAAATCTCCTTTCCCTTTCAGCATATGAAATATTTATATGCAAGGCGGCATCAGGGATACCCATTTTCCATAATGCTGTACCAGCCCTCGCCATCAGCCTGTTGGTTAATTAAGTGTGACCTAAACCAACCTGACTAGAGCTTGGCATTAAATTTACAAAACCCATTTGAGCTGACCAGCAGCAGAAGTGGGTACTCAGAGAAATTGAAAAGGATTTCTCCCAAATGCTTTCTACTTACTTACTGCACTCAAGTAATGGCTGAAGATTAGCATATGACATGACAGATTACATTAAGACGTGTCTTCCCAGTGCTTTATGACAGCGCTATCACATTAGCGTCTTAGCCCCGGCACATTGAGGCATGCAAACGTTTTCAGACCTTCTTATTCAAATCTACAAGCTGACATGGCAGCCCTGATATGATTATTAGTCATTTGAGAGACTTTAATTCACGTCATCAGATAACAGGTTTTGCTAAAAGGGGAGCAAAACGTCTGCTTTTTAATGAAGACCTGAAAGAGAGAGATTTCTCTCAATTTTCTTTTTTCACTCAGGTTTGGACTTTAGAAGTGGGGAAGCGATGGGAGACTCTGTTTAAAACTAGATAAAACTATTTAGCCTATTTTCTCTCCTTGTTTTCTTGTTTTCCATTAAATTCAAGCATACAGTTGACGCTTTGATTAAGAAGTTGAGGTTTCTAAAAAGGTGAATATCAGATGACAAACTAGCAGCCTGAGCTGTAAGTTATGTAATAGTTAATCTAAAAGACATCAGTTTGTCTCTAGTTCTGAAGTACACCTTGTCATAAAAGGAGTGAACGGACAGTGTTGACTGGGCAAGGCATATCAAATAAATGTTCAGTGTGACTGGAGATCATTAGATTTTTATAGGCTTGTACTTTCAGTCAGCTAAGGTTGAGTGAATGGAACACAGTTGCTCTGTTTTACAGCATCATAGAACTAATAGGAAATATCCATTATAAAATACCCAGGATGTAACTCATTGGAGTTTTTCTAACAGATGAAGGCATCTGAGAGGACATGCATGGTGAAAGTTGTTTAGGAGGAGAGAAAGAGATAGAGTGAAAAAAGGCAAGGAAAAACATCTGCAGGTTAACTGAGTTGTTTGTTGGTCAAGCTCAGCAAACTGCTCCACAAAATTCAAATAAAGGTAGGCTACTGTGCTGGTCCATATGTGACAACACTAAATCAGAATTGAACCAGAGCATCATAATGTTGGAAAATGTGTTTAATTTTTTCCCCATTTACTCATTGTTGAGACCATTACTACATTACTACATCACTCCTAATATTTGGCAATTTCCAGAATTTTCTTAAACTGTGCAGTTGTAAGGCATTCTCCTTCATTAGCAAAAAGCTCATACCCCTTGAAATTTATTCTAAATTTAGTATCAATCTTTTGTCGTGAAAATCAAATTCGTTCATCCTAGTTTGTCCACCATCAGCAACATAATTTTTTTCCTCTCCATCTTCTCCCTGTGGTGATCCTTCAAATACTCAAAGGTAGACTTAACTGTCTCTTGATGGATATATACAGTTCCTTCAAACATTCTACGCCTAGAGATGCTGTTAGAGAGCCAGCTTGGTTAAAGAACAAGGCTAGAACATGGAAGACTGTGAATTCTAATCTCCTTGGGCACATAGCTAGTTGAGGACCTTGGGCCAGTCACTGTTTCTCAGCCTTAGGAAGGAGGCAATAGCAATTCACTTCCAAAATCTTGCCAGTAAAACTGCAAGGGACTTGTCCAGGCAATCTTCAGAAGTCACTACTCAAAGACACACAGACCCAAACACACACACACACACTAACATACACACAGTGGGATATTATTATTTCTTATGATCTGAACTCAACATCCCTGTAGTTTCAATCCAATTAATCTTTGTTACTGTAGCACATTAACCGTAACAATAATGTGCTTTGGGTTCTCTTATAATCTCTAGAACTTTATACATGTACTGTCATGTATCATCCATCATAGATTGTAAGGGATGGAATGGAAGGGACTTTGGAGATCATTTAAGCCAGTGTTTCTCAACCTTGGCAACTTTAAGATTTGTGGACTTCAGTGCTGACTGGGAATTCTGGGAGTTGAAGTCTACATATCTTAATGTCGCTAAGATTGAGAACACTGATCTAATCCAATTCCCTGCCAACATAACAATCAAGTACTACAGCATTCCTAAAAGATGACATTCAGCCTGCTTAAATAACTTGGGGAAAGGATAGTAACTTCTGTCTCACTGGAGAACTCCAAACAAGGGTTTGGAGCCATACACCAACTTTGGATGTACCTCATGACACAAAACACCATGTTTGGTAGGTTCCTCCAGCTCAACACTTATGAAGAGAAGCTAAATCTTGAAATCCAGTAGTTATCTGACAAGAGCAGAAAGATGTATTTTAGTATCTATCCTAAGCCTTGATGATCCAGCCTTAGATGTTTCATGTGACTTAGACATTTGTATCACTGCTGGTTAAAAATGAGACACAAAAGTATTTTATGGAGCCTCTTCAAGCAGCACTACATTTTCGACAAAACTCTCCTCTGAAGATTTGTGTGCACAACCTTGGTAATTTTTAGTATGGTCCATGTTTTATGATTCTGGTTTACACAGAATGTTAGTCTAGTGCTTCACACTAATATATTTCCTTGTAAATCCTTCAGTGCTTCTTTTCTCTTTACTTTTCCTTGCTTCCACCCTGTATTCCACCCTATTGTTCTTGTGGTTGTTGCTCTTGTCATCTTTACCATGACCGTTAACCAAAAACAGATTATACAAAAATAAAGTTGTGAACATATTTTTTTTCCAGCCATAGGCTGCACTGTATTCTTTAAAACTAAGTTTCAATTCCAGGGGCATATATTGATACAGCAGAGATGGAGCTAAAGTGATTTACCTTTTGTGTTTGTTTACTTTACATAGAATTTGGAGGAGGTTTTAAACACAACATAGGTGTTTATGTAGCCTTCCTGCTCTCTGAGTTCAGTACATCAAGAGTTCAGTAAATGAGAGCCAATTTGGGCTAGTGGTTAAGGTACCAGGCTAGAAACTTGGAAACTGGGAGTTCTAGTTCTGCCTTAGACATTAAAACTGGTTGGGTGATTTTGAACCAATCATTCTCTCTCAGCCCAACCCACCTCACAAGGTTGTTGTTGTGGGGAAAATGGGAGGAGGAAGGAGTTTTAGCTATGTTCACCACTTTGAGTTATTTATAAAAATAATAAAAGTGGGATAAATATAAATCAATCAATCAATCAATAATAGACAGTTTGGAGGATTCTCCTTGGTGAACTCTGGTTCATCCTGACATTCCTATTTAGTGATTGAGCTAAACATAACACATACCTCTTGTTAATGCTTTGTGCAATCAAGAGCATATAAAACGATTCAGATTGCAAATCATAAATGTTACAAGAACACTAAGTGTTGAAAGGAAAAAAATGATATGATTTCAGAATAATTACTATGGAATTATGAAATAATAAAAAAAAATGCTGACCAGGTTGCTATTTAAGAATAATTGGATTATTAAAATTAGTCCTGAGAGGTTAACTAAGAGGCATATTTAAATAAATGTTAGATCATTCTGCCTGTAAGGATGGGAGCAAAGCTTGCAAATTGAGTGGTGGAATAGAAAGAACAATCCTGCTGGGGACCCCCCCTTCCCTCTATTTCATATTTCTCCTTCGCTATTCTAGAAGGTTTCCCCAACTATTCAGAGTAGGTTTTTAGAAATTACATGTGTCTCAAAGGTTACTTTCACTCCAATCTGTTGATATCACCACCAAACAGAAACAATTATGCTCTTGTTCTGTTCTTAATTGGGCTCGTGAAGGCATATATGCCCTTGGAGACATTGTCCTTAGGTAGCCCATGTTATGAGATGTGTGGATAATGTCCATCTCCAGGGCCTTTTAAGAGAACCCAAGGACTGCTTTTTATACTGATGGAATATATTCAAGGGTATGTTTCATGTCTTATGAAGTACAAACATTCTGAAAGCTCCTCTCCTTGCAATATAGGAAAACCTTCAAACAATGTTAACATGGCATGGTAATCATACTGACAATGGTTTGTTATAGTCTGCCAAAGTCTTTTGCGTAATATAAACTAGGAATCCATATTGCTCTGGTAAGCCTTTGCCAGGATCTTTTGTCTTTCAAATGTCAACTCATATTCTGAACAAAATCACATTACAGTAAACTTGTGTTAATTGATCCATTATGGGCTTGGAGGGTTTCCTTTTTTGATTAGTTTGCTGAGCTGCCTGTCCTTTTCCTCCTGCTATAAAAATAATGCAAGATTCACGTTCCCATGAACTGAAGCTGACTTGTGCATATATACTAATTGCTAGTTTATTCTTAAATGTTAAAAAAAGAAGTACAGTACAAAGGAAAAGTATAAATGTTCCAGGTTCTGTAGATGCTATTATATGCCTTATGACACATTTTCAAGGTGGCCAGGAAATTAAGCTGACACAAAACCCAGCCGGGTTCCACATGTGTGCATTGGAACTTGTTAAATTTTCTAAAGTGCAGGGATATAGTTTAGGGATAATACGAAGAGAAGAATTCCCCATATTATCCACTTAAAGAAGGAAAATGGGTTTTCTCCCTAATTGTGCCATTTGAATAGAAAGGGGAAAGCATGGATGCCTCTCTGTCAAGAACACAGCTGCCAACTGTTTCATTCCATTAGTCCTTTTTTTCGTGTAATATTAATAAGTAGGGGGGGTGCAATGGCTCAAAGACATTGACCTTGTTAGCTGAAAAGCTGAGAGCCCAGGTTCAAGACCTGAGCGCTGTGCAACAGGGTGAGTTCCCATTACTTGCCCCAGCTCCTGCCCACCTAGCAGTTTGAAGGCATGCAAATGCAAGTAGATAAATAGGTACCACTTTAGTGGGAAAGTAACAGCATTCCGTGTGCTTCGGCATATAGTTATGCTGGCCGTCTGTCTTCGGACAATGCTGATTCCCTCAGCTAAGAAACAGGGATTGGGGAAAACCTGACCTTTACCTTTTTATTAATAAATATGAGTAGAAGCAGTGAAGGAGGCCATATGCATGTCTTCTCTATCCCAATTATGGAATTATTTTTATCTCATCACAGAATAATGGCAGCAACCAGTGATAACTCATTCGTCTGGATGAACCATCAAAGATCAGCTCAGCTCAGTTTGAATAGTTGTGCTTTTCAATAGATTTGGTTTGCACAAATGACAGAAGGTCATTGAATATAGAGCAAACCCTCGATGGAAAAAAAAAATCACGTGTGCCTTATTTACAAAGGAAAGAATAAACCAACTCTGTACCTGCAGGAAAGAAACACGTGAAAAGAAGAAAAATGAGCATCAGCAGCATATTTTAGTTAAAATATGCAATTCACCATTGGAAATGGTAAGAAGAAGGCCCCCATGCTATCCATCTCCTTGGTTCCAGTTTTTATATAGTGTTGTAATTGTAATTGTTTGTATATTTATCTTTTTACAGTTGTAAGCTGCCCAGAGTGGCCTTATCAGTTAAAAGGGTGGCATATAAATGTAATCAATCAATCAATCAGTAAAGTAACTCTTGGAAAGGTATTTTCTTGAGGGGCCAAATAATCTAATGCTAGCCTTGATGGGATATGCTAGGCAATGTCTTTCCTTAGATCTCCAGCCACGGAGAAGGTAGCTGATTTGCAGGACTTACTAGCAGAGGAAAATACAGTTCACAGAAATGTAACTCACCAGTCAGTACTCTCTTGTGACAGCAAACCACAGCTTTAATTTTCATTTGTTCCGTCCCTGCATCTTTCTCTTTCTCTATCAAGTAGTTATTATTCTTCCCTTTAAAGTGATTAATACCTTTCATGAAATGGACTTCTGTGCTGATTCAACTATTCCAAGGGCTAATATATGGAGTCTACAGCTCTGGGAACAGCTGTTTGATGGCCACCCCCTGATGGACCCTGATGTACAACTTCACTTATCTTGAGCTCCACTGACTGTGGGGCCAAATACTAATCACAATAGAGCTTGTCTGAAAAGGTGATGCTGGAGGATGTCATCAATTGTTCAAGGAGTTAAAGAAACTGCAGTGTTGGTGAATTTTGTCAGTTAACTAGGTTAGCTGTGCCAGAAAATAAATACACAATATTTATTAGGCGTAAAGATAGTTGGGTAGTAGCTGATACATCAGATAATTAGTCACTAAGGGATATCCTGTTCAGTAATTTAAAACAAATGATGAACAAACTATGATGCTAAAGTCAACTGCATAAAATAGATTATGGTCAGGTGCAAAAGCAATCCTGTATTGCTTCCTGCATGCTTCTGTATATGCATTCCATAATTCTAGCTTGAACCTAGCTTGTAAATCCTGTGTGAAGAGATTAGCAGTGGTTAACATCAATGAAGTCATTAAAACATATATCTGGGAGACACAACGGGAGAATGGAGGAATTCATAGCAATGTTGTAGTCCCCATCAATTCCTCAAATCACATAAGGAAATTCATCTAGAATTGCATATGGACCCTATCCAGTGTTTATGCAATCTGATTATTAGCCTTCCCTCTCCTTATTCATTCATTCAGTTATTCATTCACACAGTGCATTCACTGGAGGAGAAACAAATCCAGGTGTGCAAATCATCACAAATACATCACACAATGACATCACAAATACATCACCAAATGCCCATGAGATCAAGTCTGTCAATTAAACCTATCAAATATGCATTAGTTATAATTCATTGTTTCCCAATGCATGTATGTAGTTACCATGACCACACTCCTTCTTATTTCTTATTTAATTTGTGTGAAAGTATTTATATGTAAGAAAAAGGTAAGGAAAGAGAAATGAGTTGATCTGTTCTTTTATATTCCTATCAAGCTCATAAAAACCTTCTACCCTGAAGATTTCCCCTAATGACTGATTGGTGTCCCTGCTAATTGGGCAGATAGACATTTTAATAAAAAAAAAAGGTCTGAGAGACACATGTGGCCAATTTACACCACCTGTAAGGTCCTGCCTCAGCTAATACTCCCAAAGAAAGCAGAACTCTTGAAACTGGCATTGTTTCAAAAGGAACTCTTATTGAGAGACAGTGAAAGCAGAAAGGCAAGGCAAGAACTGAAGATTTCCTGCGCGAACCGTTACATTAAACCCTCCTCTTCAAATCCCTCCCAAGTGCCCAACTGCCCAGTCCATGTCCAGCCAATCCACAGGTGCAATGTTGTTATGGGAACTGGAAGGCGAAAGAGCAATAAGGCGCTGTTCCCAGGCATTGCATCCTCTTCCCAGCGGAGCAGAGATAAGGCGGATGGTCCTAGGCACATTCTTCTCTTCTTTTCACACCCAAAGAGATACATCAAAGGTTGAAAGAACAAAGCAGAGGAAACACATCCCAGAACCCACATCAACCCCCTTCCCAACAGAGTAAAACCTCCCCCCTCCCAACAGAATGACAGCGCCCCGAGTCAGACACCACCATATATATTGTGAAAAGAAATTGTAAAAGAACAAAAAGGAAAAGCAAATTACTTTCACATATATACAGTACTACAGAATATTTGTTCATACACAATAATTCTAGCCCTAAAGAAATTCCTAAAGCTCTGAAATGTGTGTGTGTGTGTGTGTGTGTTAAGCAGATGACAAATAGTTTTGATAAATAAGTAAATTGAAGAATATAACTGAAAATATAAATCATCTATGAATAACACACCTTTTAATTCAATTGATCTTTAAAAAAGGTTAAAAGAGACTAAAAGAATTTTACAGTTGTGTTAATTTTTTTAGCTAATGCAGTTTCCTACACTTTAAAATACTATTGATCCAGAGAAAGAAGTTATTTTTCTAGCATTTTGCAATAAAATCTGGCAGCTAACAGGGGAAAAAATGAATTAATTTCTTGTATTGTAGCACTTTGTATGTCTTGGGAAATATGGACAATAAATTTATAGTAGGATTATTTACCAAAGATAGTTGAGTACTTTTCCCAGTTTCCTCAAAAAAGTTTGAACCAAAATGAATAATTAATTGGCCATGGCTACCAGAGATGTCAATATGTAGAAATCTGATTACAAACTCTTCAACATAATCTAGAAATGCTCTGATTTCAGTGGGGTGTGTTAGTATCTTCCCTGCATTTTAATTTATGGTCAATTCTTAAAAAATGCTGAAAAACATTTGAATGTATATTTTTCAAGGTCATTCATCAAATTCAAACCCATAAACCTCTTCCCATATATTTTTCAACTTTCCAAAAGGTCTGGTTAATTGGCATGATTTTCCTCTATGAAACCAAAGCGATCATTTAATTTTAAATAAAGTAGATATATACCATTTCTTAAATATTATTGATAGTTAAGATTAATACAAGGTGTAAAATTATCTGGTATTTACATATAAACTTTCTGTAAATTACTTGAGCAGAAACTTATTTCCAATGAACAACTTCTCTAATTTTATTGTATCTTTTCCTTCCTGGTATTATCCATATGTATCTTACATGTTTAAAACCTGAGAAAAAATGGAAGTAAAACAGATGGATCCTGGATCTGAAGTTGTTTCTACCTTTTTCCAAGTTTCTAATGTAAGTTTTAAATATGGATCTGTAAATAGTATATATTAATGCATCAATCTTGGGGAAAAAATGGCCTCAGAGAGTGTCCAATTATAACTAAATTGCATAATTAAATATTATTTCAACTCCTAGTAATATGTATTGCTTTAAATGAAAAAAATATCAAAATAATGTTTCCGATTTGATGTGATTAAGCTTCCACAATATTATTGCTTAGATTTTATGGTTTATCTTATTCTCATTTTCCCCCTGTATAGAGATGAACGGGAAATTCTTCGGCATACATGGAGCCAACTAATAGGTTATGGAACTGAGAGAGTTTGAAATAAAAACAGAAGAATAGTAATGTAAACTGCAGCTGTTATTCTAAGCAGTGATAAAGACATTGCCAGGACTCAAATTTTGTTTTATCTTATATATAAGAGAAGATAATTACATTTTGTTAAATTGGTGTGTCTTTTCAGTGGACTAATATAAAATCCAGTAGCTTCTTGAAGCAAATGATTTGTCAAAAATAAGATTTTACATACATTTATGCATTTTAAATAAATGAATCAATGCTGCTGCATTTAAATACAGGAACAACACCTGGCTCACTTGTATTGCATTTAATGGGTTCCCCAACTCATTCTCTTGATTTCAGTTCCTCTATATTCTGGATTGTTTTCACCTCCCTCCCTCATACTTTAAAATACCGTGTTTTTTTCAATTATTACAAATTATCTGGATTACTGAATTATGAGGAATACTGAATCATAGTAGCACAGTTCTTACTGGTGGGAGTTTCTTCACCTGAAGAATCTACTTTTCAGCATTTTCCCATGTTCTGCCTTGATCTCAGGGACAGGTGAAAAGATTTGCGGACAAGAAAGTCATGATTCTTCAGGCTATTTGTCTCTGAGCATCTATCCAGCTGCTGAGCTGTGAAAAACTACTCCATTTATTTTTAAATTTGCATTCCTGCACACTTGCATTTTGTCAGTTTTGTTTTTAAAATGCAGCTTGAAGTGATGGTGGAGTTAAGACAAGAAATCTAAAGTCAACTCATTGGCCTCTAGGAATCCAAAGTCATGCAGTCCACGCTTACATTTATTATAATCAGTGGTGGGATTCAGCCGGTTCGTACCACTTTGGCAGAACCAATAACTAATTTTTTGTTGCCCAGGCCCAGAATGGACTTCCAGAAGTGGCATCCACACAGAGAACCGGTTGTTCACATATTTGAATCCCACCACTGATTATAATGGTTAGCTGACAGAAGCTTACAGGTCTGAATGAGCTTCTCCACTTCTCCCTTTATTTTTATGACAATAGGGAGGGTGTTGTTGGAGACATTTTTTCAGGTTACAGTTCTGCCCAGGACTCAGGTTTCTTTTATCTGACTATTGCCTTAGGAATGGCTCTTCCTCCTTTCCCTCAAGGCCATTCTCTTGGCCTACTACAGACTAATACCTTCCACACTTACAGTACATGGGTGCTTTTCACTAGATCACATTATGAGGAGACTTCATGCTGCAATTAATTTATTAAGATTTATTATAGAGCCAGTTTGATCTAGTGGTGAAACCGCCAGGCTACAAACCAGGTAATTGTGAGCCAATCACTCTCTCTCAACACAACTCATCTCACAGGGTTGTTCTGGGGAAAATAGGAGAACAAAGGTGTGTTGGATGTATTCTCCACCGCAGATCACTTGTCAAAATGATAAAGATAGGATACAAACAAACAAACAAACAAACAAATTAATTAATTAAAATGAATGTATTCCCCTAAGAATAGCAATAGGGAGCGGGGCCCATGCTTCGGAAATTAAAAAAATTAAATCAGAATCAGAATAGAGCTGGAAGGAACCTTGGAGGTCTTCTAGTCCAGCCCCCTGCTCAAGCAGGTGATCCTACACCATTTCAGACAAGTGACTATTCAGTCTCTTCTTAAAAACCTCCAGTAATGAAGCACCCAGAACATTTGAAGGCAAGCTGTTCCACTGGTTAATTGTTCTCACTGTTAGGAAGTTTCTCCTTAATTCCAGGTTGCTTCTCTCCTTGATTAGTTTCCATCCATTGTTTCTTGTCCTGCCCTTTGGTGGTTTGAAAAATAAATTAACCCCTCCTCTTTGTGGCAGCCTCTCAAATACTGGAATACTGCTATCATGCCCCCCCTAGTCCTTCTTTTCTCTAGACTAGCCAAATCCAAATCCTGCAATTGTTCTTCATATGTTTTAGTCTCCAGGCCTTTAATCATCTTAGTTGCTCTTCTTTGTACTTTTTCCAAAGTCTCAACATCTTTTTTGTAATGTGGTGACCAAAACTGGATGCAGTATTCCAGGTGTGGTCTTACTAAGGCTTTATAAAGCAGTACTAATACTTTGCATGATTTTGATTCTATGAGTCTGTTTATACAACCAAGGATTGTATTAGCTTTTTTGGCTGCTGCCGCACACTGCTAGCTCATGTTTAAGTGATCATCCACTAGGACTCCAAGGTCCCTCTCACAGTTACTGTTTTTAAGCCAGGTTTCGCCTAATCTGTACTTGTACCTTTGGTTTTTTTTCCCTGCCCATGTGTAAAACCTTGCTTTTCTCCACATTAAATTTCTTTTTTTATTTAATTTCAAATCTACTCTGATTGCCATCCCTCTAAAAACTGGAAGCTATAAACAAAATTTGAGATATCATAATTACAGATTATGTGTTTTAAGAACACATTTCTGGTCACAAAATGTTTTACATGGTTGAAATGAATGGATCACAACAACAACCGCAACAAATAAGAAAAGTTGACAAAAGACACAGCAAATGTCTGACTGGAACACTTGGGTCTTTTCAAAAGAGAATCTCAAAACATATGCAGGTCAGATGCCTTGGTCTCCAAGAAAGTGTTCTGACCTTGTGATGTGCTGACAGCCCCCACCCCCCTACCCTTGAATTGATGAACTAGGGAAGCTGCCTTCCTATCCAAAGGACATGCTGTGTACATGATGCACACTGGTTGAGGACATAGTCCATCAGCTTAGCTGGAGAAAGTGGATTCCTGCTGAGATAAAAACACAGGAAGAATCAGATAAAAGCATATTTCTAAATTGCCGCAGTTGAGACACTGTGGTTTAACTCTTGGTCTTTAAACTATAGTTGGGCTCCAAAAGAAACTCCCCCTAAGTGTTTCTTGCTTTGAAAAATGGTTATCCCTTCAAGCAAAGGTAGAGGACACTTCTGGCCTGGGAACCTGGCCTGGGAAGTTTGCCATAGCAGCTTCTGGCTTGTAACTGGATTCTGCTGAAATGAAATGTTCCGGTGTCCAAAAATCTGTATTTTTTACATACCTGTAAGGTCTCTCTCTCTCTCTCTCTCTCTCTCTCCCCCCCCCCCAGTGTAATTTGAAAAGCAGAAGGCAGACACTCTCTGGCCAAACGATATTCAGCAACAATAACTTTGAATGTACAGGGAGTATTTACTTTCCACCCAATCATCCCTTTCCCAAACACTATAACTTGCTTTTAAAAGTAATTATTGCAGACAGCCAGGGAAGGCAACCAGCCAAATCTATGGTGGTAGAATGTCTATGGAGATAGCCCAGTGCTCAGAGACTTTTCTTCTCAAGGACTTTCTTTAAAAATTGGCTGTGTCATGCCTTTCTCTTAAGAGAAGTCTAAAGTAGGTGTAAATTGAGTTTGTTGATTTTTAAAAGATGCCACCAGCTGAGTAACAGAATATCGATGCCTTGCATCGATGCTATTACTGTATGGTCTGGGAATCTGCAGGTGCCATACTACGACTCCCATCATCTTCAGGATGTGTTTCAGTGTTCCTACAGTCCTCAAAAGATTTCAGCTCCCCTCTGTCCCCTCCCACTTGCAACCTTCCCTGCTGGCTTCCCCATTGACTTTCTAGGGAAGTCAGCAGAGAACATTGCCAATGGCAATCAAATGATCACAAGGTGCTTGGCAACAGGTTGTAAATGTGAGTCAGTTGCCAAGCATCCCAAATGTGGTCACATGACCATGGGAGAGGGTGGCATAACATTTTACAAGGGCTAGAAGTGCTGCCCAAGCTATAAAATGTCTTTTCTGAGGCTGTCGTAACTTTGAATGGTTATTAAACAACCAGCTGTAAATTGAGAACTACCTGTAATCCATACCAGTTGTGCCTAGGATAGATCCCATAATTCTCTGATGGGATTCAGGCATCTGCCTGTAAGCTCTTCTCTGACCTCATCAGTTCTCCTGGGTGAAGACACTTAACTTCAAAGTGAAGGGCACCAAAGTGAGACTAGGATTTTGCTTCCTCAGATGATCCAGACGATAACATTGTCAACAGGGAGTTTAGCATTCTTGAAGAAGGAAGAACCACTTAGGAGTAAGTCCAAGACAGTTTCACAGGTGTACTTTTGGTGGTGAAAAGGTTAGGAAAGAAAATTTCAACACTTTCTCTGCCTTTCGAAACTTGAAAAACAGGAGGGATTTCAAGAAAGGTTTACTTGATTTGTCTTCAGTAAAACTGTATGGAAGCATCATCTTGGATCGCTATAGTTACCCATTCAACCTGGATTTGATAATTGAATTGATAATTGATAACTGAAACTTACTAAATTGTTTAGGATGCAATGAGTAGGATACAATGATAAACAGGATACAGTGCATGTGTTTTGGATACCGCGTGCCCTATACTGGATTTTAAAGAACTGAAATTCCTCTTTCAGGGAATACAGTATGCAGCAGGTTCTTGGGGAACAAACCCTTCCTGATCTTTGGTTCAGAGGACTTCTCCAGGCATCAGCTGCAAGTTTTAAAAAGAGTAAAACAAAAATCAGTAAAGCCATGTAATAATATGCCAGCATTATAAGATGGCTAATCCCCTTGGTGCTTAAAAACTCTGGACAAAAAATGAAAATGGTCTTGCTGATGTTAAAAAAATTATTTTAAAAAACATAGCAAAACTTGTGGCTAGAGCAGTGGTGGCGAACCTATGGCCCCGTGCCAGAGGCGGCACTCGGAGCCCTCTCTGTGGGCACACGTGCCATTGCCCCAGCCTTGCCTCCCCCCACGACCCCCTCACCAGCAGCCCCCCTGGAGGAGAGTCGCCCCCTAGTGTGGCCCATGCGGAGCAGCGCAGCCAAGGACATAGCAGCCAGGCAGCGTAGACAAGACTCTGCCCTCATGCCCCATCACACACAGTTGATGCTGAGGGGCGCGGGCAGAGGGTGTGACCGCCATGGGCTGCCTGGGCAATCTGCGGTGGACCCTAGAGGCGGTGAGTGGCCCTGCGGGCAGGCGGGGTGGGGGCGGAGTGGGGGTGGAGCAGGGGATGGAGCGGGGGTGGGGCCAGTTTTTGGGCACTCGGTCTCTAAAAGGTTCGCCATCACTAGAGTTTGCTAGTATCTTTGATTCAACTCATGGTGCTGTCTGATCTAGACTGCAAAATCTGGGATGACCACTACACAGCAGGAAAGAGATGCAGAAAACTGTGGCTGCCTATCCAGTGGCTATGTGGATTTTTGTGGCCCAGATCTTGATGGACCTGAGTGTGGCTGTCACTCAGGAAATAACTGTATTTTCTAGATTTTTTTAGATACCCAAGATTTCAATGCTCCTGGTCAGAATCTCAGCTCATAACTTTGGAGAAAGGCAAGCCCAATTGATTGGAACACCGAATGGGAGTCCATCGTGTCGCTATATATTCTGGCCATCTCATTTAGTGTGTAAAAGTTGAAAAAGAACAGTGATATGAATTGGGTATTTTGTATATGCCCTATAGCCATACAACAACTGAATTAAATACATACAATAAGTGAATTTTTTTAAAAAAGTTGCCTTCAGTTGTAAGCACATCCCATATAAAATACAGTTCAGGAGGGAAATCTTGCAAATAGTTCTGATTATGCATTACTTGACATAATAGTTTTTTACTATATGTAAATGTGTATGTGTGTATGTGTGTATTTGTACACAAACTGTTCCTTGTGCCTATATCTCAATCCCACATGCTTAAACCTGAGGATTTAATGTTGCTACAACATCTGGGGGATTTTTCTATATTAGTAACATTCCCAGCTGTCCAATTGGAACAGAACTCTAACTGTTCATTCTCAAGAGCTAAACCTATTCCTTTAACAATAACATAGTTTATATTTATTGAAAGTACTAACTCGATATGCCCCAGAGATTGAAGGTGAGTTACAGTATTTCAAACTAAATAAATTGTGCTATGTGTCTATATGTGTGTATGTACACAGACTCTCACTCTCACACACACTGTACTTACATATATCCTTGCACACAAGTACATACCCTACAACCTGTCATTATATTTAAATTTTAAATGTAATCTCTTAATACAAGAACAAGAGTGTGGAAGAAGGTGCCCATAATGACACTATCACTAAGGTTCTGAAGAAAATTGTCAAATGCAAACAACCAGATGCACATATGCAGAGTTCAAGCTTATTACTTTATTTTGATCTGCCTATAATATAGGAATCTCCACAATCTGACTGCTTTCTCCTGGAAACAACTAGATAAGACTCCAAGGAATTCAGGGAGGGCTGGATCCTCATTTTTATCTCTCCTCCCTGCTAGGTTGGGTGCTTCCCAACAAAAATTTGGGGAATGAAGAAGTAGAACCATCTAGGGTTATAATTGATGGAAACAAAGCTCTTTTGGGTAAGCAGCCCAATCAAAAAAATGCTAAGATATCTTATAAAATGAAGACACAATTCATTCTACTCCTTGATGTTTCATTAACCTGAATCAGTGAGTACCTGAATGGTGGGCCATTGACCTGCATTATGGCTTGAGCTGAATTCCCCAATTGAAATCCACATTCTGTTGCATGTTTTTGTTTCTTAGCACCCATTTCTGGAATTGCTTACTGGGATGAAGGTCAGGTTACTGCTGAGTAGCAAATTCTGTGTTTATTTCAATAGCTCTAGTTGCTTTTGCTTTATCTCAAATGTCTGGGTGGAAATGAAGAAACACATACATCATAAGGAGCTGATTTCCAGATAGAGCCTTATTTAAACAAGGTTAATAAACTGAAGGGAATCACATGACTATTTCCACATTTGATTCGCAATATTTTCATAGTGGGGGAGTATGGTGGAGAAGTGTCAAAAGGGCAAGATAACAGCCAAGTCTTCACAATCAAATCTTTTTATTTGTGTCATTGGCAAATGCATGTACTAGAAGCCGTGATCATGCTGCCAGGTCTGTTATCCCTAAGGAGTAAATCTTCTCAGGGAGAGGAAGAGGGAAAGGAGAGGGGGAGAGGCAGAGGAGAAAGTGGAGGAGGAGAGGGACAAGGAGGGGGGGGAGAGAGAGACATCCAACTCAATACCTCTCATTGGATAATTCTCAATCTAGCTCCAAAATTTATGTCAATCTTTCTCCACAATTTCCGATAGCTTCTCTTCTTGGTAGTATTTCAATTTATAATGCTCATAGAAACAGCATATTCAGTGAGAAAATATCATCTTCATACTCTGAGTTTGTTTGCTAAAGCTCTAACATAACAGTGTACAATAGCAGAACATCTACCCCTTCCTATTCCTCTCCTCATTAATTAATGTCTGTGTAACTGTGGAGCACCACTTTGGAAAATGGCCTATGAAATAAGGGAGTAATAGGATAGTCCAGTTAATCAGATTTGATGAGGCATTAGTAATCCTTTCCTGCTAAGCTTTGGACAAGAATACTTGTACATATATTGAGATGAGTAATAAGGTCATGGTGGTATTAGTACAATTTCCCCATTACAAAATAATTAAAGGTAAAGATAATTTTTTTCCCCTGTCCAGTTGTGTCCGACTCTAGGGGGCGGTGCTCATCTCTGTTTCCTAGCCAAGTGAGTCCGCATTGTTTGAATACATTTCTGTGGTCATGTGGCGAGAATGACTATACGCCAAGATGCATGGAACACTGTTACCTTCCCACCGAAATGATACCTATTTATCTACTCACATTTGCATGTTTTCGAACTGTGAGGTTGTCAGGAGTTAGGGCAAGGACAGGAGCTCACCCCATTGTGCAACGCTCAGGTTCCAAATCCAGGCGGTCAATTTTTCCAGCTGACAAGCTCAGCGTCTTTAACCGCAGAGCCATTATGCAATTACTAGCCTTTATTTACTGACTAAGAAATTTCTGAAACTTTTTTTTCCAGAACTTTAAACATCTCAAAAGTGCAATATGAACAACAACAGCAATAAGGTGCAATAAGGCAAATATATCAGTCAACTGCCAGGGTTAGGGTTAGCACACCAATGCAACATCACATTGCTCAATAGCATACAGAGAGGAACAAGTAAATGGAAGATAAATTTAATAAATAAATAAATGACCATGTTGAGACAGCACCTAATCCCAACAAATGCAAGCATGTTGTGTGCTACTTTACAAACTTTAAGGCCCTTTTTTTGTTGTAAGGACTGAAAATTGAATATTTTATTTACATGGCTACATCAACTTGCAAAGCTTACGAGGGTGGAGTTTATCCAGGGCAACGCGAAAGGTGTGTGCTATAATAAAACATTTTATACAGTTATATTCTACACTGTGGCGTGTCCAGGACAACAAAGAACTTTCATACCGCCTTTAATATTTCTAAGTGTGAAAAGTGGAACCTTTTCATAGAAACAACAGACTATTCTTTTCGTATTTTGTTCTTTTAAGCACCATTTTGCTGTAGTGCAAAAGGAGGCTGTAAATGGGGCTTGAAGATAATCACTTTGGGCAGAAATTAGCTATGAGAGAGAGAAAAAAACCAGCTTGTTTTTAAATGTCAAACTTCATTTATACAACGTAGAGCTTAAGTTTCACTTACCTGACAGTGCCTTAGGTTGACAATTATGATAGGATAACCTGGTTTTCAATAATCTTTCATGGTTTAGGTGTTTCTATTCGGCTCCTATTGAATCTTAAAAATAAAAGGCCCATCCCCTCCCCAGGTCCCAATGCCTGTTCAAATAGTTTAGATTTGATTTCTGAGGTTTCTGACAGCTCCTAAAAGATTTAGAAACTGAGTTTAGAAGCACCTCAGTTGAATGCAAATGCAGAGGGACACTATGTGTTTTGGAGATATAAGACTTTGCAGGTCAATATACTTCTAACTAACTATAATAGTCTGTGTGTAAGTTGGGAGGCTATATAATTTGCGTAATGAATAAATAGTTGCTATATATATTAGGGTTTCCCAAAGTATGAGGTTTAGAAGCAGACAGAGTCCAAAGCTGTAAAGGCTCTTTCAGTTGCACGTTGTCACAATCAATGCCTTTCCCCAAAGTTTCATTGTTCTGTTTTCATTATTCCTTGGTGTCCATTTTGGTGCTTGGATATTTAGAGGAGGTGACCATTAAGATCACACTAAAGGGAGCTGTGATGGCAAAAATATTGGGAATCCTTGAGATAGATTAATATTATAATACAATATAAAATATAAAATAATATACCATGGTGCCTGCTTCAGGGATATCATCCCCGAGACTAGACTTGCCCTGAAGGGCAGCCAAATACATTTAATAAACAAATAAAATGTAGTTATGCAATAAAGGCTGATTAATATGATCAAGCATAATGTGGACTCTCCTGTGAAACTAAAATTGTGGAACCCTAGTTGAGACAGGTTTATTTCAGTTGCCATTTTGGAGATCTGTATTATTTTTAGCTTGAAATGGCCATTTTATTTACGCAGCAGATAAGAATGACTTCTGATTTCTTATTTCTGTATACACAGCGTTCCATCTGGACTCAGCTTAATTCAGTAGGATTTTCTTTTTCCTTTCCCTTTTTATTGCTGAATTTGTTGCAGTGTTTGAAAAAGCATTTTTGTTTACTCCATGGCGATAATTTATCTTTTTTCCCCTTTAAAAATGTGCCAGACCATCACAACTCCTTCTTTTAATCTAAAATAATCCTCCCCCTCCTCCCCCCCAAAAATCTTTTGATTGTCTGTTTGGACCTGATCCACTTGTAAAGAAAGGATGTAATGGGTTTTATGGCACTTACTTGAAAGTAGTTTATCCAGCCGAATGACTTTCAATAACTTTTTTCTTTTTTAAAAACACCCTTTATGGGTTGTGCTCTTTAATTAACCAAAGGAAAAGAAGTTCATGATACCATCTGTTCAATCATTTTGGACATTTAAAAAAAAAAAAGCAAGTTACCAATGTACATGCACTTTATTAATGGCTGTTTTGTACCATGTCTTCCTGTAGATTTTTGCAGCATCAACTCAGAAAATAACAATAAAAAACATTTTACAGGTAGTCTTCGACTTACCACAGTTCATTTAGCGACCATTTGAAGTTGCAACAACACTGAAAAAAAGTTATTTTTCACATTTATGTCCATTGAAGCATTCCCTTGTCATGTGGTCAGATTCAACTTCAAAAAAGTGCCTTGGAGTATGAAGGTCTCCCTTCTCTTTGCAGCTGGATCTTTTCTCAGGCTGTGCACTATGATTCTGGGGACAGACGCCACAGCTGCAAAGAATTGCAGACAGGTGTTCTGTACCTCCTGGGGTCAGAAGCCCTTTTTTGGAACTAAATCTAAAAGAAGCCAAGATATAAATGCACCTGCATTGTTTCTACATCTTGATATTGCTAGAGGTTTTTTGTTTTTTTTAAAGCAAATAAATTTTTGTATGGAATTCAGTGGTTTTACTTAATATCCCTAGAAGCATTGTAAATTGGAATTGAAATGATTAATGCACATATAAGTTACTGCACATCTGGATTATATTTTTTATTTATTAATGCTTATTTTTGCATAAAAGTCCACACCATTCTTTTCACTTGACTGTTTGTAAACCTGTGCATCCACAGTAGTGTAGTGGATTGTCAAGCTTTTTCCCAATGTATTGGTGAAATATAGAAATATTGTAGTTTCATATATTTTCAGTAAAGTTTTCTTTGAGCTAGACTCAACTATTAAAAATTTCAGGGACACATTTTATAAATTATAACTCATCCATCCTACTTATATTTTACCTCTGTCTGTCCGTCCATCCATCCATCCATCCATCCATCCATCCATCCATCCATCCATCCATCCATCCATCCATCCATCCATCCATCCATCCATCCATCCATCCATCCATCCATCCATCCATCCATCCATCTATCTATCTATCTATCTATCTATCTATCTATCTATCTATCTATCTATCTATCTATCTATCTATCTATCTATCTATCTATCTATCTATCTATCACCAAAAATAACATATATATATTATTTATCATGGAGAATATGGGTGTTCACTGTGGGAGCAAGAGAGCCATTCCATACTTGTTACATAATTTGCACAATTCACTTGGTGATGTCACAACACACATGATGCCATCCAAATTCTAACTGATGCTGATGTTTGCAAAACATCATCAAAAATTCTGTAAGTTTATGCAAAGCATCATCTAGTATTTTTCGGACAACGCAGAACAGAAGGAGTAACTCTGATTTTTTGCAGTCTTGCAGGAATACATATACAACATTGGTTGTGTGCAGTCAACAAGAATGCTTCTGGTAAAGAAACATAGTTGCAGGGCTTAAAATTAGTAAATCAATACGAGGCAAAGGGAACATTTAAAAAGAGTTTGCTTTATGGCTCCTGTTTTCAATCTCTTTCTACAGTAACTTGGAAGGCTTTTTGACATAAGACAAAATACAGCATCTTATGATTACTCCTCCTTCCTCTTCTCAGCTATATAGAAGCAGCTGGTTTGAATGACTTTGCTTGTTTCAGTGCAAGTATGAGTACAGTGTGAGATTAAACATGCCTTACCCAGCTTTAGAAATTGAGACCAGTTTAATTGAAATAGGTGGTGGTGGCATTTGTATGGCCCATGAACACCTTGGCAAGCCACATCATCTTTTTTTTTAACTTATCTGAACTGTAATTATAAAAATGTATATGACTCACCTTCCCATTCTGATGAAAGCTTCATTAGAGAGCAGCCAATAAGATGCATCGATGATATATTTCAGCTACTTACTTGATGGTTGTTTATCATTCCGAGAGACATCAATACACTTTGACGTTAGAACTGAACACGTATTTGTTATAAAACAAATGTTCTTTTTTCCCTGTGGTTGTATCCCTGCTCAAGTCAATGATAAAACCCAGTATCAATGGTGCAACAGTTTGCAGGTTGCAGTTTTGTTTGGCCTGCAGAAAATAATACCAATATGTACAAGAAATCATCAAAATCCACATTGTGTATTGAATCAAGTACTGCTTGCATTAAATATATTCTCCAAAATTATTTCTCTGCTCAGGTTTGGTATTCTAAGTTTGGCCCTGAAGGTGCATGAAGAGTAAGCCACAATCTGGGCTTCCAATGAACTCAATGAAATGTATTTTAGAGCGGACCGTAATATACCAGCAACCAGGTTGCACAAATGAGCAAACCCCATCTGCGGGATGCAGGCAGCATGCAAAACCACGCCCCTTTGGTCCGCGGAAAAACCTTTCTCCATGGAACTGGTCCCTGGTGCTATTTTAGAGAAAAAGGAATAGGACTTTTTTCAGTCTCCTACATTTTTCTATTGGTCAGTAACTTTTGTACTAGGTTCCTAGTCCCTCTATGAGGGAGATGGGTGGTTTTTAAATTTGAGAAATAAATAATTAAATAAAAACTATTGGTGAAGCTTCTTCAGTAGTTTTTATTTATTTCATTTATTTTTCAATCAAATTTAGAAATTACTCTTCTTGGCGGTTCCCCTCTTCTCTTCTACACTAGCTCTCATGGCTTTTTACTATACCCCATTCATACAAAGTGGCAAACTCTGGTTAAAATTCAGCTTTTTACGCCAATTATGAATCAGAAAGCACTGCTTTTTATGTATAACAAATTGCCACATTAAGGTTTGTAGCTAAAGACTATTGCAACTGCAAAAATATTATCATGAAATAGTGGAAAAACAATATTACTTAGGTTCAGGGGGTGCAAATGGAGTTAAGCTCATATAAAAATTCAGAATAAATGCACTTCTCATCTATTTCTAGGCAAGCCAGCTCTGCCCTGCAGTCTAAAATGGATCACATGATGTACATAAATAAATGTTCCCACAAGGCTTGTTAAAGCTATTGGAAGAGTTTTATTATTCCATCCTTGCTATTAATGGATGGAAAACATAATACAGAATTTACTGAGCAATAGAAAAATGTAGGAGACAGAGAAAAAAATTCCTATCCTTTTTCTCTAAAATACATTTAATTGAATAAAGGGACACGTCTGCTTGTCTTGCAACCTCCCTTGTTTTTAGGCAAGTTCACATTAAACATGTGAGTTGTAATGTTAGAGATGTCTTCTGGCTATTTATATTTTTACCCATCAATTACCTACCTCAAATTAAGTGTGGTATGCATTTTAAAATATAATGCATTCGGACAAAGAATTATGTTCCAAACGGTGAGGCACAAAGGTTCAATGCAAAGTTCAGTCTGTGCTGTTTGCACATTGGAGCTATGTGAGGCAACCCCTGGGGGGGGGGGGGTTTGCAAGAAAGGTGTTCATGTGCTTTGGATGGGAGAAGAAGGCAAAAGGAAGAGGCTGCTTGAGGCTTCTTCTCTGAAGGAGTGTGACATAGCACCACTTTCTTCACCAAATGCTGACCAAAGCAACAGGAAATGAAAATAGGATAACAAAAAAGCTGATTTGGAATTCCAGCATGCTTCAGCAGGCATTCTCCTCTTCTCCTCTTCCTTTGAACTCTCTCTCTCTCTCTCTCTCTCTCATTCTCTCTCACTTTCTCCTGTCTCTCATTTCTCTCTCCCTCCCTCCCTCTCCTTCTTTCTCCTTCTCTCTTTCCTTCTCTATTTCTCCTCTGTCCCATTCTCTCTCTCTCTCTCTCTCTCTCTCTCTCTCTCTCTCTCTCTCTCTCTCTCCCTCCCTCTCCCTCTCCCTCTTTCTGAAACACAGGACTGGAACCATAGCTTATGTGTAGCAGAGATTTCTGAATTTTGTCATGAAACAGCCCCAAAGACTTTTTCTGGCCTTGCAAATGAATGGCTAATAGCAACTATGTCTTAAAAGAGTGTGATTTCTCCTGTGTTAAGTCAACCCATTTAGCTTGCCATAAATTGACAATTAAACCATCAGTGAGCACAATTCACCCTGGGTCCGTATCTAGTCAGTTATGTATATGTATATATAAGCGTTTATTTATGGGCAGTGAGACAGGCGGCATATAAATTTAATTAAATATATAAATAAATGTAATTTAAAAACACAATTAAGGCATTACATGCACAGTTAGTGGACATTTTGAAAAGGAAGATTGCCATGATACTTTCCTTCAGTGACATAGCCAGAAGTATGTGGTGGATAGATGATCCATGGCTTATGCTCATTAAATTACCTTGCAGCTTTGCATAAACTGTCCCTCCCTCCCTCCCTCCCTCCCTCCCTCCCTTCCTTCCTTCCTTCCTTCCTTCCTTCCTTCCTTCCTTCCTTCCTTCCTTCCTTCCTTCCTTCCTTCCTTCCACATGGTTCATACCTAAGCCTGCTATAGATGTGAATGAAATTAAAGAAGGACGTTCTGTACCATTGGTTTCCTAAAATGCTACTGCTTGCTACAGTTGAATAATAGGCACTCATCAAAGTGCTACAAGACCAAAATTGCTCTTCAAAGCATAGGACCACATCACCAAATGCTGAAGAAATGTAATATAGCAGCATAAGATTCTATTATTTTAACATTAATTTGATTTTATTTTTTGCTACATTGCCTGGTCCTTCTGGGATGAAGGAGAGGAACCACAACATCTAAACAAATCTAGCACATCTCTGCTTATAAAACATACCCATTATCAGAAGTAATCAGCTAATGATCAGAAGACCATTCAGCTAATGGAACAATTCTAAATAAGGTTCCTAAAGATTAGATCCCATGGAACTGTGAAATTTTAATTTGGAGGTACATGCTAACAATCACAATACATTGTGGAATTATGTGCAAGACAGCCCAAGGTGGGATAAATGATAGTCTTTCTGCAAGGAAGAGACTTTAGTTCAATAGAGATAGTCCTTGACTTATGATCACAATTAGGACCTGGAATTCCATTGCTAACCAAGGTGGTTGACAAGGAAGTCGCCCCCAATTGTAAAAGCCTTTTTGGCAAGGTTGTTAAACAAATCACTGCAGTTGTTAAGTGAATCATATGGTTGTTAAGAAAATCCAGCTTCCCCTATTTTGCTTGGCAGAATCTGGCTGGGAAGGTTGCAATAGGGATCACATGAGCCTGGGATGCTGCAATAGTGATAAATACATGCTAGTTGTCAAGGGCTCAAAATTTTGATCATGTGACCATGGATATCCTGCAACGGTTGTAAGTCTGAGGTCCAATTGTAAATCACTTTTTTCAGTGCCGTTGTAATTTTCAACCGTTACTAAATGAATGGTGGTAAGTTAAGGATTACTTGTATGTGCACCTGTCTCATTTTAATGTAGTATCTTGTAATTCTGATCAGACATGGATGGAATCATCAGGGATAACTTTATATCAATTCAGATCGGCTTCTTTAATACTAATGAGGTGAGAATAGCACATGGGTAACGGCCAGCAGTACTTCTCAAACCTCCCAAATCTCCTGGACAAATGTTGATTCTTTTCTTTTCTTTTGTAGCCAGGAAAAGAAGAACAGAAATCTTAAATCTGGAGAACAGATTTTAAGAAATGATAGAAGAAATCTGGCAGAAGGAGCATTGGGATACATGGGCAGATCAAGCATTATATCTTCACCCCAGCAAATATGCTTCCATTCATGAATTCCCATTAATCACCTGGATGGACCCATGCTTTAAAAAGGTCTTTCTGCCAATAGACTATATAGAGGCTCTTAGTGGGACACATGGATTTGCAAGGCATGATACAAATGTTTACATAAATAATGTAATGATGACAACCATATCCCATTGAACTTAGGAAAGGTACAAGAAAATGATCACATGTAAAGAAAAGAAAATTTGGAAGAGCTACTTTTACTAAAGAAAAAAAGCTGGGCCTGGCTCGGCAGGTATTGTGCTATGGAACTGGAAAGTAGTCAAATTCAGGGGCTGAAGAGAAAGAAACAGAGGGGAAAAGCACCTTTCTCTTCTTTTTCCATGCCATTTCAACCCCACCCACCCATCCCCGCAACCTCACTGAAGAAAAATATATCCTTCCATGCAGATTCTTATTTGGTTAAGCTTTACTTTGTTGTAAGTGAGCTCAAGTTGCAAATATAATTTCTACACAACTAATGATATAGGAGCATAATTTACTCCAGGGGAGCAAATGAATTAAATGGGTTATTTAAAATCCGGGTAGATACATGTTTTTCTTAGTTTGAAAGGTAAACTTACGGGACCGAAACAGTCTTACAATGAATAATAGCTGGGAAGGAGGGAGGGAGGGAGGGAGGGAGGGAGGGAGTGAGGGAGGGAAGGAAGGAAGGAAGGAAGGAAGGAAGGAAGGAAGGAAGGAAGGAAGGAAGGAAGGAAGGAAGGAAGGAAGGAAGGAAGGAAGGAAGGAAGGAAGGAAGGAAGGCTGAATAATGTATAAGAGATGACTCATAACACATCTCTATCAGCCTGCTCTAAGGAGGGCTCCTGAATGCACACACATGACTTATTAAAGATGTGTCCTGTACAGATGTGAATATCCTCTACATTTTATTAGGTTGCTGCCAGAAACCTTTGTGTTGCACTGAATTGTGTGATGTACAGTATATATAGCTGACTGCTTCCCTTTCAGTTCCTTGGTAAGGGAACTGTAGCTGTGATCTGATCTTAGACTAAGACATATGACAAAAAAAGTTCCTGGGACCTTCTCTGTTTACTAATGTCAGATTCATATCTGACCATCCCCACAATTGCAAAGATGTTCTTATCTGCAGCTGTTTCCATTCAGAATCGGAGTGGAAAAATTTAATATCTGAGGCCAGCTTCATCATAGCACATGTCTTCCAAGGGCCAGAACTTACAAGAAAAAAAAAAGGGATGGTATTATCTTCTGATTACGCTGATCATGTACTGTGTGTGTCTTTACCCTGGAAAGACGCTACTTTTACGTATGCTTTCCATACATACAGTCCACAGTACTGTATTTTCACCTGTAGGTGATGCTAGCAAATTACATACTTATGTCACTGTAGAAGAATAATTGGCTCATTCTATATTTTCACTAACTAGTGGCAGGAGCTGTTTCTGAGGTTGTTAAGATATCTTTGTTTCGAAATAGTTTCAGATTTTTTGCTAGAGGCAATGGGCCTTGCTTCCATCATTAAGGCTAATAAGCTGCCACCCAAAAACTCACTACTTGTATCTCCCTCCCATCCCAAAGACTTACGTGCCTTAGTCATATATGCAATTATATCCAGTGCTCGGTGCGGTAGAGGCAAGGGCAGTTTACAGTTCTCTTGTGGCAAAATTAATATATTACTGGCCTGCATATGCCTACAGTTTCATTCTTTATTCTGAAGAAAGGCAACAACCACGGAAATAATAACATTAGATTTATGAAAGACGCCTTGGCTTACTAACACACCATCGTAAAAAATAATTAAGTACAGTGTAGTAGAACAGAGATTGCAGTTGAATGCTGTGGTTATTAGGAGAATTAATTGGACTGCAAAAAGATCTGTGTTTCGCATGCTGCACTTATGAAGGTGTCTGAGAAAGAAAGTTTGGGTGATATTCTAGAAGGAAACCTACAAATTAAAGTGCTTGTCCATGGCCACCATGCATTGCTTCCCAGTGGGTTAAATATCATAAAGATGCCCTCAACTCATGTTAAATTCCATGTAATTTCATCCACATTGTTACAGAAATTATTACCCACTGGCTTCTTCCAGGATGAGGATGACAATGAGGAGGATTGTATTAGGCCGCCCTCTGGGGTTCTGAGGAGATTCTCCCATGGAATCTCCTCAGATTTCAGGGACTTAGCAGGACTAACACTGCTTGATTCATGGGATCAGCCACAGTGATAGTTAAAGAAGCATCCTGAAAGAAGAAACTATTTCTGTACCATTGCCAAAATAGAATAGAATAGAATTCTTTACTGGCTAAGCGTGATTGGACACACAAGAAATTTGTCTCTGGTACATAAGCTTTCAGTGTACATACAAGTAACAAGTGATAAATTATGATCTTAATCATAAAATACAATCATCTTGAATTATAAGGTACAACACTCAGTGATAGTCATAAGATATTAAATAAAAACATTCAGCATAAATCATAAGATACAAACAACAAAGATGCTAAAGGAATAGGTAATAGGTAAGATGAGAAGGATAATAGTAAGACAGCCCTACTACATGGTTTGATATCCTAGGGCATAAGACAGTATTGTGGGAATTAGTTGTTTAGCAGAGTAATGCCAACTATCTTTGTGTTTAGTTGTTTTGGCGTGCAATGCCCTATAGCGTCATCTTGAGGGAAGAAAGGCAATATTAAATACAAGAACACAAAGAGGCTGATTCTCAGTATTGTGGATAATGGAAAATGGAGAGGAGGCTAAAGTCCTATTTCCTTGTTCTGCTGAGCTTCATTCTCATAGACAACTGGTTTTCCTAACTTTTTTAGCAGGATGGTGGGTGCCTCATGAAGTGATTGAGATGTCAACTGTTCAACAGAGAAATGGGTGGAAAAGCTGTTGCCCTGTGCTTCATCACTGATAGTGGATGAAAGCATTTTCAATTGGAAGTACATCTTAAAAGGGAATATTTCTGTTTCATATATCTCTCTGTTGTAGTTTACAGCAATAGGATATAATGATGGGCCAATGTATCAAGAAAATATTATCCTCCTGATATATTGGTCTTGATATACATCTTATATTACTACAATTAGTTTTAGGATTCTGGTCTGCTAGTTGGAATCTGATTGAGGTGTGCATTTATTTGTACGTGGTTGTGTAGGAATGTTGGTTTTAGACTGAAATTTAAACAATGATCAAGAAAAAAATACTGAAAATAATAAAACAATAAAATAATAGCAACTACATATATAGTACCATTTTTTATATAAAATCGTAATATGAGAATGAGGAGAATTTCTTATTTTGAGGAAAAGTATAAAGTTTTAAAAATATTTATTTTTTACCTCTATCTAGAAAGACCTAGCTAGATATATTAATAAGGGAGTAACTCTTATTATGGATTAATATGTTAATACAAGTAAAAAAAAGGAAAAGCAAATAAGAGTACTGCATTTATTTAGATGAAAGATTCTTTGTTATTATGTTCATTTTTTCACTGCTATTTTCCACAAATTTAAATATTATTGATTCAATGAAAGGTGAACTTCAGTTTGTCAGTACTGTAATCTGGCAACTTACAAAACCAATTGAATTTCAATTTTCATGTGTTGCTCCATTTTGCATGTGTGTGTGGGGGCTTGGGGGGCAATGATGGTAGGGGAGGAATGGAAAGTAATCTAGTCAAAGTAGAATTAACAAAACTTTTTATGAAACTCCGTGTTTCTAAAGTTTCTAACTTGTTCTGTTAGAAACTCCATGTTTCTAAAAAAGCTTTTGACTAAAGTTAATAGGTGGACATTTTACCAATTTGATTACAACTTGTCCAACTTAACACAGAAAAACTTTGATTAACATAATGCCATTTTAAGAGGGTGTACTACTATCAATGAATTATTTTATAGTCAATTCTTGATGACTTGCAGAAATAGATTTATGCTGAGGATTTTAAATTGTTATTGTCATTGCTTTAAAATATGTTCAGAGGCAGTTTTATAAATTTTTAAAATTGAAAGGTGGGCTAGAAATATTCGAAACAGAGAGATAAATTTTCTTGATACTCATTACATTTTGTGTGCTGGATTTAAAATGTGCTCTGTACTACAATTTACTACTAACTTTGCTTACTCAGATTATTTTCCTAGTTAAATGTATACATCTCTATTTAAATTACAATCATATAAGAAAATAGAGGTCCTGTCTTTTTTTTTCCTCATAACTTTCTAAAGTATGTTAGATTGAGATTGACAAAGATGTCACAATGGGGATTAACATATTATTTTTGAGTCATGGTTTGATTCTATTTATTTATTTATTTATTTAAAAAGCTGTATGCACTGTAAACCTGGGCAGCTTAAAAATGACTAGTAATATTTATGTATGTATGTATGTATGTATGTATGTATGTATGTATGTATGTATGTATGTATGTATGTATGTATTTATTTATTTATTTATTTATTTATTTATTTATTTATTTATTTATTTATTTATTTAATATAGACACCCATCTCACTTATGTGGAACTCTGGATGGTGTACCCAGTTCAAACAAAATAAAATCATAGTCTTCTACCATTAAAAACATTTTAAAATGCAATAATAAAAAGACAGACGGAAATGCAATCTGATTATCTACAATATAACAATTTAGCAGGGCCAATTCAAGCCTAATGGCATATCTACGTTTTGAAGGCCTTCCGGAAGTCTGGCAGAGATGGGACCAATCTCACCTCAGGGAAAATGAAGTTCTGGAGGGCAAAGGTCATGGCAGAAAAGTCTCTACTTCTGGATCCCACCAAATGAAGCTTCTTGGCTGACACGATCCACAACATGTTCCTCCTGTTGGACCTGATGGGATGGGTAGAAATAATAGAGGAAAGGTAGTCTCTCAGATTACTGTGTTTCCATTAGCTTATCAGTATAATTTTTAAGGAAGAACCACAATATTAAAAAAAAGCCTGAGATAGAAGATAAGAGAACATAAATTATAATACACTGTAATTTGATGTTATTCTCTAATTACAATGATTGTAACACTGGGGGCGGAATAACTTCCCTTTAATCTAGCTCAAAGTCTTTCCTTTTCTAAATAATAAATTCAAATAATATGTTATCAAGAGGGGGGGGGAACCCTCATATGTTATCTTTTATATGTTTTAGAATTGGTACAAAATTGTATTTATCAAGATGAATATTCTTAATCTTCTATATTCCAGAATGTACAGAAAATTTATCTTAAAAAAACAAATGTGATTTATTTTGCTGTTACATTTCTCTCCTCTTTTGTCAACCTCAATGGCAGCAAATCCCAGTATTGTACAAGGATATGATCAGAGACTGAAAAGGATTCACATATTGATCTCCTGGGTTATATAGGACAAGAGAATGAGAGGATACAATTTGGGTCTATAGGCAAGAGACATCATAAAGGAAAAGAACTGATAAAAATGTGCTTTATAATAAAAATCACATATGTTATTTTTGATGACTTCATCATCACTTCTTTGGTTGGGAAAGATTAAAGTATCAGTGCAAAGTGGCTACTATTCATAGAGTCAATACCTGAAGCATGGAATTCAAGGAAACACTGGAAGAGATATCAAGCTACAAGAGTGGACCAGTGATGGACTTTAAAAGTGTCATAAGGGAGATAAGCAGATAGCAGACTGGAAGAGGGAAAGCTGAGCTGAAAAAGAAAACTCAGAGTCTGGGACTAGAAAGCTTGCTTGTGGTATAGACAACGACTGTTGAAACATACGTAGAGGGAAAGGAACTTGTAAAGGATAAAGTTAAGAAGATGAGAGCCAACACTGCTCAGGCTAAACAAGACTGTTATATAAACACAAAATAGATGCATTCCAATCTCAGTGTTGAGAAAAGAATGACAATATGGCTGTAGACCCAAGGACACAGGAAGAAAAATATTGAAATAAATCCCTGGACTGACAGATTATAGATATGGATATACTGTATATACAGATACTGTATAAGTAGGGGCTTATTTCAGATGGATCTTCTTTCTTGACTGCAATAAAGCAATTAGTCTAATAGGACTGAGTACTTGAAATTTCTGCTGCTACCCAGTCCTGAAACGAATCTTAAAAATTGAGAGTCATACCTATCTTGAACTTTCAAAACCAAGGTCTAATTGTGCTTGAAAATACACAGAAATATAGATAAGGAACACATTTCTTTCTTCTTCTTCTTCTTCTTTACCAATCTTTCTCAGCTTGATGGTAGCATCTCCTAGCACCGCTCTGCCATGAGCCAAGCCCTCTTGGGAACATTATGATTTGGAATCCTATACTTCTGAGAAACAATCCATTAGAACAGACATGTCAAACTCGCGACGTCACGTGATGTCGCACAACGTATCGGGATGGTTTTGCCATTGCTGGCAATGGGGTGGGCGCGGCTTCCACATGACGCGTCTGGCCCACGGGCCGGCAGTTTGACACCCCTGCATTAGAAGGTTTGCTTTTACATTATGGCTCTGAAAATTCACCTTAGCAAAGTTAGAACGAAGCCCAGTAGATTCAGTCCCATGTTCTTTTTATTACCCTTTTAAATCAAGATAATCAGAAGCCAAAAATTTCCCTAAAGTTGGGAAGAATCAGCAGATGGAACTTTGGGGATTTCATCAAGTTGCCATATATTTTCCCAATAATACAGTCTAGACTGGATGGAGCCCATTATATCAAGTCTTATTTGAAGTTTGGAAGTCAGAGTCAAATCATCAAAACAGAAGATTCAATCTCTATTGTTTCCCCACAAATCTGTCCTGCATCCTGCATCCTTGGACATAAGGTGCAATGCCCAGAGTTGCCTTGAGTCAATAATAGTTGCTCACTTCTCTCTTATACAGGCTTCCACACAGAATTATTCTTTGACTTCAATTACTTGCTAATCAGTGTGCTAGTACTCCATGCACTATAAAGATTGCACACAAGGCTGGTATGGCATATGTTACAGGGCATCAATAAGGATACAAATAATAGAAGAAAAGTCACCAGCAAAATACTTTTGGTCCACAAATCTTAAGGAACATCAGCCAACTCTCATATTATTCCAAGCATGTTCTTAAAAGAAGTCATCTATATCTTTTTTTTTCCAAATCATGTTCCTGATTCACACCCAGTTATTAACTTTATATTGTTCCAGAGCAGAAATTCCCAGCATAATTCTGCTCAGACTGCTGTGCTCATTTTAAAACATACGCAGATGAATCACTTTGGCTAGAGATAGATAACAGTGTTTTGCTTGTTTAAAAATGGTTGACGACGGTTGTCAGAGAAACAATTGCTTAAGACTTCCTCTGACCCCAGTTTAATCAAAAGAATGAAAGTGGGCAAAAGATTCAAATATCCACAAAAGAGAAAAAAAGACAAATCAGGCAACAAGGTGGAATAAAACAAGGTTTAGTCCGGAAGCAAAAAATAAAACATTTTGTTCAAATTGTTTTATTTCTATAATTTCATGAGCAGTCAGTGAGGGGTAAGCCTATTGCCAAATCTCATTTCCATGTCTGCTGTCATACAGGTGCCACATTGGCTAGCCAAGTAAATTCGATCTTTCTTGGCCCAGATTTTTACAAAGAACTCATATAAGCGAGAGGGATACGCTGCTGGTCAGAGGTTGATAGATATCAATTTCGCCTCCTTTCCATTGCTACGTGTTGGCCTCCTCTGCTTGAAGTATTGCTGATTCTTGTGGTTAGCTGCTCACAACTAACAACCAAATAGGCACATAGGAAACTGCCAGATTCTGAGTCACATGATTGGACTACTTAGCCAAGAATGGCTGATGCTGATTGGCCATGAGTTTCCTGGATTTCCCCTTGGTGTGTTTCCAGCCCTATACGGACATGTGAAGCCTTTGGCCTTTCATTTTGCAAAGCCTGTCTTGAGTCAGGCCTCCTCATTTCCTAATCTAAGAGATTTGATCTCTATCTTGCATTATGGAGCATTTGTCATCAGCTTGCATATATATTAGTTCATTGACGATTTACTTCTGCCTGTTATGATTCATTACTCCCCAAAGCCTCTGATGGCCAGTCGTAAGGGTGTTGTGATCTTCCTATTTAATTATTGATGCTTTTCTAATTAGCCTTCATTGGTGGACTGCAAAGATATCACAACAGTAGAGAAGTAACTACAGTACCATAGAATATTCTTCAACAGAAGCTGATCAAAATCTATAGATAATGCAAACTGTAGGTGAGTACATTCATTATTATGAAAATCTGGAAGAACCTGAAAGTAGAGAAGGTAATACTGTACGGTTAATGCTTCTCCTCTTCCTGTCTATTTGGTTGGCTTAGCATTTTTAAGATTACATTGGATCGTAAGTGTGAACATATATTGCAATCTTCCTCTTACATGAAAGAAATTCCTGGCATGAATTTTGAACTAATAAATGTCCTTTGAAAAATGCCAGCTTTACAGGGAAAAGAGGTAGTACATGGCACTATTAAGAAAAACACGAAGAAGAATCCTCCAATGGGAAATCTAATAAATGTAATGCCATGCTGTAATAAAGAGCACTTGAAAATGGATGAGGTATAACAAAATTATTCATAAAGAGAAATACGAAAAGATGTCATGCTGGGTGGTTACATGCAGTTAGATGGAGCACTAACAAGGTTATCACTGTGAGAAAAGTGCTGGTGTGTTCAGTGATGCTCCCTTAACAAGCACAAAGGGGAAGCAATGTTTTTCCTCCCCGAATATGAATGTTATGAGTTTAGAGGTGTGCTAAATCCTGATATTCTTTATAATAATTCAGGCCCAGGTGGCATTAGAGGCCTATGTATGTTAGAACATAGGAATTTTCCTTTCAAATTGTTTGATAACTGGCTTGTGGTCCAAATGTTTTCCCTCTACTATTTTAGCTTCTTGTTTTCATGCTATGTGATGCCTTGTGTAAAGTTATAAACAATATAATGTCTGGGCTATTGATAATGTCTCACTTGCTCTACATCTATAACTTTTTTTCTCTCCAGCCCTGATACTCTACTTCCTGGCTTCACTTTCTGCCAAACTTTCTTCCTAACATCTCAGACTGAATGTAAAATGTAATACGATATAAAATTCTTACTTCCAGGATTCTTGAAGGAAGAATATAATTGGGGAGAAAAAGCAAACAAATGACACCGCTAGCTTCATAGATGCATGTTCACAATTTGATCATTTTTATCTTTCAATCCTCCCTTTCCTCTTCTATCTTCCATTGGTCAAGCTGTTGCTGGAGCGTTTTTATCCCCTTTCAAATTATCCTTTTGTCCTTTATCAAAAATTTTGCTTGCCTTCTCTTGCTTGGATTTTAATAAGTTAGCAGTCTTCTTAGTAGTGTCATCTGCTTCCCTTTTCCTATGACAGAATCACATGGCTCTTTGCATAGGTCTCTGCATTTCATAGTTCCTCTTCTTCTCCTCCTCCTTCTCCACCTCTTCCTCCTTTCATTTTACAGTATATGCACATTTCACAATCAGATGCAAATCAGTAACCATTGAGTTGGGGAAATGTAGAACATCCATAGGCATTGGGGGGGGGGGTTGTTACTCTTTAAAGGTAGGATAGAAAAGAATGGAGTTAAATAAATATATATGCTGGTTCTACATTCACAGCAAGTAGTCCATACCAAGCACATTAAGATGGGGAAATCATATAGAGTTGTATCTCTCTCTCTCTCTCTCTCTCTCTCTCTCTCTCTCTCTCTCTCTCTCTCTCTCTCTCTCCCTCCCCCCCTCTCTCCAATTACATGAAAAGCTGATAAAGTTAGCATTTGGTATCACTTGTATAATAAATATTAAGGATCATCACAGCTGCAGGCAAAAGTATGTTCTGCTATTTTTTTTTGTTGTGTTGTATTTTGTCTTCTCCCACCTACTTGTTGCTCATTCCAGACAGGCAGTGGACACAAGAGGCAATAAGACCAGGCAAAAGTCTATGTTTGCATATCACAACATCTATCAATCTGCATACTAATAATTAGAAGGTTATCTCTGAACTAGCTAGCATCTTCCATTAAATGTAACATATATCTATTCTTCCTGCCTTTGGTAAAATATAAATATCTTAGAAAATGAGTAACAGGCTATGTTTTCCAATATAAGCATTGTTGAATTTGATTGGTAATAATAATTATAATGATTATAATAGGTTAATGGCAAAGGCAGTTTTACTTGGAACAGCTTACATCCTGCAACTATATCTGCTTATCCTAAATCCTTGGGAAAGATTCACTAAGTGGATAAAAATGCCAAACCCCATCTAAACATCTGGTTGACTGTGCATCCAATCATCATCATAATAAATTCAAAAACATAAGGAACACCAGTTGTACATCATCAGTCAATTGCAAAAAGCAACTTTATTTGGAACAGCTTGCATTCTGCAAGAATATTTTTAATATTATTAAACAATGTCTGCCTATTCTAGATCCTTGAGAAGGACTCAATAAGTGGGCAAAAATGCCAAATCCAGCCTAAACATCTGGTTGACTATGTGACTAATCAGAATAACATCATTTTCCGTGGGGCCCTTGGTGCTCGGTGACCTTGGTGGTTTACTTTCAGACATTTCATTACCAAACTAGGTAACAACATCAGTTCAACCCTGAGCTAGAAACATTATCTTCTATCAATATCATCTTTAAGCAGGACCTGTTTCCATGGGCATTGAACCTTGATGCTTTGTAATGAATGATTAGCGCATAGAAGCTGTTTATTATAGGTTTTGGAAGCTTTAGTCATTGGCATTTAATAAATATCTTCTTTGTTTTCTGGAAGTTACAGAAAACATTAAAAGGTAGAATGTTTTACTTACATTCTTCTACAGCATATGGCATGGTTGTCGTCAAATAGCTCATAAGCATTGACCTTTAGTGTCTTAATAACTTTGATAAATTGAACCTTTCACATAATAATTTTTAGCAAGATAGAGAAGGTGCAGATTATGTTATCAGCCTTGGTCATGTCGATGCCACTTGCAGCATTCTGCACTATGATAAAGAGAACACCAGTCAGGTTTTGGTAGATTTTGGACAGTAACAAAAGCCAAATTTTACCCATGCATGCTTACTCTATTCTACTTAAATTAGGATCTCTAATCCAGAAATTGCATTGCAAGTCAACATGGCATTGCCCGCAATTCAGCAACTCAGTGGCACAGGCATCATCCTCATTCAGTACATACTAATGTCCACTATTAATATTTTCTTAGTTGAATAACACAGTCACTGAAATTATATCTCATGTACGGCTATAAAAACAAGCTGCCTGACATTTGCTTGTTTAGGTTTCTTAGGCTTTTGAAAGATTTTATTGGCCCATGAATATGCCCTCAAGATTTATTTCATTATATAATATTTTTTTAGTATTTTTGATTGCATAAAGTTTGGAGTCTATCTGGGTAGACATTCTCTTAAAGCCTTGCTGCTTGATGTGATAAAGTGGAGAATTTGGATTCTGTCTATAATCTCAGCCACCCTTGGTACTCAATGTATCAAATAATTACACAAAATCTGTTTTAAACTAGGAACCTAGGAAACAATATAGATATTAAAATGTTTAGAGTTGTTCAGTCCCAAACTGTATCATGCTGTGGCTGAGTTGGTGGGTGAGCGTGGCTAGCATCTGAGAAGATCTCTGACATTTTCTTTTTGTTTTTAACTAAAATTGGCCATTGGGGATTTTTCCTTGAAAGTTACAATTTAATTGAAGTGTCAAGACAATCCAACTTGTATTAGGACTCCCTGCACATTTCTACAAGCTTCTGCCAGGTTAGTTAAAAAAAAAAATTTACTCGTCTGAGGCTCCAACCTTAAAATGATCTCACAGGATTTCATCAGCTTCTCCCATCTTCACAGAACGAACCAGATCTATAATAGGTGCAATATGCTAATTGGATAACTGTGACAATATTCAAATAGATTTAAGCAATTTGTTTTTAAAATATTGTAACTTCCCTTCCCACCATCACTTCCTAGTTCTTTTTCCATTTTCTGAAAAGATAAAACATAGGTTGAAAAGTTTATTTTTAAGAAAAGGGCTGGTCTTACCCAAATTATTTCTGTACAGAATATCAACCATTCACACGCATCCTCTTTAAAGGTTGCTAGTGAGCCAAGCTGCACAAAACTGGATTGTACAGAGGCCAGAACAAGGAATGAATTTATTTCTATTCGGAAACTGTTGGCAAGGCCTAGCGTTGAAATATGTACTACAGACATAAAGCTTAATGATGATAATGATGATAGCTGTGGGCTCCTTCCAATTTCCCTTATGCACTTTTGCCATGGTTATGGTCAGGAAGGAAGGAAGGAAGGAAGGAAGGAAGGAAGGAAGGAAGGAAGGAAGGAAGGAAGGAAGAAGGAAGGAAGGAAGGAAGGAAGGGAAGGAAAGCAGGCTTCTACTTTTATGCTCACATAATATATGTTTCTGGCTTATTCATTTGTCCTAGTTTAGGCAACCACTTATCCACACACACCCTTCTTGCTCAGCTCTGAGGTGTCCCTTTGGTGAGGACATGTCCTCAAAAATGAGCCTCCCTATTGGAGCTTGTCCCTCGGCCTCTTCAAGCAACATCAAGGTGAACCAGCAGGAAAATGGTGTTATTCAAGGGACAAGCCCTCTCACATGAGCAGAGTGTCTCAGTTTTTGGTGTAATTTAAGAATAATTCATATCACATGAAATCAGAGCTTGAAGCATGGGTGGAGAATGGAATCCAAAGGGCTGTAATATTCTGCTCTTAAATGATGTTAGTGAACAAGGCTACAAGATGAGGAAGTGATCATTCCTAACTTCCTTCTCAGCACAGAAAGGCAGATTCTTACTCAGGACTGAAACAGAGATTGTTCCCTTCCTTCTTTGTCACAAAAAAGTGAATAGAGAAGGGAAAAAACCTCAACCTAACCTCTGCCTGCTAGATATTATGGTCTCATAAGTCACAAATTTCCCATGCTGGCTTCAAGTTATGTCAGAAGCATTCCAAAGAATTATATTGACACCCATCACCTGCACCACCTTATACAAGATGGAGAACATCTTGTATTTGACAAAGGGGGAAATTATGTAGCTCACCAGATAATGTTGATGTATTAATATTATTAGCTCTACCTACTTATGCAAGGTTTACCTAAACTTTGAAAAAAATAATGGCACTGAAATCATCTCTATGGACATCTAAAAATAAAACCAACTCTCTACCGGCAGCAACTTTAATGAAGAACTTGGCTTTGTAGAGAAATAAATTTGTCTAGTTGGTTTGGTCTAATGTAGTCAACAGTATATGCAAATAATTCCAGAGAGTTATGCATTGTAAATGGAGAAGCTCTGTGGTGTTAATGAAAGTGTTAACATCTGGATCTCTTCTAACTGAGAATACCGCAGTAGCCACAAGTTTATGCATGAAGTAAGATGCTATTTAATCATCTATAGCCAAAGGGTTAAAACAATGAGCAATGCAGAAAGATGGAAAACACATGCCGGGTTGGGCACCAGTTCAGAGATACTATGTCACCATGAGTGTGAGAAAACATCAAATGCAGCTTCAGAGTATTCATGCTCCCTAACGTAAATTTTGAAAAATGTAAGCATTGGCTTCAATGGGATCCTGGCTTCAGATTTAAAATAAACCTCCCACAAGGAGCATGTAATTATTTTTCCTCTCCATATCAAACGTATCAAGCTTAATAGGAAAAGGAATATAAAATTTTCATTTGGCACACATGCTTTTTGGTTATGAGAGGATCAGAGGGACTAAAGCCCCAAATCTATGCTCCACTCACTTTGCAACGATTGTGTCATCTGGAATAATATATGTAGTCACTAAAGTTGCCATTGGGGCTGGCCAAAACATTTTGCTGTCCATTGTTGCTTCTCCCCATTGCCAGAAAAGCAGACTGGAGTTGGGTCTTACTCAACAATGATGTCTATTGCTTATGGAGACAATGAGAACAGATCAAGATGCACAGAATAGTCCTCTCTTATCTTACTACACTATGCCCTTCAGCATTTGCCACATGGAGCTGTTACTTAGTGATAGGGCTGCCCCGTATCCTTGCATTTTCATTTAAGGGAGCCATATTTTAAATTTTATTAGGACTTACATCATCTATCTTGTCGGAATATTCCATCTTATCTGAAATCCTCGGTGCATAACATAAGCCTCAAAAGTCTTGGCTAGGGCTCTCAAAGCCTTCTCAAAAGTTACTATTAATTTTTTTCAATGTGGCTGAGGGAGAAGATCATTAAATGTATGGGCATTAATCATCTTAACTGTACCATTATCATCATTAAGCTTGTGCTGCCTACTTCTTCTTTTTTTCCTGTCTCCATTTATAGTTCGGAGTGCAAGTTCTCATACACCACTCCTAAAGTCAAGTGTGGTCTAAGCCACAAAGGAGTTGTTGTCCATCCCATTAAAATGATCAGACCAGGAAATCAACTCCAGAGGAAGGCTAAAAGTTCCGCTGAGATTGGCTACAGTAACAGAATCTTGATTCTTGTGGTGTACCTCTCCCCAGCCACTGCCCATAGATTCCAGTGCCTGAGCTGCTTCTGTATACGGGTAGTCCTCAGTTTACAACAGTTCATTTAGTGACCGTTTGAAGTTACAACATAACTGAAAAAAGTGACTTATGATCATTTTTCACACTTATGACCATTGCAACATCCCCAGTGTCACGTGACCAAGAATTGGATGCTTGGCCACTGGTTCATATTTGTGACGGCTGCAGTGTTCCCCAGATTCTGTGAATACCTTTTGCGACCTTTTGGCAACGAAAGTCAATGGGGAGGCCAGATTCACTTAGCAACCAGGTTATTAACTTAACAACTGCAGTGATTCACTTAACAACTGTGGCAAGAGAAGTCGTAAAATGGGGGCAAAACTCACTTAACAAGTGTCTCACTTAGCAACATAAATTTTGGGTTCAATTACGGTCATAAGTCGAGGAATACCTGCATTATCTCATTTCTCAAGCTTAAAAAGAATTCAGTCTTCTTTATTTATTGATAGATTTTTTTAACCCCGCTTATTTTTTTTAATCAATTATTCAAGGCAGAAAACATAACTAATAGTCCTTCCCCCTCCTTCCCTCCCCCCACAATGACAACCCTGTGAGGTGGGTTGGTCTGAGAAAGAATGAGTGGCTCAAAGTCATCCATCCAGCTTTCGTGGCTTAAGGCAGAACAAGAAGCCACAGTCTCCTGGTTTCTAATCTGGTGCCTTAACCACTAGAACCAGGGGTAGGCAACCTTGGCTCTTTTATGACTCGTGGACTTCAACTTGCAGAATTCCTGAGCCGGCATGGTTCAGCATGGAAACTTCTCCCTTTCTCCTCAGCATGGCTGGCTCAGGAATTCTGGGAGTTGAAGTCCACGAGTCATAAAGGAGCCAAGGTTGCCTACCCCTGCACTAGACCAAACTGGCTGTCTATCTTTACCTTGGGAATAGTTCTTGGATATTTCTACCAAAGTCATCTTCCTTACTCTCTGCAGCTGGGCACTCCTGCTGAAGGGATGGTGCAAAATTATATTTAACAGATCATTGCCGTGTTTACATTCCTCACTCTCTGGTGATCATATTACAAGATGCCTTTCTTGTAGGAAGGAAAAGCATGGCAAGAAAAGACCACCTGGGCCTCATTCATTAGCCAGGGAACAAACAGGTACAGAGAATTCCTTTCCCCTTCCTTTCCCATGAAAGCATTAATCCAACATCCATTGCTCACGGCCTAAGGAAACTCGTAAAGAGGTGACTGGCAAAGGACAAGGGCTTGTAACATTTCTATACAGATTGACTCTTACTGGATCTAAATAGATGTTTATAATCATCTTATGGCAGTTATGAAGTTCTACTTCAACCCTCTTTTTCTTAGTTTGGAGGTCTAAAGAGAAGACTTCTGTTTTAAGGTGTTTATTTATGGCTGCAGAATACCCTATATGACATGCAAGAATATCAGTGAGTTTGTTGAATAGATTCCATTTGCCTAGCTTAACCACCATGATTTTGATGTGCCTTTTGCCACCTGATGTTCAACTGGGCAAAGGGGCAAAAGATACAATTTATGCTGCTAAATGAAAAGTCTGTTAAGTGAGTTTTGCCCCATTTTACGACTTTTCTTACCGCAGTTGTTAAGTGAATCACTGCAGTTATTAAATTAGTAACATGATTGTTAAATGAATCTGGCTTCCCCATTGACTTTGCTTGTCAGAAGGTCACAAAAGGTGATCACATGACCCTGGGACACATCATAAATATATGAGTTAGTTGCTAAGCATCTGAATTTTGATCATGTGTCCACAGGGAATGCTGCAACAGTCAAAGTGTGAAAAATGGTCACACTTCAGTGCCGTTGTAACTTTGAATGGTCACTAAATGAATTGTTGTAAGTGGAGGACTACCTATATTAACAATACCTTTATGGGCTAATGATATTCATTGTGTTTTATTTACAATAGTACAAGAGATGATATAGATTGCTCCACCATTGGTCCTGCCCACCCAAACACTGAAAATGTTCTCTTTTCCTATGGTTCACATAATTTAATTGTAACTGTCAGTGGTACAATAATAATATAACTGATATTTAAACTTAATGGTTAATCAGTGCTATCCAACTTCCATTTTATTACTCAGTGGAAGAGTCCTCAACATGGTCCCTTTTAATCTCAAAGCAATAGAGTAGTTGCGAGATATTAGCATCAGGCACTCAAAGAAAGATCTTAATTGCCCTTATTTTAATTTCCTTCCTTCCTTCTGCAGAATTCTAATCAAAGGATAACAGATATGTTTTATTGCACTGTAACTACAGCATTGATTTCATCATTTTTCAATGCAAACTCACAACACACTCCCCCACTGCAATGCTTAATAATTGCTTTGTTGTTTGAAAACTTTGTCAGCAGATTTGCAGAATAAAATAAATCAGTGAGCAAAATTAACTGTACATTAATGAAATGGCCTCCTTCCCATAGTTCTGCAAACCAGCTGTTGGGTCTCAGTAGTAAAAACGGTAATGGTAATATATGGAAATACAAGAAATATGAGTGAATCATGTGTTTTGCATGTGCACATATGTCTAACTTCCAACATGGAGATTCTCTGGGAGATATATATGACTATTGGAGCAGAAATGCAACTATGAGCGTAAGGTCATTGAAAAATAATGAACTATGAAATTATATTAAAACTAAAGATTTAAAGAAGTATATATACTTCGCAGATGTAGCCATTGATTTGTTTCCCTTAATTCAAAAGTTGTCCAACCAAAGTTGTTTTAATTCAGAATAGTTTCAGGTAATATCATTTCTAAATCTTTGTGGGCTGCTTCAGACACATCGGAGTATAATTTGTCTATGTATCCAAGTCTACAATGTTTCCCTAAACCCAGGATGTGGTTCCTGGAGTCTTTCAAACGTAACCACCAAATTGAATTTTTAATGAGACTGAAGCAAAGAATATAACATGGGGATGACTATATACATTTAACTTTAGCTCTTGCTCATTTTGGCCCTGCACTGTTATTTTAAATATCTTGGCTTCACTTAAAAGTCTCAGTCACAGAAAGGTTACTCATCCCAAATTATGAAGTTGAACTCTCTTCCTGAGCTATGAAAGAAAAGAAAAAAAAGCATGTTCTACTTTGCTGCAAAGTTATAGGAATTTATAATGAAAACATGGGAGGGTTTTAACCTCTAAAGGGGATTTATACATTTTCTGAAAGGGAAAGAAAGAAAACTAAATTTCAAGATAAGTTAGCTTTTACATCTGATTGTTTGCTAAATTTGCTAAATAAACAAACAAACAAGCAAACAAATAGAAGATCTAGTATGCTTATTATTGCTGAGTGCATTAACAGCACTACTTTAACTGTAACCCAGTAGAGTTCAATAGTTTTGAAACTCAGAGTGAGAATGGTTTAAGAACTATATCATCTTTATTCATCTTTGGTTATTAGTGACATTTATACTTACCCCAATTCATGGGATAGGGGGGGAAAAATGCCGCCATTCCAACTCTGAGATCCTGAAAGACTTGAATGCTAGCATGATCCAAAGCCAATTTTCCTTGGTAGTATTTCCAAATGAATTTGATTTTTCTGAAAATAATATGTCACAAAAAATAAATCCAAAATATACAGCTGCTTAATACCTTTATCGGGTTAAACCGCAGCGGCACAAAAGAGCATGTGAGCTGCCAAGTTCCCCAGAATATTCTGTAGAAGGAAGAGAACCTGAAAATCGGTGACCTTGAAAGATTGCACACCCCTTACTATCATTTTGATTGGACTTAATAAAGGAATTGTGCAACTATGACTTTGGGTCGATTTTTTGATGCTTTATTATACATAAATTATTTTTCCTGACTACTGCTCTGTTTGGTTTTCCCATTTCATACCAATGGAAAAAATATCAGGGGTGACTGGTAAAATAACCTCACTGACAAAACCAAAAAACTGATGAATAATTTCTACAGCCGCCATAGCGATACCTTTCGATACAGATTTTCTTGTGTGTGTGTGTGTGTGTGTGTGTGTGTGTGTGTGTGTGCACCTTTGAGTCAGTCTTGACTCGTGACAATATTATGAAAATAATCATTCTTCTAGGGCTGAGAGAGTGATTAGTCCAAAATCATCAGCTGGTTTCATGCTTAAAGCAGGACTAGAATTCATAGCCTCCTGATTTCTAGCTTAGTGCCTTTAACCACTATCCCAAACTGGCTCCCTATAAATTCAGAGTGCACAAGGTGTTTATTTTTATTTACTTAGATTTTTATTTTATCCCACCTTTATTATTAGTTTATAAGTAACTCAAGGTGGCAAACACACACACTATTCCTTCCTGCTCTTATTTTCCCCAACTCTGAGGTGAATTGGGCGGAGAGAGAGCGGCTAGCCTAAAGTCATCCAGTTGGCTTGCATGTGAAAGACAGGACTAGAACTCACAGTCTCCTGGTTTCTAGGCTAGCACCTTAACCACTGCAGCAAATTGGCCCTCTGATATGTGAGCTGTAAACCAATCAATTTTCATCGTCTTGGCCAAAGATAGCTCATATTGAAGTGAAAGTTGTAACCTGAAATTATTTAATAATTTTGTAACACACTTGTATGAATTAAGGTCAGGTAAACACTACTTCTGGATCCCTGTTGTATATAGCAGATTGTGGGTCTGTTTCTCACAATTCAAACATTGTACCTCTTTCAGATGATTTCCGGTTATGTTTCCTCCAAAAATCAAATATTAATTTGATGAAGGATGAACTGGATACAGCTACATCTGTATTTAAATCAGATTAAATGCTTGTTTATATGTTTGTTTTATAGAAAGAGAAATGCATAGTTTTCCCAAATGTGTCACAATTAAAAATATCTGAAAACTATCTGAAAGGATCATCTTTAGGTAATAATTGTAAATCCTTCTTCATATCTGAAATGCTGTTTGAATTTAAGTTTACTTTATACGCAGGTGGCAAAGGATGCTGCTGATGGTGTGTTTATTTCCAATTACCCAGTTAATTAGTTGTTCATACTTTCTATAGGGAAAGTTCAGTGGGAGGATACAGGAAAACATTTATTACCTTGCCTCCAAGAACACTGTCAAATGTCTTCCCATTCAAGTTCCAAACAAATCAAGTTCCATGGTCATCAATCAATGATTCTACTGGTAACTTTTCATTATACCAGGTCCTCTTTTAGGAAACTAAGGCCTGTTGGCTAGGGAATTCTGGGAGTTGAAGTCCATAACCTTTAAGTTGCTGAGGTTAAGAAAACACTGCCCTACATAATACCAGCACCAAACCATACAGTCATTTCACTTCATATGTGGATCTGAGGCGATCTCCTTAGTGTTTCTAGAATATCTTGGTTTGGTTCTGATCAGAAATCACAAGAAGAGGCTTTCTGTTTCCCAATACTGAAATGCTTAAGAACTCTTTGAAATAGGTAGAAAACAGGTAGAAAAACAGAAGGCTTGAAATGGCAAGGCAGATTGTATCTCAACGTCACATCAGATCAGAAATCAGGAGCCATCCCATACTTATACCCTAGCCCCAGAAAGTAGTAGAAGAATGTTAGCAGAGATTTTTATTTCAATATAGTCTTCAATACCAGGAAGTAGCTTTCATGAAAAAATATTTGAGTAAATAGAAGAATTCCTAAGGCTGATGACAACTTGTGAAATAATGTTTGTATTATGAGGAAAGAATTGTGCAGCCCTTGGTGCTCTCTGAGTTTGGATGTTTTCTTGCAGATATTTTATTACCCAACTAGGTAACTTCTTCAGTACTAGAAGAATGACATATATAATGACTTTCCTTGTCAGGAATCGTGTGGTTTTATTCTTGGTAGTACCCTGATTAGGTTGTTGTATACTGTTTCTGTCTCTGCTATGATTCCTGAGAATAGTAGTCCCATGGGTGTTGCTCTGATTTGTTGGTATATTTGTTGATAATAAGGCAGAGGTTGCTGAGATTCATGATTTAAGGTATTTGATATATTTGAATATGCACTCAGACAAACCAACCATCAATAGGCACATAGAGATAAACAACGTTTACACACACCATTCAAAGCAGACAATGGAAAAGCTAAAAAGAAAACAAAAAGACCAGAACACCTTTTTGCCAGCATGCAACACACAGATAAAAACAGATTAACACCAGGATTAATACCAGACCACCAATCAAGCAGTAAACAATATCCCAATCAAGGAATTACCATCTCAGGCAAATAACCGAACAGCAAACAACAACCTAATGAAGAAACTACCAAGAAAAAAACATTCCCACCAACACTGACAGGAAAAGCCACTATATATAAACAGAGAAGAAAGCCACTCCCTTCTAGCACTGAAGATGATACCTAGTTAGCAGTGGTGGGATTCAAATATGTGAACAACCAGTTCTCTGTGTGGATGCTGCTTCCAGAAGTCCATTCTGGGCCTGGGCAACAAAAAATTAGCTACCGGTTCTGCTGAAGTGGTGCGTACCGGCTGAATCCCACCACTGCTAATTAGCTAATGAAACGTTTTCCAGAAAACAAGCCAGCTCAGAGAGCACCAAGGACCTCACAATTAACCTGACTTACAAGATTCTCTTCTATTGAAGAAAGAATTGGTATAGGTCCGTGGTGGCGAACCTATGGCACGCGTGCCACAGGTGGCACGCAGAGCCCTCTCTGTGGGCACGTGGGCCGTCGCCCCAGCCCTAGGCCTTCAGCTGGGTTTTATAAAACCTTTTCGCTTTAGGCCTCCGCTGCAGTGTGCAAAAAAAAAAAGGTTCAATCAATCAATTTCAACTTCTCGCACGGAAAAAAAAGAACTTGCAAAGTTGGAATTGATTGATTGAACTTTTTAGTCCCACCCAGTCTGCCGTTACCACCGCAGCCATGCCCACCCAATGGGCCACGCCCTCCCAATTGGCTACACCCACCCAATGGGCCACGCCCACCCGGCACCCGACGATACATAAGTGGATTTTGGATTGCAGTTTGGGCACTCGGTCTCTAAAAGGTTCGCCATCACTGGTATAGGTGCTTGAAGATGTCCCAGATTTACAAACACTTTGGGAAAATTGCTTGATTGACTGCAACCTGGTCCATTGACTTTCACTTGACATACTCTTTGTAAAGAAAAGGGATGGACAAAGTGAAAAGAGGCAGAATGGTGGAAGTCTTATTTATAAAAGGTTGCTGTTTTCAGTCTGTTTTGCTCTTCTTTAATAAGCTTAATAACTCCCCAGAAGGTTATTAAAAGATCATGGAGACTGCCACCAGTCTCGCTGCTTAATTAAATCATTGTTTCTCCCAATATTCTAAAAGATAAATTGGCCCATGCCAGGTTTTTTTACAATGTTTCATCCTTTCTATTGAAACAATTCTTAAACCAAAAGCAGCACCCCCTAACAGACAGCTGATAACTTTGTTTAATATTTACAGTACATACTGAGAAATGTATGCCTCAAGGGATGTGCTAGGTTATTTTACAAAATCAACCCAGAGGTAACCCTTTAAAACTGGCACTGACATTAATAGAAGCCTTGTGAAATGGCTTTGCTGTGAGATTCAGTCACACCTTTTAGAAAACAGAGTTTTGCTGCCAGTCCTGTGCCTATCCATCAGGAATTTGATTATCGGAAAAACAAAAACATTTTCTTTGAAGCAATATCCAAACTTACAGACTTCTCTTGGTTCCTTTGGGATGGCATAACTCTTTTATACAATGATTTCTAATTCCAGGTTCCAGGGCCATGTCTGTCACAATTTCTACTACTGTAGGTATACTTTACACCTTATTCCTACTAATACAAGCATATTTAAACAAAAGACAGAAGGACATAATTGCAAGGAAAAGCATCCTGCGGTCACATGACTGAGATTTACAAAGTTTTTGCTGGAACCAGTATTTACTTCTGGTTTCCGATAAAAAATGCCCATTGTGGACAATGGGTTGGTTTAACAACTGCTGTGTTTGCTTAATGAGTGCTGGGATTGCTTAACAACTGCCACTTTCACTTAATGACTGCTGTGTTCATTTAACAACTGTTGTAAAACAGGCTGTAAAATTTGGCATGGTCACATGATGACCCGCTTAACAACGAGCGCAACTTATCACTATAATTCTGGACTCCTAAGTCAAGGATTGTCTGTAGATGCCAGAACGTACGTGTTAATTCAGATAGAGCCATTATGGTATATGACTTTTGCTTACAGATACCACTGAATGCAGAAATACCAAGAATTTATCCTGCTTATATGACATCTCACTCAATTTTTGAGAAAATAAAATTGCCAAATTTATTTTAACAGGATTTTAAAAGTGAAATCAATGAAACTGCAGCATGTAGTAGTGCTTTATGTACAGCCTAAATCAATAAAATTATATTACTCACAGCAATGTGAAGCTAAGGTAAAGCTGTGGCAGCATTCAGTAGTGCTCTATAATATGCCTATTGTATGAATTCTAAAAAGGTGCTCTCAGTTATTTAGTGATATTAAAATAGCATTTTAATTGAAAAACTGTTAAATGAATTGTTATATGATTATTACAACTTTAGCTCACTATTTAAAATCTGAATACTTTAGAGATTAATTATATATTCTGAAGCTCTCCTACTTCGTGATAGTAATAATATTTATAATTTCCTTAGCAATTAGAAACATAGCATTATTCAAAAGTTAACACAAATTCTTGCCCACTGTGCCAAATCCGGCAGTAAAGAAGAAAAGAGTAACTATGGATGCAGAAAAACAGAGGCTAAACTAACTTATTTTTCAAAATAATATTTTAAAGATCCATTTCTAGGCACAGATTGCTGCTAAAAGCAAGTAAGGAGCATTAGGCAGTTTAAAAAAAAAATCTTGCCATAGATTTCCTTTGCGGGTGAATTTGGCCATGTCACTGCCACCAGATTTTGTAGGCACACAAATGCTGCCTCAAAATTTGATTTGTGTTTCTCTGTCCCTAATCCAGAGGTCCTCAACCTTTTGGGCACAGGGACCGGTTCTGTGGAGAAAGGTTTTTCCACGGACCGGAGACTGCGTGGTTTTATGTGCTGCCTGCATCCCACTTGTTTGTGCTGACCGGTTGCTGGCATGCCGTGGCCTGGTACCGGTCCATGGACCGGTGGTTGGGGACCTCTGCCCTAATCAAAACTCCACCAAAATGTCCATTTGAAAAGAAGATGAAAACATTGAAAACATTGAAAACAGCATCATGTTTTTAAAAAACTTACATCCGAAAATTTACATGTGAAAGAATGAAAGAAAGAGCTTTTTCAATGTTATTATCCTATGATTTTAAAAATTCATAGGGCATTTAAGGAAAAGATACTTACAAGGCCTTCAAATACCATGAATAAAAATGATAGGAATTTTTTTTCTTTCTTTGTTTCTATAAGCCATAGAAAAATGATCAGGCTGGAATACTTCCTTGGTAATAAGGAAGATAAAACAAAGATCATTTTTAATGATTTGTAGGACTCCACATATGTGAATGTTGCTTTGTATTTGTGCTAGCATTTGTGCAGATATATTTTTGTGACTTCCATTTGTAACTTCTTGCTGATTATGTCTGTGATTTCAACTAGAAACTGATATGCAGAAATATGTTTCTCCTTTTATGAATTCATATTAAATAACACAAATAAACAATATATAAGTACCTGTACCAGACTGGTACAGAAAGGATGGTTTTGGTCCAAATCACGGCTAGAGAAGATCTATAAGCTTTCTCTGAACTTTATTAATTAACTTTAAATTAACTTTGTCTTTTCTTTGACATTCAGTCAACACTCCTTTTATAAACTCTTTTCTATTCTAAACTTAGAAAAAGAATGCACTGTAGGAGAATGAGATCAGATTTATCTAAGTTGACCATTATTTTGTACAAAATGTATTTCTATTTATGATTTTTTTAAAACAAAGATCATTATTATAGACATATATTCTGAAGTTGGTTATTGTGCTTTAAATTAGAATTTTGGGTTAGCAAAGATACTTTTTTGTGACCTATTGTAATAAAAATGCCTACTAAAGCATTTCCATTAATTGCACACATTTTAGTCTGAACATTTTGGAGCTTTCTTTGTTTAGAATGTATACATATAATATTTATATAATTGGGTAAATTGAGCCGATGGTTGTCAAGCCTTGATGACTTCAAGTTTGCCAGGAGTGACCTTGACTAATTGTACGGTTTGAAAATCCGTGGCCCTGAGGAGAAAACAGTTGAAAAAAATCAGCTGACTAAGATTTGGATTCATTCTCTTCTTGGCTTTTGAAACAAGAGCAGGAAAGCCTAAATTATTACCTCCTGAAGTGTCTTTGGAGACTCCAGAAAAGTTTTATCTACCTTAGGATTGCATCCATCGATTTGTTCTGCTGATTTTTAGATTTAAAAAAGAAAAAAGAAATACTGGAAAATCCACATTTTTGTTACCCCCTCCCCTATTATATAGTAGTTTTTTTTTAACAATCCTCTCAAATGTATTTTGCCTTAAAATTAATTATTCTGTGTGTGTGTGTGTGTGTTTAAAGAACTATGGAAAGCCACAAATACTATTATTTGTTACCTGATTATGCACAACAATCTGATTTTGTTTTTGTTTTTGTTTTTTTGCTTCCATGCAACAAGTGTTGTTTCCATTAAACTCTGTGGCAGATTCCTAGCTAGCCTCAAATTCTGTGATTTCAACTGAAAAAAAGCCTGTTTTTATTTTCAGAATTCACCCAACTACTGAATGCAAAAGAAAACGGCTGTGTCTATCTGGAATCAGACAAACGCAGCAGTTTTATGATAACATTGAATGTAAGGTGTATTTCTTTTTTTAAAAAGAAAGATTAGGCAAAAATATGAACAAAGCTGTTTACATAATGCTTAGTTTCTTTACCATAGTGTCAACCAAGAGTTGCAAGCTCCACCTGAAACCAAACTTGAAAGTTTCCCCGTGAAACTGTAATGTGTGCATGTAATACATTTGTATACTTAGATGTGTGTCTATATGCACACAGGCCTGAAGCCATATTCCAAAATAAAAATAAAAAATGGTAGTGTCAGAGGGAAAAAAAACCAATTAATAACCGGATTGATTAAAATTACCTTCTCATACAATTAATTGTATGAGGTCATTCTCACTGTACTGCCTATACGCTCACATCCACTCCCATTTCTTCATCTGGCAGAAATTTGATGGAATGAGCTGCACTAGAAACTAAAGGAAAGAGAAACAGGTGGAAAATGTAGATGGAGATCAGAAAGCAGGAAAGAAAAATTAAAAACTGAAGAGATACTTGGCTGAGCTCAGCAAGAATATGCCTATGTTTTGTGATATGCCTTGCTCTACTGTGACATAGGAGAGAAAAGAAGCTGCTGCCATTGCTTCTGCCTCCAGGATATTAGTTAGAGAACCCACAAACAGATAGAATATTCCCCACGTTTTTCTTCCATTTCACATTCTCTCTGTGGGTGAATGTAAGATGACATTCCCACTGGAAACTTCCTTTGGGTTAAATACAGTAATAATCAGGGTCCGCATGCACTACATTCATTATTGTAAGTAAGATTCCACTCCAGGAATTATTGATTGTAAGTTACTGTAAGATATTTTTAAAAGAATAGCGGGGGGGGGGGGAGAAACATCTGGAGTTTTGCCAGAGTGGCCTTCAGCCTAGACTTGGCAGTAAGTAAATGGACTCGGCCTTGGTAAATGGTATACCTATGGAAACTGTAAAGAGGTTATTTCCTGATGCTTCTATAATCTCCAACTGCAGGGCCTGTAAGTTAGTTAGTTCATGATATTGAGAAAACCACCAGCGTTTTGTGAGTTTCTCAGAACTGCGTGCCAATGGCCCTATTCATTTTTGTCTGGTGTCTTCAAAAGATTGACAAGTGGCTTTTATGATCTCATCTCAGGAGGATTCCAGTAAAGTTTGGTTTTATCTCTCCCCACCCCACCCTTTCCCAGATTTTATCTGTTATGTTGCTGGAAATTGGGACATGTGCCTGGTAACACCCAGCTCTGGATTTGCTTATAATTTTTTTTTATCAAGGAAGTGTTAATGGCTAGAGAATGGATGACAAGGATTACATTAGAATAATGAATTACAGAGAGACTTCCGGTCCTGCGTGGTAGCGACTGGTTGCGGGCTTGCGGACCGCCGCACCCCCATGGCTAACTTTCGTCCTGCCTGGAGACCCTAATGGGTCCAAGCCGCCCCAGAGAGGCGGCGAAAAAAGAAGGGTGCCCCGGAGCCTCTGGAATGACGGCGGTCGTTCCGTTCATCTTGGGGAAAGCCTTCTAACCCAACAGGAGAAAGGCTGTATTTCATCGATCAGCCCAAGCTATTTGCAATCGGAGTCCAAAAGAACTAACCAGCACAACAGTAAACAGCGTGCTTGAAACTGGGTGAGGAATCTGATTTTCCCTTTTCTATCCTACACTTAATTTCCTGGAAAAGATCCCCAACAAGCAAAATACCTCCGAAAGTAAAGGAGGGGGACTTCCGCCCCATCCTTATATTAATGGAAGCGGCGAATTAAAATTTCTATGGAGGATCAAAATATATGGTAGTGAAATAAATTTATAAACTTGAAAGCTAAAATTTAACTTTGGACAAGTTTAAGATTGTTGAATGGTTAAGACTCATTTTAAAGACCATTGTTCATATTGAAAACTAAATAGATGCTGACACCTAGTGGCAGATGAAGATTATGACAGCTATGATTTCCATAGAGAACTTGCCAAAACCTGGGAAAAGCTAATCTGTGTTTGTGACCTTGAAAGCTTTAATAATAAAGAACAGCTGTGACAAAAAAAAGACAACAATCTGGGCTTGCAGACAAAAAGAGAATTACAAACTTTAGGGGAAAAAATCTTTTTTGAACTCTTTGGATTACAAATATCTATTTAACCGGGACTCTAAAGCTATTTGCAGATAAGAAGGAAAACTTCAACTTTTGGCCATCATGGAGCAGAGACATGTAGACAGAACACATCAAAAAACCATAAATACCTCTCAGGAGGAGATATATAGTATACTGCAATTAATTCAAATAACACTGAGTTCAAATCACAAAGAAATCCAAAATAACTTTGAAAATACAAATCAATCTATCTCTAAGTTAACTTTACAACACAAAAACTTCCAGGAAACTACAACAGAGAAGGAGCAGACAAAACAAATAAGTGGACATAAAATTGAAAATAGAGACTCAAAGATAGAACTTAACAAAGCAAGAAAACATGATTTAATCCTAGTGGGGAAAAAATTACAAGAAATGGAAAAACAACTCATTTCTTAAGACTACAAAATAAATCTGAGGACAAAAAAACAGATTGGATAAAATGGAATGTAGAGATGTTGAAAATATCAGAGGGAAAGGAAGTGATAAGAGAAGCAAAGGAGAAAAAGATTTTCAAGAAACATGGAAAGGCAAAAGCCTCACATAAAGACACTTTATTCGATTTACTTCTTATACCTACAGCAACAGTCATGAATATATGGAAAAACTTTTTGATTCAGCAAACACATTGATCAAGAAAGATACTAGTCAAAGGAAAAAGATCAAAGTGAAAATTAAGAAAATAGATGATGGGATCTACCAGAGAGAATATTTTAAAAAGAAACATTTGTTTGACTATGGTTAAAGAAATAGAAAAGATTCTGAATACATGTCATTCTAAGAGAGATGAATTCCTTAAATGATACTGTATGCTCCCCCCCCTTTTTATTTTATTTCTTGATATAAGTAATATAATACTGCTGAAATGGCCTAGATGAAGGAAATGTTTTAGATAATTAAATGTGTCTGAATTTAGGGAAATTATAATGTATAAAAAAGAAAAAATGTTTTGAATAAGAGTTAAAGGATTAGATGACTAGACACATTAAATGGAATATTTAAAGATTAAATATATTTTTAATCATGGTTAAAAAGAATAAGAAATTTTGGGAATGAATATATATTAGCTTAGGAGGAATATATATTTTAAGTAGTATTTTACTTTTTATGTTTCTTTACTCTTGCTCTTTTTTCCTTTTCTTTATTGTTTTTACCTATTCTTTAAGAAATGTAAAAGTGTTGAGATGGTTTATATGGGAAAAATGGATTTAAATCTTTAAATGTAATTAACTGTTGAGAAAATCTTAACCAGCAAGAATACTTTGAACTTTATGGGAGAAACAAATCTAAATAAGGACTGTAACAGGATACAAGATGAGGCAACCAGAATGATTAGATAGAAAAGAAATATTATATTGATGTGATCATTATTTCTAGGAATATTGGGGGGAGGAATCATATATGTAACTGTTATTTATCAAAATAATAAGAACTGTATTATTTCAAGGTTTGCAAAGAAGACATTTTGGGGAAAAGGGGAAATCAACTAAATGTACTATATGGATTACGGATTGTAGAAACCAATTGTTAATGATTTTTCTTTACAAATGTAAACCCAGCAAACACACAGTTAACCAACTATTAAGTGATTTATGTTTAAAAAAATCAATAAAATATATGGAAAAAAATAGAATAATGAATTACAGGCAGTCCTCACTTAATGACCATAATTGCACCTGGAATTTTGGTTGTAAGTCATTGCAATCATTAAGCAGGTCACCACATGACCTGATTCAGTTTTACAACCATTTTTATGATGGTTGTAAAGTGAATCACCGTGGTCACTAAGCAAATCGCATGGTCATTAAGTGAATCCATTCTCCTGAATTGACATTTTTTGCTGGATTGTAAATTGTGATCAGGTGACCATGGAAGCGGCATCCAATCATAATTGCAATTTGTGTCAGGAATAAAGAATCATGATCACATGTTAAGTTCCAGTGATGCTGATTTATTACTCCTGCCTATACGCAAGAATCAAGTCAACTAACCATCAACTCTAAATCGGCACTAGATAAAGATAAAGAGTTAATGGAATTCAAAAGGAGTTGAACTTATACCACTTGTGGGAACTTACGGACTCCAGGCTGATTCCTCTCTTGACTCCATCCCCCAGCTCTGTCTGTCCTTCTGCTACAATTTGATTGCCAAGTGCTTGAAATGTGATCATGTGATCACATTGGGGGAGGTGCAGCAGTCTTAACTTCGAGGATGGGCCATAACTTTGTACTGTCATTAAGTAAATGGTTATTAAGCAAAGACTACTTGTAAATTTTACACTTATATGAGTTGTTTAATTGGGCAGTTATGTATACAGTTTCTGTACACAAAGTAGAGAGTATAACTTTAATGGACTGATGACTACCTATTGTATTATCTGTAGATTATCTGTTTCTTTACCTTATATTTTCCTTTACTTCATCACTCGCCCTATGCTATGAAGTGCTATGCTATTAAGATTCCCAGTATAAAAGACATCACTACAGTTATAATTCTATTTACTTGTATTTGACTACATATAAGGGTTAAAATGTTGCAGCTGATCTCAACAAAACAAAACAGCAAAGCACATGCATCCTTTCATGATTTTAAGAAAAACTATTTAATAGCACCAATCTTCATTTTTAAGTTACAGATGTTAAATTAAGGATATGTGTTTTACCTTTTAAAAAGTTATTCACTGGACTACCTAGTTTCCCTACATCTAGCAATGAAAGTAATATTTGTTTTATCTTTTCATACTAGGAGAAGGTTGATCAATGAAATCTGAAGATTTTAGCCTGAATCTGGGACAGTGTACTCAATTGCACAGCACTGATTGCTCATTCTTGAGTTCAAACCCTTTTCTTTTTGTCTACATGTTATAACTATTGACTTATTTGCCTGGCAACTCTCACATTAGTTGGCTGTGTGCAAATATTCACCTATTCAAGTAACTGGCACAAGATGGACTAGTTTTGATGGAATCTGCATGTCACTTCATGGCAGATTTAAAATAAGCACCTATGTTATTTAGTTGCATGATAGCCAACAGATGTGCTGAGATAGCTTGAGCTTCTACACTGCAGATAGCTTAATTGGAACCAAGCTGCAGAATGTCTGATCAGTGCCTAAAGATTTAAGGACCTGAAGAAGCAACAGGCCAGCCTATCTTAGCCAAAAAGATTAATTGTCTCCTAAAGGAAACATCATTGCAAGAGGAAGACCAGTTTGCCTAGTTTCAGCCAGAGAAGAAATAGCTTACTGGGAGATGGCTTTGCAAATTCTAACTCAATTGACTAAAGTACCAAAAGCCAACAACTAGTAATGAGGGAGATGTTTGGCAGTAGATTAGGAAATCCAATCCTTTTGTCCTTCTCTACTCTTTCCTTAGGTCTTCTATCTAGAAGCTTGATGGAAAGGCATCTCTTTTTTAACTGACGTAACCTGATTTTGGAGAAATGGTAAAATCTGTGGAAATGAATATAATAAACAATGTCTTCATTCAAACAGGTATATTTTATTACAAAACACACTGCGCCTCAGCAGGAAGCAGTATCTAGTCAAACTTGTCTAAGCTCAAAAGCAGAATAGCTTAGTATTTGGCAAGGGGAACAGCCTGGGAATTCCAAAGACAGACAGAAAAGTTGAAATGAATTGTCAGAAGGCAACGTCAAACCACATTTGTATTTTACCAGGAAAACAGAATGAACATTCCATGTAGTTGCCAAGTGTTGAGTTTGACCTCAGGATATACTTAAATTTAGAAATGTACTGAGATGCTTGTCATTCTGGAGGACAACATGTCTGACTCCCAATCTTCATTGAAAAGTAGATGTAGAGAGAAGTCTTGAGTAGGAATTGAGTAGGAGAGACTTTCCCACTTGAATTCATTATTAAAAATGAAGGACAGATTTTGCTCTAACAATTCACTAAGTACAACTTTTAGTTTTGTATCAAAGAACTGCACCCCTAATCTAGACCCCAGATTTCCTTCAAATATTTCTTGAAGGGTTAAATGTATTAGAGGTATATTGAGAGCCACTTTGGTCTAGTGGTGAAGGCACCAGGCTAGAAACTAGGAGACTGTGAGTTCTAGTCTTGTCTTAGAAAGCTAGCTGGGTGACCTTGGGCCAGTCATTCTCTCTCAGCCCATTCCACCTCACAAGGCAGTTGTTATGGGAAGAATAGAAGGAGGAAGATATCTTGGATATGTTTGCCATATTTATATAAAAAAAATAAAGGTGGAATATAAATAAAACAAATAACAATTTTGTTGCAATTAGCAATATAGTGTATGGTTGATTCCCCTGTCTCCTAACCAAGTAACCATATTTCTGCCTTCAACCTAGCCCCAGCTCATATCCGAAGCCTCTTAAGGATGTTCTTAGCTGTTGCAGTTTGTTTCCTGATACATTTTTTTTATGGGATAAATTTTAGCATGTGGTTTCTCAAGTGGTCATAGAGGTCCAAAGTTCAACAGGAGTTCGAAGGCAAAATGTGAGGAGGAGGAATCCCAGAGCAAGGAATCCATGCACGTTGTTCCAGCAACGCCCATTTTTTTGGGTGGGATTAAATAGGCAATACAGGCATGGCTCCTCACAATGGGAAAGATTACCTCCTCACGAGTAACCTGGCCGACCGGTGTTGTGACTGTTGCCTCTCCACCCTCCACATCCTTGGATGGGGGTGGAGGGGAGGTGTGGCTTCTACCTCCTCATCCTTGCAGACCACAGGCAGCTGCTCCTGTTCTTTGCCTGAAGCCTCCAGGTAACCTACTACACCTGTGGCTCCTTCTGCTCAGGCTCAGCCTACTGCCAGTCTGGTTGTTCTGGCTGTGGCTGCTCCATCAAGCTGGAGCCCTCCACTCCCTGGTCCATGTCTCCCCACACCACCGTACTTGCTTTCCCAGAGGTGCCAGGACCCAGCTCATCCTCCTTCTCCTCCTCCGAACTTGCATCCTGATAGGAAGCTGGAGGCATGTCCATGAAAGCAGGCCAGTTGATGCCCAAAATTGATCAGGTGACCATGATGTGTCTGTGTGAGTGTGTGTGTGGTCATTGGAACTTCAAGTCCGAGTTGTAAGTACCTTTTTTTGGGTCCGTCATAACTTCAAACGCTGGCTAAGTCAGTGGTTGTAAATCAAGGACTATCTGTAGTGGTTTTCCATTGTTTCTGCCAACAAGAGTTTCATGTAGCCATACTCTTGCCTGTTTTTATTATTTCAGTGGAGGTAGGGAACATTTTGCCTACTCCATTGTAGCTTCACATTCTCCTCTGGGCTATTTCCGGGTCCCGCGGTCCATAAGGACAGAGATGGACTTGCTGCTAGCTATACCATTTTATTGTAAAGGCCACGTTATAATTTTGATGGAGTTAAACTTTTAATGAGTATACCTCCCCATCCTCCAAGAGATATTTCTAAACTAACACTAGACATATAAGGCATTAACATTACCTCTGGTTATTTTGGAAATGTTTTATATTTCCAGCAAATAAATTGTGTGCATCTCTCCCCATGTGCCTACCTAGCAGTAGGCAAGAAAAAAAAAATGCTCCTCCATGTGCCTATTCAGAAACGAACATCGTTCGTTCCAGTGAACTTCATTCCCAATTAAGCAGGTTACCAAATTTGTGCATGGTTAGGATATGGGATGAACAAATAAAGACAAATCCAGGGATCTGGCCATTGCAATTGCCGTTTTTTTTTTCTTGATGGGGAAAAATCCATTCAAAGCTGTGAATAAGGAGGGAAGAAAGAGACCTGAACACCAGATTAAAGTAGCATTGGCAGACAAATGCTTGGTTCGTAGGAACAGTTCAGAAACTCACAAAACAGCCTAGAATTTAGAGATTTGTGGTTGAGAAGCCTAAAAAGAGAAAGTGGTTCTGAAGCTGTTGTAAACTCTTAAAACTGATAAGAGACTGAAAACAATTTGTCTTCCTTTCTGCCTCAGCATCTCTCTTGGCAATCTTTCTTTTCCACAAGCAGAAAGGGAGAGGAATGCCTTCCCTCACAGAAGCTGTTTTGCCATCTCGGCCTTACTAGATTTCTTGCTGTAGGTCAGGAACTAGTCACAACTAAGGAAAGGCAATTCCTATTGTAAGTACTTTTTAAATCTGCAGCCTCCTCACAGAGAATTAAAGAACTGACTCAGCATGCAGAAAAGTCCAGAAGCAGGTACTTTCAATGGCAACCCAAACCCTCTGTGGAAGCAGAACATTTTCCTCCTATAGAATACTTATTTGCAGAACACAACCCTAAACAAACTTATTCAATTGCTAAGACCAAAAATGCTAGAGAATTCCTGGAAGCCTGGCACTCAACAATTCAGCCATCAACAGGCACATAGAGAGAAACACCATCTAGATGCCTTTCAAAAAAGACAATCTAAAGGCCCAAAAGGAAAAGATAAATAGAGATTAACACCGAGATTAATACTAGAGCAGAAAACAATATCCTAATCATGGAACTACCAACTCAAGACAAATAATCAAACACTAAATAACAGCCTAATCAAGGAACTGCCAAGACCACTCCCCCCCCCCCCCCCGATGCCACTAGTATATAAACAGAGAACCCCACTCTTCAGTTCTGGAGGGCCGATATAAAAAAAAAATATCAGCTGAGATTTTGCCCCTGTGGACAAGGGGATGCTGAAACCACAGCTCATGTCCTGTTGTGAGTCCCTCTGTAGGGACTCAGGGACTCATCTTGTAAAAACTTAACTTGATTAAATATCCTGGAAACTCTGGTCATTGTTGTTATTGTTGCCAGATCAGTGTGATTCAGTTTCTCTGAATGTAGTAGCTAAGTTTTGTTACAATGTCTGTAAAATTAGGGGACTTTGACCACCATCAGTTGAAATATTAATATATGCCTTGTTCTGTTTTATTTTATTTTAATGTTTAATTTTTTGTGCTGGTCCATGACCCTAATAAAAATTGAAATGAAAACCCTACTCCCTTCTAACACTGAGGATGTTACCTAATTGGGTAATGAAATGTCTGCAAGAAAACAAACAAGCTTAGAGAGCATCAAGGACCCCACAATTCACTCTTGAGGTACAAATATTCTCTTCTACTAGGGTCAATTAAGTTCAATAAGCTATTTTGCAAAAGATGGTATTAGAATCAGATCTTCTTAACAGAAGCAGAAGTAAATCACGCTGAGTTTGTAGCTTTGTGGGAAAAAGTGGAAAACAGCCCTACTCCTTCTGACCATTGGCTTACTATATATAAATAACATTTCATCAGAAAAAGCACAATATATAATTTGTGCCTCCTGATGCCTGCATTAGAACTTCACCCAAACAGGAGCACATTAAACTATCTGCTATCTTCCAGTCTGTGACCTAGCAGAAAACTATGCCAGCATAGCATAAACTGGGCTGCTTGATTTCAGTTACTTGAATGTTTCTGGATGGATATTGTTATGCAGCCAGGTAGTAGAAAATATGTCCATTTCAAGACAATCACCAAACTATTCTGTCCCAACTTGCCACTGATTTCACCAACTCATTTATTGTGAAGATATACAGGATTCCTAAGCAACAGAACGTCTTGAATGGCCTTCTGGATGGAAATTAAGAGGTTCACATTGTTCCTTTTTCGAACTTTAATTCTAGCCCTTAATGAGGCATATCCTAGGACCAAATTCAACATCTGTACTTTAGAGTTTTAGGGACAGATCATCATGGAGAAAATCTGTCTTTGTGGTTTCCACAAGCCACCACTGACTTGATGGCACATAATTAAATCAATCCATTTGGAGTTTAGTGCTACCAACTGGAAACATCCATTGGATGAGTCAGCATTGTTGACAAAGATGCCAACATTCATTTCAAGCCATTCAGTTTTACGGTTTGTAAGGACAAGGTATTTTCCCCTATGGATTGTTGGCAGCGCAAGTAGTCCTTGACTTATGATGATAATTGAGCCCAGAATTAAAGTTATAAGTTGTGTCAGTCATTAAGCAAGTTACCATGTGACCATACCCAATTTGATGACTTTTTGTGGGGTTCATTAAGCGAACATGGCACTTGTTAAGCAAATGTGGTAGTCATTAAGCAAATCTGTTTTCTTCACTGAGAGATTTTTTTTGCCAGAAACTGGAAGTAAACATCGAAAACTGGCAAAACCCAGCCAGAATCAAGACCACATGACTGTGGGACATTGCAAATGGCTGTAAATGTGAGCTAGCTGCCATATGCCCAAAATGCAATTAAATGATACTGTGTGTGTGTGTGTGGCTGTTGGAACACTGGAACTGAGTCATAAGTAGCTTGACTTATGTCGTAGCTTCCAGTTGCTAAGTGACTGGTCATTAAGCGAGGACTAGCCATATGAACAGTTTAATAAATGAAATAATGAAATATATTTGCAAGAGCCTCTTTGAAACCTCTTTGAAACCTCTTTGAATATTTGCGATATAGCTGTTTTTCTTTCATCCCCTTAAATATCCATGGAACATTCAATGCAACGAATCTACAGTAAATAAGTATTTTGAGAATAATGACAAACTGCCTTTTATCAGAAAATGAAAGAAAAAGGAACAAAAACACCTTGTGGCTTAACTACTTACAACAATAAAAGCATTTTCATTTTATTGATCCCTGATAAACTTCTTTGGATAAGAAATATCTTTGGGATACTCCAAGAAGACTGGGATCACAAGAAACAAAAACAGGAACCACTTATGCAAGAAATGAAAAATAGTTACTGTGGCAATAGATAAGAGGAAATTTATTCCCATATTTTCCTGAATCCACATTTCACAAACTACAGGCTCGTATGCTAAGACTGTATGCCTTGTAGAAATAAGTCAGCCAACTACTTATATGCTCCTAGTAGCATGTGATGTGCAAAAAAACTAGCTGTAATATCTGGAACAAGAGGTTCAATAGGAAATGTTAATAAAATAAGGGTAGGAAAAGAGAAGTCTATATAGAAAGTAGGACAAGGGCTTCCCTGCTGTACCTTTTTAATGAAGTTTCATCCATTTCATGGCTCCTGGCCCCGTCTTCAACACTTCTGCAAAAAATGTCACAATCTTTATGGGGGGGACGTGTGGAATGTGCCTTAACCGCATCTAGTGCACCATTTTACAGTTCAAGTTCAATTAATTAAGCCTTTATTCTTCATGCATCACTGACCCTTTTTCACTTCCATACCTATGGCGTAGCTCGAAGGGGGCAAGTCAAGAAGCCAGTAAATAAATATATATAAAAAAGAAAAGGGCACATTCTTCGTGTTCTCTTTCATTAAACACTTTTGCAGGAGATGCTAATATGCCTTCAGAGAGATTATATCTGATATGGTTTTGCAAATTAGGACTAGTGCTTTATTGTATTTGAGGGGGTGGGGGTTGAATAGCTTTAATTAAAATAAAGAAAGGGCAACCTTCTTTATGCATGATGGAATAGCAGATGCCCTATACTAATGGTGGAAGGAAAACGGGGGTAGAGTGAAGAAAATGAGAACACAAACTCTGTATCAGAGAAGCGTGAATGAGCTGGCAATGGGATTTGTGTTTAAATGTGTCATTTAAATAAATAAATCATTGACACATGTTGGCATAGAACCATAATGTGCAAAAAAATTCTTTAAAAATAAAATTCTCTTTTTTAGAACAAGAAGGGAAATTATTCTTTGGTCATTCAAAATAAATGAAATAAAATAGAAGGAGAATTAGTTTTGATCATGCTCAAAATATTTGTTCCAAAAGGTATCATGCATATTAAGAAAATGGAACATAATTTTATGTTTTCTTTCTTAAATGAGAACAAAACTACATGGGCAAACTTAGCTAAAAGCTCATCCATGTATCTTGCTTGCTGTGGCCATTATGACCACTTTACCCTTTGTAAAATACATTTCCTTATGAAGAAATAACAATACTAATAATACTAATAATAATTGATTGATATTGCTGTACCAGGAAATGCCAGAGTCGAAGAAAAAGAACTGGAAAAAAATACGAAATATCGCGACCTGGTCATCGAAACTGCTCGATTATGGATGAAACGTGTAACAGTGGTACCTATTGTCATCGGGGCACTGGGAACTATGTCCAAAAACTCTGCAAAATACATCAAGAAACTGCAGCTTCCTGCAGTAACTCCAGCAATGTTACAAAAAACTGCGCTACTCGGAACATCTTATATTTTAAGAAGGTACCTGGTTGACACTAGGATGCTGGTAGCAACCCGTGTCAACCATCAGCGCCAGCCAATTTGAATGTTCAGTTGACTGAGGTTCATGTTTAATGAATAAAAGATAATAATAATACTAATAATAATAATAATAATAATAATAATAATAATAATAATAATAATAATAATAATAATAATAATAATAATAATAATAATAATAATAATAAAGTTGGAAGGGACTTTGGAGGTCTTCTAGTCCAACCTCCTACTCAGGCAGGAAACCCTATGTCATTTCAGACAAATGGTTCCAGTCTCTTCTTAAAAACTTCCAGTGTTGGAGCATTTACAACTTCTGAAGGCAGGTTGTTCCAACCTTCCAAATGTCTTTTATAAATGAATGCTGCTTCAGTCTTTTCACTAGCTTGCTGTTCAGGCAGCCTGAAATAAACTCAAAGTGTTCTGACGTGAAAAATAATGATTTCCTCTTGTTCCAAAAGTTCCTAAGTGGAGAATCTTGATATGATCAAGGTTGGCATTTTGGTCCAGTAGGTCTTCCTCACAGCTATTTGTGCTGTGGCTTCCAGATAGACCAAATGCCTCTGTCTTGCACTATTTCTTTGTTTTAGGGGTTGGGTTTGGTTCAGAGATAGGAACATTGATCTCATGTGAGACCCAATGATGGTCTTCCAGGAAGTAGATATTCCTATTAGTACACAGAAGTTGTAATGTACTGAACTCAAGTATTTACTAGGTTTGGAGGCTCAGTCATCAGTATGTTGTATTCCCTCCTGTAGATGGAATGAAGAATGGCATGTATTCTTCAATCACTCCTTGTAAAACTTGTATACATTCAAGTGTGAGCAATACTTACATTGACCAACCCTGATGTTGAGACATGATGAAGGTATTCTGTAGGCCTAGTGCTTTTCACATTGACATACTGTCCTCCTTATTTAAGAATAGGACAAATGCATCTTACTATGACTGTTATGAATCTTCCTTGTCTCTGCATCCAATGGCATAAAGTTCAGCAAACCTATGAAAAGACTCAATCTATTTTATTTAGGTTAATGATTTCGTAAAGCAGGCCTACAGTATGTGTTGGGTGTTCCTTTTTGATAGGTCATGCATAAATTTGGAGGTCCAAAGATGGGACAGGTGACCAACATAGCTTTCCACCTCTGCCCACATTTCCATCCTCATAAAGATCTGCTTGATTGAGGAAAGCAAATCAGTGTGGTTTCAATCAAGGAAAATGAATGGGAAGATGGTATAAACTTAATATTTGTATCAAGTATGTTCTTGAAAACAAAGTGATGCAATGGATCAAATATTGGATGTGTATGTCTGCTTACCCTTAAAGAGGGAGACCTTGAGCCAATTGTAATTTCTTAGCTATTCATAATTTCTTAGTATATAAAAGTTGCTATATTGATATTATGAATAAAATAACCTCGTATAAGCTTCCTTAGATAGTTTAGATAGAGAGTGGGATATAATTATGTTAAAAATGAGATCAGCAAACCATTAAAATATCAGGTTATCTATATGTATGACTAGTGAGCATTTTATCTTGGCTCCAATGTGAAATTAATTAAGGAATTTTATCTCATACTATTGTAGGATATCTTAGTGAATTTTTTTGTGGGGACTGTGCTTTTTCAGCTACAAACCCTGTTAATCCAAGAGACATTGCGTGTTAGAAAAAAGTTTCAAAATTTGAAAATTTCAAATGATTGTAAACCATTTTTGTAAACCATATTTTTTAATATGGAGTGGTATGTAAATACTTTTAACAAGTAAATATATCAGACAGGACTTTAGTGAAGGGATGAATGGGATAAATTATTGTATGAATCTCGGTCATTTCTTTTTTTTTTTCAAGAGCAGTTGTTATGGATTCCTGATATAATACTTGATTCCACTGCTTGTGAAAAATATTAAGCCAATTATTTATAAAAGATGAATGACGTAAACCACATAACATTCCCCCAGCCCCATCAGTACATTGTGATTTAACCATAATTCTTATTTCTGTCTAAGCCATATGAATGTCTTGGAGGCCTTCTGCAACACTTTTTTAGTTCCTAATTTCTCAAAATTAGTTTGAAGACAATTCATTTATATTTACTTCTTTCAGTCATGAGCCAAATCTCAACATCACCCTGACCTATCACTGACCCAACAGGTGTAAAAATGCCCTAATTTCCCTTCTCTATGACCCAAAGGAGAGTGGTTAAGCTGCTGATCTAGAAACCAGGAGGCTGTGAGTTTTAGTCCCACCTTAGGTATGAAAGCCATTTAGGTGACCTTGGGCCAGTCACTGCCTCTCAGCCCAACCTATCTCACAGTTTTATTGGTGGGGGAAAATAGGAGGAGGAAGTAGTATTATGTATGATTACCGCCTTGAGTTATTTATAAAAAATAATAATAGTGCGATTAAAAAATCTAATATAAATAAATAAATCCCCACATTGCATGCATCTTTCTGGCCATTTGCAGAAGCAGATAATAAATAAGGAATCCAAACAGTTGCTACAGAGGAGCTGTAAGCTTCCTGGTCACCATTTCCCTTAAAATCCAAGAAATAATTATTGAGAGAATCCTGTGGAGAACTAGCTCTCTACAAGCACTGTAGTACTGTGAAATAATAGTCTCTAGCATTACTCCAATTCGAGATAAACTTTCTGCAGAACCAGAAAATAAAAGTGAGCTCTTAAACAGAGTGAATATTAATGGAGGTCACACAATGAATTGCTTCAAAGACTCTGGAAGGATGAAATTATTATTTTTTTGCGGCCCAATTCTTCCTTTCTGCTTAAAAAGATACACTTATAGCAAGTCATATCTGTTTGTAGAAACATACACACTATATCTTTTTTTTTATATTCTCGTTGTACTATTAAAAAACAACTCTCAATATCATTTTTAGAGGGGCATCACTAATATTAGATGTATCCCATTTTTATAAGCACGTTTTTGTGCAGTACAAAGGAGAAGCTCAACGCAGAGACAAAATTGGCCCAAACTGCAGACATATAATTACTTGTCTTCTCTAACAAGTCCTTTAGAAGGAAAGCGATTAGTACTGAAAAAGGAAATACAATCCATTTTAGTGCTTTGCTCCTATATAATTTCCAGACGTGCCCCAAAATGACTAAGCTGATTTAATAAAATAACAATTCCTGGGCTTAGTCTATTTCTTGGTTTGAAGTAATCCACTTCTTGTTGCGTTTTCCTCTTTTCCTCCACCTTGGGGGGTGGGGAGCGAAAGAGAAACAGATTACTGTAAATTTTGGCAGGGAATTCAATTTGCATCATTTTCTTAGAAGTCACATGAATGAGATTCCTTCCTGTTTATGATAGATTGGAAATGCTTTCCAGATGTTTTTAATTACTCTTTTAAAGCAAGCTGATCCTTACGGAAATTTCCTGTACTGTTTTATTTTGAACAGGCAAAAATAAAAAGTCAATACATTAAGATACGTGCAGCTAACTAACCAAAGAGCCCAACTGAATTATATGCATTTCCTTACACAATACGGTCAGGCACTCACACGGACAACCAGGCTGTTCATAGACAAAACGAGCTGAAATGAAATGTACTTTCAGTTCCTGTTTCCAACTGAGATCATCACCAGTCCCAGCCCCAAGCGCATTGCTATTGGTCTAGGCAACGTAAACTACTTACATAAACATAAACACCTCTTTCAAGTGTATTATTAACGTTGAAAGCAGCAGCTAGTTGACAGTGTGCTTTCTAAAGTTTGGAGACAGGATCTGAAAAGAGAAAAAAAAGATGACGTTGCACTGTGGCTTCGTAGTGTTGATACTGTGCAATGCAAAGGGTTTCCTGTTGAAATTGTACTAGGCTTGCTCTGCTAAGAGCTGAAAGGACGTCCGATGATTTCCCAAGGCCATACATGCTGAGACAAGACTCTGAGCATAGTAAAGACATTTACCAGCAGTGAAAGAACTTGGCAATGGACAATGAATATGAATCTTTAAAAATGTACTCTGACTCAACCCCTTTAATCAACATAGGTAAGTATCTCTTCTTTGTAATCAAGGCACAAAACTGCCTCGTCCGCTGCCTGGATGCATTTGGGAAGAGGAGAGAAAGATAGAATGCAAGGGAGATGATGGTTGTATGCCTGGTGTTCTTGAAGTATATTCCTCCCAATCACCCACAGACACACATGCAGGCGTGCAACACTTTAAAATACTGTTAGCAAAACGTGGTTTTAACAGAAAATAGTCCGTCTGAAGTGAAACCCATTCAGGGAAGTCCATATCTCATTGCAAGGCCTAAGACACAAATATGAGATAAAATTGATCTTTATACGCTCGCTCTTAGGAAGATTAAAAGGAAAAACCTTTGGTAATTTGTTATCTTATTTTCCAAATTGTGTTTTGAAGGAGACTGATATTCTTCAAGTAACTGTGAGAGAAATCAGTTTGGAGAGACTGTTTAGAAAGCTTTCCTCACCACTTTGGATTTTTCATGCAAGCATCCCTGTGAGGAACTATTGGATATATTCTAGAGGGCACATTAAATTCCTATAGTACAATCAAAGCATAGTGCGAAACTGCAAAGGTGCTGCATGATATTTCCCAGAAATCTCAAAGTTGTTAAATTGGCCTACCCAAATACACTGTTCTTCAGATACATTTGGATTGTAGCTCCAGAAATTTCAGCTGTTTCATGTCTATAACCCAAACACATTTAAGGGCACCCGGTTGAGTAATGGTTTTATGGCAAGACCACAGGAGTTTTACAATAGATGTGCAAGAGCTGAAGTCTTGGAAGCTAAAGATCAGGTGAAGTGTTTCTTAATTTGGTACAAGTATATTTCTTTAAAAAAATTACCATTTAGTATACTGGGCCCTTCTGATTTCAGCGTGACTACTTTTTTATCTGAATATCTATAGTCTAATGAATCAAGCCCATGCATTTTAATCCCTTGGTCAGGACAGAAATCCCAATTAAAATATTCCTAACTTTTATATAGCAGAGTTTTGCACTGCAGATAGAAAATTATATTTCACATTCCAAACACGGAATGGTGGTATAAGGGCCAAATATTATGATTCTTGGGCTAAACAGAACCATTTTATACATTGTGTGACTGAAGCCCCACCTCTGTTTTACATGTGTCACATGCAGTGGTGGGATTCAGCCGGTTCGCACCACTTCGGCAGAACTGGTAGCTAATTTTTTGCTGCCCAAGCACAGAATGGACTTCCGGAAACGGCATCTACACAGAGAACCGGTTGTTCACATATTTGAATTCCACCCCTGCTCACGTGTGTTGAGTCAGATAAAAATGGGGGGGGGCTTCATCCATTGGCAGTAACCTCTTAACCTTTTAGATCCCCCTCACAGGAAGTAAAAAAGCTTCAGAAAACTACTCTGCCCCTTTCCATTTGTCACTTAGCTAATGTTTTTACTACTCCTGTCTGTTGGCCACAGTGAAGGTTCCCCCTTTCTTGCATGTATACTTTTCTTTATGTCTTCTTGCTTCCCTTGGATCAGAAATACTGAAAAGTTTAACTTTCTCTAGATTAAGTGATTGAGTCAGATGCCTTTGGTAAAATATTGTTTCAAGCATTTTCATTACCAGTGAGGGGGAAGGAGGAACTATGGCACTGCAAGGAAGAAGAACTCAGGAACTATAGTATACAGAAAAGAAAAGTCAAGAGAGCTGCATCAGAATAGCTATTAGGTGAGGTGTCAAAAGGCACAGGAGAAATATTGGTGGGCAACAGTTGCACGTCACATTTATAAGGAAAATGTTTGCTACCACATTGTATTTCCTCAGGCCTTGTGGCCTGGATGTTGCAATAATGGAGCCCGTTTGCATTTGGTTTGTTTGATTTAGGATTTTTTACCTGGCATCTTTATTGTTTCTACGGTTTTCTTTTTATTAGATTTTTTAATTCTGCCTTTATTATTTTTAAAGTCATTCAAGGTAGCAAACGTAGGCTTTCCTCCTCCTCTTTTTCCCCACAACAACATAGCTGAGAGAGAAAGCGGGACTGGCCCAAAGTCATTCAGCCGGCTTTCACGCCTAAGGCGGGACTCAAACTCACAGTTTCTTGGTTTATAGGCCAGCGCCTTAACCACTTTATCAAACTGCTTGTCTACGAATGGTTTTGGTGCTTGTGTGGTGTCCAGAGTTGATTGCAAGATGGGAGGCCATACATGCTTGCATAATAAATTTAAAATACAGAATCCTGCCCTTTTTTCATGTGGAGAAAATTGTCCATTTCTTGTTAAGACATAAAGTAGATGGATAGTATATTGATTATAAGGTGAATATGAAACTTTGCTATATTAATTCTGTTTTGGACCTGTTCACGCTGTCAAGTACTCAAACATGGGCAATTCTCTGAAACCCACCCAGTTTTATGGAATATAAGATATATGGCTACATATTTTATTTTTATTTTTAAATTTTATTTAAATAAAAGTAGTCTATTGGTTACACCGTTAAAAATAGTGGGTTTTTTTCATTCCACCAAGTATCTCTTTCATATATAAAACCATGTGTCTCCAATTGTGAATGTGTGTTTGCAGAAGAATTTATTTTTATACACATACAATTATAGATATAGGATCTGTAGCAACTGCTTCTAGTTCCCAAAAATGAATATGTTTTAGAGGTCAACAAATTAGGGATGCCAGACAGAGAAAGAAAATACAGCTGTCGAATATAGTAATTACAGGAATAGTCTTGTCATGCAACAAGAGAAACAACAATAGAAAATAGGCTTTATTTTAAAAAATGCTTATAAAAATGGGGATGACTGAATAACTATCCAAAATTGACAAATGCTGATTATACAAGATGTCAGTTTCACCTGCATTTTGATATGTCTATAGATTGTTATTAATAAAAACATGAATCCGATTTTTAGGATAATGTTATACTTTGTGGAATATGCTGTCAGGCTATGCTTCAATTATATGTGCTTTGACCATAATACATTATTTGAGATTAATCCCACACGTGGCAAAATAAGAAATTAACAGCATGCTGTCATTTAAAGGTAAGCAAAATAATTGGTCCCGCTATTATCGGTTGGCATTGTGATATCCTATTTGGCAACCATTATAAAGGTTACAATCATTCCTTTAGTGATCATTCAAAGCACTGAAAAAAGTGACTTTTGACCATTTTTCACATGGCCGTTGAAACATTCCCATGATCACATAATCAAAATTCAGATGCTAGGCAACTGACTCTTATTAATGATGGTTGCAGTGTCCTGGGATCATGTGATCACCTTTTGTGACCTTCTGACACCAAGTCCATGGGAAGCCAGATTTCCTTAACAACTGTGTTATTTAACTGAACAGCTGTATTCTCTTTAAATTAAAATAGGGGTGAAGTATATTTTTACTCTTGGCATTGTTTGCCTCTGTTTCAGGCTTAGCCTTACTATGAAGTAGAATGAGGCATCTGTCCCAGAAAATGGATACAGGTAGCCCTTGACTTACGACTGTAATAGAGCTCCACAATTATGCTAGTAAGTCATGATGACTGTAAAGCAGGTCACTTGATTTTATGATCTTTTTTGTGGCATTCATTAAGTGAATCCTATGATCGTTAAACAAACGCCACGTTACTAAGTGAACATGGCAGTTGTTAAGCAAATACTGTGGTCATTAGCAAACCCATTGTTTGCTATGGGACAATAAAGTAAGTAAACATTGGTTTCTGGTAAAACTATAATAAACTGCAGTTATGTAATTGTGGGGTGCTGCAAATGGCCATAAGTATGAGCCAATTGCTGAGCATCCAAAATGTGGTCACATGACCATGAGGCAGTGGCCAATATTGAATCTTCAAAACTGGGTTATAAGTAGCTTTTGGGAGTATCTGTTATAACTTTGAATGGTCGCTAAGTGACTGGACATAAGTCAAAGACTATCTGTATTCTAGAGTTGCAGGAAAGAAAGCTGTAGCCACTTGCCATTCTTGCATGTAAGTGACAAGTGACAATGGGATATTTTGATGTACAATATCATATTCCTCTAAGTTAGGCTACTTCCTTTAGGTGGGCTGAAGATCCAAATGCCATTGACTTACACCAGTACCTGGAATTTGGAAAGTCTCATCTCATCCTTTGCTTCAGGAACCCAAATATACCGAAGCTATTTTGCCTGAAGTAAAAAGGAATCATTGCTGAATTTGTGAAAATACTGGCCTTCTCAAGCTTTTTTTTTTTTTTTTTGAATGAAATATCTTAAGGCCTCATCCTTAACAGGTCTTAAGGATGAGGCCTGTAATCCAGACATCCTGGACTACAGCTCCCAATATCCTCAACCATCACTACTGGAAATAACTGCCTTAAGGTAAACTGTGAAAAAAAAGTGTTTCATCTACTTCCTGAATGAATATTCTGGAATGAGAATTCTACGGGAAAAATTCTGAATTAATTGACAGTCCTTCTGCAGTGTTACCTCAGGTTTACTGGATTGTTCTCCAATATGAATCGTTTAAAGGATTAGGAGTTTCATACTGGATTGTAGGTGGGAAAATCTCATTTGCTAAAGGCACCTGATGATGAGAAAAGTGCTGCCATCACTTTTCCTTGTAATTGTGGAAGATTAAATTTACCCTCCCTGAGCAAATGAATGCTATAAATGTCACAAGAAAAGTGATGTGATGATGTTTTCAAGCATTATTTGGATATTCATCACAGGTGAAGGCAATGAATACTAAAATAATGAAGCAGAAGCCATAAATAATTCTCCGAGTGGCCACTGGTAACACTTTCTACTCCTTGAGGAGTGTGTGACATTGTGTGTTGCAGACTCTATACTCACATTGCACAGGGATAACAATTGTGCAGTGTATGAGGTAGTCTAAGAACGGTTGGTAGGAATGACTAATGCTCCCACCCCCCCAATACACACATCACAAATCACAGTGCCCCTGAGAATATGGCCAGGGAGGAATTTGTGGAATGCTTACTACTTAACTCATCCAACAAAGAATATTTATTTGTGCATTAATTTATTTTATTAACATTTCACAAGCTATATAGTTTTTTTTTTACTGATCACTCTTTGTTCGGAGTTTACAAGCCATGACTTGATGGGGAGTGCAGGTTTGCCTGTTTCTATCCTGTGCTGATTTTTGTCTGCAACCAATTAGTAAGAGAACTTGGAACATGTTTTATTAATTTCTGTTTGAGATAACAATTCTAACACTGCGGTGCTTCTCCCTGTTTTATCAATATAGAAATGGAGAAAGAGACAAGGAAAAGGAATATCAGCTTGTGCCCTTTGTTTTTGATCCATGAAATCCATCAGTTTAAAATTAAAATACTATAGGAAATTCCTGTCTAAGTATATTCATTAGGTATTTGTTGCAATCAAAACTTGGGCAACAATACAGTAGTGATAGGCCTAGTTGAAAAATTCCAATGTCAAAGAGAGAGAGGGAGAGGGAGAGAGAATCTCAGAGACACTAGAGAACAAGTGAGCATCTAGAGAACTAGATATTAGAAAACAAGAAGAGAGCCAACTGTGCATCTTACAGCATGGAAAGACAGGTGCTGAGGTGGTCTCTTATATCAGTATATCAGTATTTCTCAGTACATCTCATTCAAGCATACTACAAGAAGAATAGGCCAGACGAAGAGTGTTGACCTCAGTAAAAGCAAGCTGCATCCCCAGTAGGAATGATGCTATCTGACTCCTGCTTCAGAGTGGAGAACTATACAAGTCAATTAGACAGAGAACTTTGTTCCATTTGGACTATGACGGGGGTCTTTATTTTTTATTTTTTTAACTACTGTTGACTCCTGAAGTATTTTCTAGTCGCCAGAATTGCCCATGATATGGAGGCCATTGTTCTGTCATCTAAGAACATACATGAGGCATGCATCTAAAATACTTGAGTAGTGGATTCAATAAAGCTTTGTGCTGCACAGGAACTAACAAGCTGTACGCAGTGTATTTTAACAGCCTTTTGTGATTTAAACTGATGAATATGATCCACCATGATACTGGATGGCTCTGGTATATTTCTCCTTCCATAAATATTATTGTAGTAACTGCAATAAGGACTGTAACCCTTCCTTCATATTCTGAAAAAGGAATGATTAGAGCAAATAACATTCTCTGTTAATCACATTTACCCTCAAGCTATCAGAATTCTGCTAATAATTTATAGGACCCTGGTTATGGTAACCGAAGCTCATATGTTGCTTCTGTTCCCCATTATCCCTGTGAATGGATAAGTGATTCAGATTAAATACGCTACTTGTTAAATTGATTCTTCCTAACTCTCAGATCAGATGATTGGCTAGAATAAAAATAGAGGCCTATTTAAATTCCTGAATGCTGGAGTTTTTTTTAAAATTGAAATTTGCCTCAAGTAACTCAACAGGCTCGGCGATTTCTTTCCTAATTCTTACCTGTTTCCATTCTTCCTTCCCTCATCAGAAATGAGAAAAGAAATCGCTTGTCACTTCTGTTCCCCCATATTTTTCTGCTTATAATTTGGAATCTCAGCCCAGATTTCAGCCACTCAGTATGAGCTCTGCACTTGTAAATCAATCATTCTCAAAATGTATCCACCCTGTCAAAAAATGATAAGCCATCTCTAGTACTTCTTTTCAATGGGCAGGTGACACTGTAATGCATGTGCCTTTAAATTCCGTTCTATAAATTTAACAGGAGAAGGTTGTATAAAATTAATTGTTTATGAAAGATAAGAGTTCTGTAAAGAAGCAGATTTAATAAACTATATTAACTGCAAGTTGTGGTGCAGTGTGAAGTCAAACTGTATGAATTCAAGAGCCATTTGGATTTTTCATTTGAGACTTAAAAAGTCCTTGATTCAAATATATCACTCAATAAAAACTATTTTAATGAACTTACATCTGAAATTAACATCATGATCCTAGGTTAATCTGTAAGACTTGAAAATCTAAACCATATTCCAGCTCTTCTAAGATTTCAGTGCAATTTTGATGCCTCACTCTGTGTACCCTTTAAAAAATCTTTTTTATGTCAAAAATATATTCGTTTCAACTTACGTTTTCAGAACTTTACTTCTCTTAAGTGATACAAGCAACTATTATTACACATCTGTGTGCTTTAAATATATACAGTAGCTAAGTGACTAAATAAATAGCAGATAGAGAACTATTCTTTTTTTTCAGTTAAATATGTCACATACCAATATTTCATTTATTTCTGGTGAGGTTCACATAACTAGGGCTTTCAAATCTGACCTGCAAAAATATGGATCACCATCAGAAACAGAGATATCCTTTGTTTCCATCCAGTTGTCTGGATTTTTTGCAGACCAGATCTGGAGCCCTACATATTAATACTCAAATTAAATTAAAGCAACAATCATATGCTTTCATATAATGTGTGAATCTAACAGCTTTTCTTTGTAGTTTAATATGTACATGAATTAGTTTTATTTGTTAAACCACAGTTAAAGGAACCATGATGTAATATGTGTAAATCTTATTTACTGAATGATTGACAGTGTTTTTTTCAGAATAATATATAAGCTGATCAGATGACCAGTTCCCTCAGTGGGGAACATTCCCATAACATTTCCTATTCGCTTTCTCTACAAAGCCACAATTCAAATGGGTTTAAAATAGTCCTCTTTGAAGCTTTAACTAAGTTGTAAAAAAAAACCCATAACTGAATAAAATGAACTAGCATTTTAATTGATGATTAAAACATCATTCAAAGCAAGACTCCTCAAAGGACAAGTAGGATTGGAAGCAGAGAGAAGCAATTCAGTTGGGCTTCTTTCCATATAAACACCAGAGTCAAAATAAGTACTTTGTACTGATATGAAGGAATTATTAATTTAATGTAATGGAATACTAAGGAGGTGAATTCCCAGGAGGGAAGGGGTGCATTCCAGGGGAACAGGAGGAAACTCTATCCAGATATTATGTGTGACAGAGTGAAGACAGCACCTGCCTAATAGTTCACAGAGTATATTGTAGATGCATATATTAGAGTGCTCCGTTTGGCAAAATTTTGTCTATAAGTGTGAAACAATAAAAAATTCAGCTTGGGAGAATCAACATGTATCATTCTTGGTTTTGGACCTGATACCTGAGTAAGACAGTGTACTGTGGCATTGTGACTGTGGCATTGTGCCATTTCTTATTTAGCTTCTGTTATCATAACAGTATATTAGGTGTTTGAACATACTATTTTGCTCCTTCAGCAAGAAGGCCTGGATAGCAATGATATTATGGGTAGGGAAGTGTCCTGACAAGTATTAGACATAAGGAGCTATCTACTCACCAAACTACCTGGTGAAGGCTAATATAGATGTGCATTTCTCCCCTTTTGTTTTCTAACTTGAGGCAGCCATTTGTTTTAATTGTTTATTTATTTAATTAATTCTAAATGCAAAATAATATTGATTTAGTTTGATTTTGAATACCTAGCCATTTTGGTGCTTCGATAATAGAATTCTCTGTTTCACAAGCCTTCCCCAAGATGTCCTAATCTTAATTCCACTTCCCTGTTTTTTCCCGTTCAGTCTTGTGTTTGTCTGGGTAGTGCCAGTTTTAAAATGATATCCCTCAGGTCTTTGTCTTCAGAAAAAGAAAGCTGAAGATGTGCTTCTGGGAAAGATTCCCACCATTTTCCCCCCTCTGCCTTGTGAAAATCTGCTTCAAGCACCAGGATTGCCGAATTTAAATTAAATTATTTTTGTAAAAGAGAAGGCTGGATGGGAAGCCATATTTGTATCTTCACTGGCCATTTGATTAAATCTGACTGATTCTTTTGATGTCTCTGAAATGATTCACTGATTTGTGCATGTACAACACCCAGTGGTTTGAAACATACCAGTGATCACTCAGATTCAAATCAATAGGCCAAATTGATGTGGCTTTTGAAATCAGTTCATTCGTTTGAATCAAATTAATTCTCCAGACTGAATTGATGATTCAACTTGCAGCAGACTTTATTTGCATAGGATTACATAGATTTCCTCTCTTTATTAATTTGGATGTTGGTCCTATTCTAGGGCTCTGCAGTCTGATTTCCAAAAAGCACTTTAAAACACATTGGAGTGCAAATGTAGCACTTATCTATAACTCCTTAAAGCAGCTGCAGCTTTCCCTGGGATTGCATATACAAAAAAATATATATTTTGGAGACTGAAATAATCTTTTCCTTCATAATTTTGCTTGATGCTTTGACAGATCCTTAAGAATGATAAGTCATTTGGCACCAATTTCCTAATACAAGACACTGTCCATGTATATATTTTGATTTCACATTTCTAGCACTATGCTGTTCTTTAATCTGCAGCCTCATCCCTTGAATTATTCTACAAAATCCTCTTTTCTTTCCCCGTTTTATTTCCCTTGCATGTCTCTATACTTGCTGGATGCTTGCTGTATTGTTTATGTTTTACACCCTACGATTTGTAGTCTAGTAAAGTTCTACTACTATTTCTGCTGCCTAATAAATTCTAACAACTTTGTCAAAGGTCCAGTGCATATCTTCTGAATTGTTTTTTCATGTGCCTTTGGATCTTTGCCCAACTATAATCCTAGCTCCTTAATTTTCAATCTGTGAGGAATTATTCAAAACATGTCTTTCTGAATGCCTTTTTAAATACATGTCTATCAAAGCCTCACATTTTTCTGACCTATAGCTTTTTATATTGTGGTTTAGCTGCATGCTATAAAAGACAATGTTTTCATGCATGTTCATCAATTATGCTACTGTATTTTCAGAATACTTTATCCCAGAATTTAACTTTTATATCCATTTCTTTAGTAGTTTATTTTTATTGTTTTCTTTGCACTCCACTCTGATACCATCAACTATTTCCTAGGTCTTTCCAAATACTAAGGAAGTGGCACATTGGAAAGTGCAGGAATATATCAGAAGCATTTTTTTTATGGGAATCTTTCCAGACTCATACAACTGTTTTGAAAGTTGCTCTCAGGTGTTTTGACATGTGTGTGTACATGCAGCTATGTGTGTGTACATAGCTGCTTCACTGGCTGGACATGTGCAGAGATGCAGCAAAAGCTGGGAGCAGTTCACAAAGTAGCCATGTGTGAGTGGTAAAAGACCCAGATGCTTTAATGAGTCAAAGATATTGGCTTTACATGTACTTTGAAGGATTTGCACAGCTCTACACTTCGGTATTTACTATGTTGCATGATATTCTTTAGAATTAGTTCTTTCTAGAATAATCTTCTGAAATCACTTTCCCTTTCCATGAGTGGGCCATTGTTTTGAGGTCTTTTGTATTAAATTTTGCATTATTATTTTTTCTACAGTAATACTACATTTGACTATTTCTGGAAAGTTTATTTATATTTGTATTTGAAACCATATTCATATTCTAAATTTGTATTTGTATTCAAATTTATATTTGACTTCATATTTATATTTATCTAAATTAATCTAAATTAATGAAGTATTTGCTATTTGAATGGACTTATTCCAAGGGATTTACTTTCATTTATATTGCATTGCAATGACAAAGAAAATAATTCTTTAAGGATGAGGAGCCTAAGGTGAAGGAATTATATTCTGACCCCCATTGCCGATGGTTTTCATGACCATGTTATTATATTGGTATATTAAAATATAAATAAAATTGGCCGTCCTTATGATTTTGTCAAAGTTTTATTTTATAATTTTAATATATTATCAACTTTGCAGTTAATTCAGAAAAGTAAGCTGTGGGTTTAATTATGTCAATGAAAACAGCAAAATTTTAAATATGCAAATTTTACTGTTCATTTGCTCTTTTTAAAATAATAAATGTGTTTTGCTTATTATTTCTAATTCTTTCATTATGATTTCTAGTTTATAGCACCCCTTGTCTTCATTTGAAAATAGTAAACTACATTAAAAAGAGGAAGGTAGCTTACCTAGTTACCTCTAAGGCTTGGGGATCTCAATCCTTTGCTACATACTTTTACCCCATTTTCCAAAGTGCAATCCTACAGCAAAACTCTTCTGCAGAAAAATACTGAACAGAACATCTGAAATTAGTACATTTCTTTTAAGTTATTCCTCTCAGAATTCACTTCAACCTAGGATGTCTTTGGACCTCTTCATCTTATGCCAGATTTAATAATAGAGAATAGGTGGAGTATTTTCCACCTATTGTTGGAAACAAAGTTGTTTTGCAGCCAATTAAGGGAAAAGGCAAGTTGATAGTGATAAAAATGTTAAATTAGCTACAGTTGCTTCCCATTCAAAGTTTTAGGGCTGGTTATTCCTTGGTACTGTAGAAGTCAGGAGTTACGGTACTTGTTTGAGCAATGGCTAAGTGAGGAACAGAAGGATTTGTGAATTAGTTTTGCCGTGTATCTTTGGTAAAATTCTGATGCAGACAGCATGAAGCACAAATTATAAATGTATTTTTCTGATATTTTGTTAATATATGGTTTTAGCAATGGCCAAATAGGTTTGTAGGAGAGAAGTTGGACAGGAAATAAATATTTGTGGGGGTTTTTTTCCAGAAGTTCTGGCATGATTGTAATGAATTCATTTAATTATTTATGTGCGATACTAATAGATTGCTTCCCGTGCTGAAGCAACCTGAAATGGTTTGCAATGAAAACAGCAGCAAAATACATTATAAACAATACATTATCATAATTTATGGCAATAGTCATTAAAAACAAACAAACCATAAGGTGATGTCAGCCCTTCGGGGTAGGCCAGCTCAAGAAGCAGAAACAGCCAGGCTATCAAGAATGATGATCTTTATTGCTCAAGTATTATAACATAATCTTCAAAGCAGAGTTTCTCTCTAATCCCAATTTTTAGCTAACAAAAACAAGGCAGCGTTATTTTGAGCTGTTTTTCAGAACTTTCTTCTCTCAGAGGACTGAATTATCTCCTTTTCTGAAATTCCTTCTGTAACGGTTGGTTTCCCCTTTCCCCTATTCCTAGAGTAGATCTACATTCCATCAAACATAGGGAGATTAAAAATTGTAGTAGTATGCTGAAAATGTATTCTTTAGAGACAAACCGTTGAATTTTCCACAACCACCACAAAGAGGTCATAATAGGTACTGTACTTACTGAATTTCAGTGGGTAGAGCAAAGGAGGTCAGACTGCCGGCCCGCGGACCGAATGTGTCATGCAGAAGCTGTGCCCATCCCAGCTCTGGCAAGGGGAAAAAAGTCGCGATACGACACGTCACGTAACGCAGCGAGTTTGACACCCCTGGGGTAGAGCATTTCAGAGATCCACCAGAAGACTGCCTACAAACAGCTGTAAATGACACCCCGTGGCTTTTGGTTCTTGAATCAGGGCCTCCATTGATGATCTAGTGACTGAGCAGAAAAGTTTCAGACTGAAGTAAATTAGATGTCAATTAGAGGGTATTCTGGTATCGAATAATGTGGAGTCTTGTGTGTTATAACCAAAACCTTGGACATTGCTCAGTTAGCAGACACCAGTGGGAGGTCAACATTGGCAAGATGGCAAATGGAGTGTTGTGATACAAGAATGGAGCTTTAATTGCAATCCTGTCTTCTGTCTTTTTGACTACTCTTGACACACACACATAGACACACACACATATACATAGAGGCCCCATTGATTCCTCTGGTCCAGGGGTAGGCAACCTTCGCTCTTTTATGACTCGTGGACTTCAACTCCCAGAATTCCTGAGCCAGCATGGCTCAGCTTGGAAACCTCTCCCTTTCCCCTCAGCATGGCTGGCTCAGGAATTCTGGGAGTTGAAGTCCGCGAGTCATAAAAGGGCCAAGGTTGCCTACCCCTGCTCTAGTCTATCAGATGGTCATTCTCATTTGGTTAGGAAAAAGTAAACTGAAATCACTGTGGAGTGATTTCTCCAAAAAGCCTAAATTGAAAAATTACTTAGGGTGGGGAGTTTTTTTGTTTTTTGTTTTGGTAGAATGTGCCATATTGCTGTAGGTTACATCAGGCTGAATCATCTTTGATTCCCACTCTCAACTCCCAGTTAAAATATTTGGGTATTTCCGCTGTTTTAATGCACCATTCATAGGTAATTGGTCAAAAGTGTTCTACCAATTTTTTCAAAGGGAATTGACAGAATAGATTTCCTTGATAATCCCTTTAAAATTAAAATTCAACACAGATACATTATGGTTCAAGGGCATTAAGGCCTTATTGAACCCATTTAAAGCTGAGAGATAGAAAGAACAGCTGCAATGCCATAGCTAATTTCCTTCAAAAAACTTACATATTGCCACCATTGATGAAAGAAATTCCAGAAATTCAGGGGTCACTTTAGGTCTGATAATATCACAATTTTTATGTGAATGTTTTGTGATTTAGACCAGGCTTTCCAAAAATTCTGATAGCTGAGACACACTCTTTAAAGTTAAAAATCCGATACAGATTGAATGTTCACTTCCAAAAATACTAGAGGGGAGGTACTTCTTCCTAAGAGTAGTGCCTCATAAATGTTTCTGATTTCCCTGTTTATCAGGGACAGTTTGCCTTTGGTGAATTGTCATTTTGCTGGCCTGATAAATCCATGTATCTGTTTGTCTTTATGTATAGCTTCTGTGCGGTACTCAAAATGCTGCTAGGTTAAATGGTGCGAATAACTTGCTTTCTTTGTCTTTTTTCTTACGTTTCAGCCCGAAGGCTATCTCACGTTAAATCCCTGAGTTGTAGATGGAATCGTCTTTTCTCTAGTGGAAATCTATGTAAAGGTGCACACATAGATATAGTGCAGTTTGCTAGTTCACACTCTGCAGCTGTGGTGATTGGTTTTGAACTGCTGATGGCAGGCTTTACAAAAATTCTGTTTTTCTCCTATTTATTTTTTTACTTAAAAAAAAAGTCTTATCAGCTTTCAAAGCTATGCACTATAATTGGAGAGCAAATGAATGAAGTGTATACTGGGCAAGAGAAGGCCTTTGACAGTGATGGAATGGTAGGAGTGTCTCAGATAATGTTTGACGTTTGACTAGACACTTTAGCGATGTCCTCCGGTTACATCCATGACATTTAAGAGGCTGCTTGCTTCTACTGAACCCCTGCTTATGTGTAGGTAATCCAAGTTACTATATCCTGGGCATGGAAATTCACCAGTTCTCTGCCAATACTGCTGGGAAGGAGATTTTTCTAGCAACTCTTTAGATGAGCCTTTAATTATTTCATTAGCATACTTCTCAGTTTGTGTAGTTACTCCTCGAATCCGGTAATAGTGGGTCTTTGTGCATAATTGGGGGTGATTGCCTTACAGAGCACACTGCAACTTATATAAATCTCTCTTCCAAAGGTTCATCAATTTTGCATAACCATGTGTTGGCTTTTCTTGCACCGAGAAAAAAAAAGTCAGCTTTCTAAATTTTAGCTAAGACTAAAAATTATGTTAGAGAAACACATTTATGTGAGACTGTAGAATCAGATCATCCTAATTAGTGTAAATGGAACATTATCGGGTCGTGGAAAGTGACTTGAATTGTCTGAACAAAGTGGTTTAGGCCGTGCAGGTAAGATGGTTGGTTCTCTTTAATAAAGTGAAGAAACAACACACAGTTCTCTTTGATGCTTCTGGTCATTGTAAAGTCTTGTCTGTCATTTTCCACAATGTACAAGCTTCTTTTACCCTGCTAGGTTTGTTCCAGGATTCCTTGAAATGAAACAGCCATATCAGTTTACTTTGCTTTTTAAAAAAGAATGTCTCTTGCTTTTCAGAACCGTTCTGAAGGATTTTTTTTTTTTGTTTGCACAACCATCATCAAAGCAAAACACTCATTCTTGGATTTGCAAAGGCATAATATACATGTATGCAGTTATAGATGTATGCAGTTTCTTTCTCTAGAGTACACTAATGTTAGTTTTCACATTAAGAAGGAAGGAAAATTCAACCTTTTTTGCTTTTGGGTTTGCTTTAATTTTGTGCAAAACTCACTATTCCAGGAATGGAACTTTCTAAAGAACAACAAAACTATTCTATTTTTCTTCCAGATGACAGGGATTATGATGTTTTAGAGAAGACCTGCTTGTTCTCCAGCATGAAGAATGGAGAATCCACCAATGGGTTAATTCTGACCTCCTGCCCAAGTAGACCAAGTCAGTCAAAGCTGCCACGCCCGTCTGGCTGAGGACATGCCCCCAGTTTCGATTTGGTCTTCAGCCCAGACAGACGTGGTAGATTTGGCTCCCAGCTACTTGAGAAGCAGGTTTTATTAAAATTATTCCATTGGTGGATTCTTCCTTTGCTTTTATCATCTGGTCAGCGCTGGGATCAGCGCTGTTCCAGATCGGTAAATTTCTTTATTGTGAGTGCCTTTTGTTTGGTTTCGTGCCTCTCCCCCCCTCTCTCTATTTCGTTATTGTCAGTACTGATTTCTTGCTTATAGTGAACCTTTTGGGGGAAAAAGAGTGTTCCCTGTTCTTCAGGCCTTGAAAATTACTCGGCCTACCGGCTCCTTATAGTCATTATTCGTAATTACTGATTTATCTTTTAAAGAGAGCAGTTTGGGGAAAGGGAGTGCTCCCTGTTATCTAGGCTGCCTTGGGCCTTGAAATTATTTAGCCAATCGTCGTGGGTGCCGCGTGGCGAACGGCCCATTTCTCCTTTGATTTATTCTCTCTTCAGAGGACCAAAAGGGAGGCTTGGCAGCTCTTAATTTAACCAGGATTCAAGGAAAACTCTTTTCCTGGACAAAGCGACTAAATCAGCTTACTTTCATTTTCCCCTGGTCCGGATTGCTGGCGGCCGCCATTTTAGTCTGCAGCATGCAGTCAAGGCCTTGAATTCCGGACGGAGCAGGGGAGGGAGTAATCCAAAAGGCCACTCATTTGCATTCCTCCTGTTGGAATCATTATTCAGTGCGTGTCAGAGGATTTTGATTCTAATCAGGCCTTTGGTTGCTTGCCATTTTAGGCCTTACTTGCTGCTGGCCACGAGGGCTCTGCTTGACCCTATATTGCAGCATGGATACTGTGGTCCCCTGTATTTGTACACACCAGGCCTAACAAAATTGGACCCAGCGTCAGTTGCTCTCTTCTAACAATCATCACTCAACGCTCATTTGGGCCTTGCCAGTTATAGCCTGTTGCCATAGTCTGCATCTAGTGAACGGTCAATACTGAGCTTGCCGTCACTAAGTGAGACACTTGTGATCCCATCACTAAACGCGAACGTGACCTCAACGATAGGTCTCCCACGCTCAGTTTCATCATCGCTAAGTGACGTGCGACATCCATCGCTAAGTGTGACTCCGTGCTTGCCGGTGGGCCGGACTATCACAGATCCACGTGCAGGCTGGTCCCACCTTGGTGGTTAACAGCCGCATCTCTTGCAGACCGAGACGCTTCAGCACCCCACTGAAAACTCTCGCTTTACAATGGCAGATAACACCGAGCCACAGGCTTCCACTTCAGGTGGACACACAAAGCGTAAGTCCTCTAGTCAGGAGGCAGCTGCAAAAATCAAGGCCAAAACTAAGGCCGGCTCAAACAAGCGAGCCTCCAAGGCGGCCGACAAACAGGCCAGCCACAGGCATCATGCTTTGCAGAAACAGTTCTCCCATGCACAAAAACTGGCTGTAGGGGAGACGGTCAATCCGCTCCTACCACAATGGCGACACTGCCTTGTGGCCCACACCCTGAGCCCCCCACACCCATATGGTCCCCAGAACAGGACTCCGAAGGGGCTTTTTCAACTGGCCATTATCAGGAGCATTTTTCCTTCTTTGAAGAGGAACAGGGGCCTCAGGATCCTAAGGCACCAGAAGCCACATTTACTCCAACTGCAGCGGGGCTTCGACCTCTTGAGGGATCGTCCTTCGCGGGCCAAGTGCAGACTCCAACTGCCACTTTTACCCCCACAGCAGCGGATGTCAACGCTGTTAATATGGGATATTATTGCATTGACAAGATATGCAGAACTGTCTGGTTTTTTGGAGTTAAATCAGATGACAGATGAAGGGAGGAGAATTATGAAAAAAGCGGGAGACTGGGAAGGGAAGTGAATCTTTGGCCTCCAGCCTAATTGGAAGACGTAAATCATGACAGTAAAGTAAGGGAGGAGTTAGCAAAGATAAGACAGACGCAAACCAGAGAAATCCAGATTCTGGCATCCGCTTTGTAATGTACCGAAGGGTTGTAGCAAAACTCCTGGCAAGGAATGCAAAATAAAGAAACTAAAACAGAGAATAATGTCTCCGTTTTCAAGGATTGTTTCCTCCTTCGGACCACAACAGCGGGGCTTCGCGATCTGGAGGACTCCTTCAAAGCTCATCTACAGGCTATGGTTTCCCAGGCAGTTGCTCAGGCTATGACGCCCACGGGGCATACACAAGTGGCCTCCGCTGCCATGGTCTCCACGGCATCACCAGACCTCTCGAGGTCCGGCGCTCTCCAATAGCCAGAATCAGATTCACCACCTCACTCCTTTGCCAGCGGTGTCTCGGAATACGCGGAGTATAGCCACGCGGAGGGGCAGTGGTCAGACGATGAGGAACCTCCTCAGGAACCTCCTCCTCTCGTAGGCTTGTTTAATCCCGCGCTCTTTCCGTCCCTGCTCTGCAAGGCCTGTGTGACCGGTAAGATAAATCCGGTTCAGCCATCGGTACCTGAACAGGTACCTGAACAGGCTCCTAGCCAGGACACGGACCCGTTGTTTTCTGAACCGGTCGTGATACACAAACAAATCCCTCCCCCCCCCATGTTCTTGAAATCCATTCAGGGGCAATGGGAGTCCCCAGGTGCTTTTCCCTCAATAGGGGGAATCGACCGTAAGTTGATTGACACGGTGCCGGTCTTGAATGAGGCGCTGGAAGTGCCTGAGGTGGATGAGTCCTTAAACCCTTTATTTTCTGATTCCAAGGTGCCAGGGAATATGGCGGAGGCATTGAAACCCGAGGATAAGAAATCTGAGGCTTCTCTCCGCAGGACACACCAGGCTTCGGCATGGGCAATAAGAGCGTCCACCTCAACCTCATTCTTCGCAAGGGTCTCTCTTATCTGGCTCCGTCAATTACAGGCCAGAATTCCCCTAGAGGAGGTAAGAGTCCATCAGGACTTAACGAAATTAATGGCAGCATCACAGTACATGGCAGACGTGTCTCTGCAGGCCGCCAGATTCTCGGCCCATGCCATAGCATCCAACGTCACTGCACGCCGGTTGCTATGGCTCAGGAATTGGAAGGCCGAGGTTAAACACAAATGGTGCGTGGCTTCCGCCCCATACTGTGGCGCTTGCCTTTTTGGGGAGGCCCTAGCTCCTATTTAATTGAGAACAGGGAGAAACGGAGGGTCCTTTACCACCTTTCCAGGAGGCCCAGCCGACAGTTCTCCCCGTATACCCGCCGGCAGCCATTTCGGCCCGGATCAGATTCGGCCTCAGCACAAGTCTCCCGGCCATTTCCTGCAGGTCCGGACCGTTCCTTTGATCCGTCTGGCTACAGAGACAGATACAGACAACAGGCTCAGGGTAAGCGGTCCTTTCGAGGCAGGGGAGGCCTCCCTTTCATAAATCCAAGTGACTCAGGGAGGGACTCCCATAGGTGGCAGACTAACTTACTTTCTCCACCAATGGGAGACCACGACCACGGACTCTTGGGTGCTAAGCACCATCAGGGACGGTCTGTCTCTGGAGTTCATGACCAGGCCACCTCGACACTTTATTTCCTGTCCCCCTCTAAGGAACCCAGTCAAGAAGAGCCTTCTGAGGGAGGCCATTCAACACCTGTTACACATAAGAGCCATAGAAAGGGTGCCATCCGAACAACTAAGACAAGGTTTTTACTCCATCCTATTCGTTGTCCCGAAGGCCTCAGGGGGATGGAGGGCGATACTCGACCTCAAGGGCCTAAACTCCCACCTGTCGTACCTAAAGTTCAAGATGCAGACACTCCAGTCCATCTTGGCCAGCGTCAGACGAGGGGACTTTATGACGTCCATAGATCTTACGGAGGCGTACCTCCACATCCCCATACATCCAAACCACCGACAATATCTCAGGTTTTGCTATTCCAACAGCCACTATCAATACAAAGCCCTGCCGTTCGGCCTCTCATCGGCTCCCAGGGTTTTCACCAAGATCTTGGCGGTACTTGCCGCTCACCTACGGTTGGTGCCGGTGCGCATCCAGTGTTACCTGGACGACATCCTCATCCAGTCATCCTCTGCTCTGGCTGCCCAGGCGGAGCTGGCCCTCACTATAAGGACACTTCAGGACCATGGTTTTTCAGTCAACTTTCAAAAGAGTCAGCTGATTCCCTCAACCCGCCTTTTACACTTTGGCGCGGTGATAGACACAGACCTTTGCCGGGTCTAGCTGTCTTGGGAATGTCAAAACAACATTCGAGACATGGTCCTCAAGGTCCGCAGGGAGCGTGTAGTGGCACTGGCTATACTCTCCCAACTACTGGGAAAGATGATATCATGCATAGAGATAGTGCCTTGGGCCAGACTACACTCCAGAAACCTTCAATGGTTCTTGCTCCCATTCCAAAGGCTGGGCACAAGCTCTTCCAACCAAAGGCTACGGGTCCCATTCCACACCCTAGGATCCCTTCTGTGGTGGACCTCCCCAGTGGTAGCCAGGGGGTCACTGTTCAAGGACCCCAGCAGGCTAACCCTGACCACAGACGCCAGTCTGTTTGGCTGGGGAGCGCACTTCCAGTCTCAATTGGCTCAGGGCCGGTGGTCCCGGGCAGACCTGAAGCACAATATCAATTGGCTGGAACTCAGAGCTATTGATCTGGCCCTCCGCCACTTCTGCAACAAGATTGCGAGGCAACACGTGCTGGTCCTCACGGACAATGTGGCGGCAAAAGCCCATGTGAACCGTCAAGGCGGTACCCGATCCCGGTCTCTCATGGCCGAAGCCAAGTTATTGGGATCCTGGGCAGAAAACAATCTCCTCTCCCTGAAGGCTGAGCACATCTCGGGAGAGGTGAATCGTCAGGTGGATTACTTAAGCCGGGCGACAGTAGACCATTCAGAATGGAGTCTACACCCGGATCTCTTCAGGGAGATATTGGAGAGGTTCGGGCAACCGGTTCTGGACTTGTTCGCCTCAAGCTTCCAAGATTCTTTTCCCGGTTCCCCTTTCTGGGGGCAGAGAGGGCGGACGCCCTTCACAGCCCATGGCCAAGGGGCCTGATGTACGCCTTTCCGCCTCTCCCTCTGATCCCGGCAGTCATCAGAAAAGCACTGCAGGAATGGGCAGAGCTCATATTCATTGCTCCGCACTGGCCAAGGCGACCGTGGTTTGCCGACCTCGTGAGTCTCTCTGTGGCCCCTCCGTGGAGGATCCCTCCGGATCGAATAAGGCTCATACAGGGAGTCATACAACACCCAGAGCCTCAGTGGCTCCAGTTAACCGCTTGGCACTTGAACGCCGGATCTTAACCAGAGAATCCTACTCATCGGGAGTGATCTCCATGTTTCAAGCCTCCCGAAGGCCGGCGACCAATCGCATTTATGACTCCACATGGAGGAATTTCTGCCGTTGGTGTGACAGCAACCACTTGGCTCTCTCAGAGGTGACTATTACACGGCTCTTGGACTATCTGTTGGAGGGTGTTGATAAAGGATTGGCGCCCAACACTATACGCCGACAGGTCACGGCTCTGGCCACAGTGTTTACCTATGGCAATTCGGAACCACTGGCTCAACACCCCATGGTCCGCTCCTTCATCAAAGGGGTCACCAACAGTAAATCACCCGTGATACATAGGTATCCCACTTGGGAGTTGCCACGGGTCTTGCAGGCCCTTACCAAGTCACCCTTTGAACCTGTTAGGACCTGCAACCTTAGGTCCTTGTCTCTTAAGGTTGCCTTCTTGGTTGCAATTACCTCGGCTAGGCGAATCTCGGAACTGGCAGCTCTTTCTGTCAGGGAGGACTTGTGTGTTTTTCACACGGACAGAGTGGTCCTGCGTTTGGACCCCTCATTCGTTCCCAAGGTTAACACCTTATTTCACAGGGCACAAGAGATCATGTTACCGGACTTTTGCCCTAACCCGTCTCATGCCCTGGAACAGCAATGGCACAGTCTCAATGTCCGCAGGGCGTTTCGTTATTACATCAAGCGGACGGCGCCTTTTTGCAGGTCTGAAGTCCTTTTTGTTTCCTTCCACCCGGCTTCCAAGGGTCAGAAAGTGTCTTCTTCTACCATTGGCAGTTGGATTAGGACCTGTATTTTGGAGGCTTATCAGGCATCCTCCTTAGCGATTCCAGGTCATTTGACGGCACATTCCACTCGCAGTGCTGCTACCTCTGTAGCATGGGCTACACAGGCCACCATAGATGACATTTGCAGGGTGGTGACGTGGTCTTCGCCTTCCCCTTTTGTGCGCCATTATAGACTTGATAAATTTGCCTCAGCGGAGGCCTCTTTTGGCCGCAGGGTAATGCAACAGGTGGTGCCGGCGGCAGGGACACTGGCCCAGTCTGCTTCCCCCCCATAGGGACAGAAGGGCTTTGGTATGTCCCATTGGTGGATTCTCCATTCTTCATGCTGGAGAAGGGGCGTTGTCTTACCTGAACGCCTTTTCTCAGATGAATGGAGAATCCACACCCATCCCTTATGCGCAGTCCGGTCCAGCGTTAGGGATCTGGGAGCCAACACGTCGTACAGTCATTGGCTTCCCCCTCTTCGAAACTGGGGGCGTGTCCTCAGCCAGACGGGCGTGGCAGCTTTGACTGACTTGGTCTACTTGGGCAGGAGGTCAGAATTAACCCGTTGGTGGATTCTCCATTCATCATGCTGAGAAAAGGCGTTCAGGTAAGACAACACCCCTTTTCTAGAGGTAAATCTGGAAGACGTGGTTCCTGATGTCACACATTTGGTCTGAATCTCAAACTACTTCCTGTTTTGGAGTACAGAAGTACAGAATTATATTCATAATGGCTGGATTCAGTATCTTCCAAATTTAAAAAAAGCATCTTTTTTTTATGTGTCATCCTGGCTGTTGAAATTTGCACATCCAAAGTCGAGAAGAGAAAGCAAACTAGGAATGTGTAAGGTGGTGGATTTTTTGTTATCTAGCATTAGTTCTCAAAAGCACTGGCAGAAATTAACATGCTTGATAGCCACAGAGAAGGAGAAGTTCAAATGTCTTGCTTGGAAACAATAAGTTGTAGGTAGGAACATTTTTTTGAGGGAAAGAGAATATCCTGCATGTAATGTTGTAAAACTGCTTTGCAAGGTTAACAGTATTGTATGTTTTGTGGCAGGCAAGGGGGGGGAGGTTCGTTCCTGTAGAGAGGATGTATTAAAACTGAAAGAACAAATATGAACCATGTGGAAATGTCCTAGTCATTAATCCATATTTCACCAAAGAAAGAGTATCAAGCCCTTTGTTCAGGAATAAGCCAGAAATGAGAACTGGCTTTAATGAAACAACCTCTTCAATAGCAATCTGAGATGTTTACCAGCCATTGCTTAATATAATTTGCAGCTTACAAGTATGTACGGTATATTTTACAGCACACCGTAGGACATAGATATGAATGCCTTAATTGACTAACTGATGCAATTAACTGATCAATGGCTTAAGTGTATAATAAGTATATATGGTACATTTGGAGCATATGGTGACAGCATGAATGCTTTAATTGAATAGCTGGTGCAATTAACTGATCAATGGCTTAAGTGCATATTAAGTATAGAGGTGTGTTAATCAAAGAGTCCAATTTTCTGAATTTTCCTGTTCCTCCACTTTCCTAATTCCATTCTTTATATACCAGCAACCATTACAATCCACCTATTCAATCAATGTAGGTGGAGAACAGAGAACAGAGAAGACATTTGTTTGCTTCCAGCTGGAACATTAAAAAAGCAGAATGTGGCTGGCTTGTCTTTTTCATTTTACAGAAAAAAGAGGCAGCTTAACTGTATCGAGTGGAGTAAACCCTCTGAAGAGTATAAAGTTTTTTTTTGTTTCTGGCAGAAGACTGAAATTTTGCAGCCGTGCCATTGAATCATTTAGCTAGAACAATAAAGTGGATCACATACACCTTCAATCTATAGACCAGTGTAACATTTCCAGAAAAAAAAAAGAGGCAGTATTTGAATCTAATTCAGGGAATCCCTCATGATCAGACATTTTGATGCTCTGGACTCCTCATAGGTTTGAAACAAAGCTTTACAACTTATTTACAATGTGCCTAAAGAAGTCTGATTGACAAAAAAGAGGGGGAGAAATTGCACACTGGAAAGATGATCTCAATTCATGCTTGATTTTAAGGTCAGTGTGAGGTTGACTTGATCTAGTTTTACAGGTAGTCTCTAATTTACGACCAGTTGTTTTTTTACTTTTGCATATGACAGCTTCAGAACAAGGGCTTTACCGCCCCTAAAGCAGTGGTCCCCAACCTTACTGGCTCTGTGGACTGGCGGTGGCAGCAGTGATGGGGGGAAAGAAGATGATTCTGTGCTTCATTGGCTTGCCTGCTCACCCACCGCTTGTGCTACCCGGTTCCCAACGGGCTACGGCCCAATACCAGGCTCAGGGTTGTGGACCCTACCCTAAAGCATCTCCAGCTGTTGTAAATGGTCACACCGTCCTCCCCAGTCACATGATGCATTTCAAGTGCTTGATAACCGATTTATATTTGCAACTGATTGCTAAGTGCCCTGTCATCACGTGATCAGGTGATTGCCATTTGCAATCTTCTCTGCTGGCTTCCCCAGAAAGTCAGTGGTGAAGCTGGCAGGGAAGATTGCAAGCGGAGAGGATGGAGGATTTGAGGTCTGTTTCCCCAGTGCGCTGCGGGACCTGCAACGTTGGAGGAATGGAACTCAGATCTGGTGAAATTGCTAGTAAATGCCAACCTTCTGAGCCATTCAGAATGCCGCCTTTCACTAGCATTTGTGGAGGGAAAAATGCTAGTGCCAGCCTGAAATTCTCAGAAAGCTGGCTCCAAATGGAGGGGAAAATCCCTTGGTGCACTGGAAGAACATACCTCAAAGCTGGCAGTAGTTCTGTCCATAGGTGAGGAATAATAAAGGAAATGACTTAGAAGAACTTCAGGGTGTCTTTCTTGTGTTTTGCAATCTGACAGCTTCTTAGTCACCTTTTGTATTATTTTATGAAGTTGTTTGTAAACTACCCAGAGTCAGTTGGGTGCTGTAGAAACGTGATAAACAAATAAACAAATAAAATCTTACTACTTCCGGGGGGGGGGGGGAAGCCATGGCCCTTTCACATACTTCAGTAAATAAAGAGATGAACACACCCACAAAAAACTTACATGTTTCAAAGATAATTTTTTTTTTAAGTCCTCAAGGCCAGGTTAGACTTCTGTGTCACTGCATGTCAGGAAACATATGCTTCTGTCATTCGGAGACAGCTGCATAGTTGTTGCATTTATACTTTTGTGAATGTTAATGTTCGGCTAAGGGACACTCAAACAACAAAGCACAGAAAATGTAGAAGCTGGCAATGGCTTGCCTTCCACCTGCCTCCCAATAGGAAGTTGGATCAACCAATCAGCATGCAGGATGCGCATCTCCACACAACATGTAGTTGAGATTTGAGAGGTGTGCACGTTGGCTTGTTTGCAACCATCTCCAGCCTGCCCTTACCCATCAACCTTTTCGCAGCATCAACGCCTATGCACAGTTGCGGACAAGTCTAAATCAAGCTTCATTCATATATATCCTACATGTAGTTCTAATAGTGAGCTGTGGAGGCGCAGTGGTTAGAATGCAGTACTGCAGGCTACTTCTGCTGACTGCCAGCTGCCTGCAGTTTAGCAGTTCGATTCTGACCGGCTCAAGGTTGACTCAGCCTTCCCTCCTTCTGAGATCGGTAAAATGAGGATCCAGATTGTTGAGGGGCAATATGCTGACTCTGTACACCACATAGAGAGAGCACTGTGAAGTGGTATATAAGTCTAAGTGCTAGTGCTAGGGCATGTTAACATCTTCCAAATCTTCACTTACACTAAATTCTGCAAATGTGATGGCATATTTGGGGATGTTGTTCATTGTAAAGATTTTTCCTTTCCTACAGAAAAACAAACATTTACAAACCTTTTCTTTAAGATACTAAAATCTTCTGGAAGAAAGAAGGTTAACTGTCCTTTGGTTTTTCCGGGTAAACATCCCCTCTCACTGCAATGAATTGGATTACATTACCTTCTCCCAGCAAAGTCACTTGGACAGGAGATGCTAGGAACTGCAATCCAACACGTGAGGACGCTTGCCAAAGAAAGTAGTTTAAAACTTCTATTTTACTAATGTTATTTATTTAATGTTAGTGAATACTAGAATAATACTTTCAAGGTTTTCTTGCATGACTATTTCAATTCCACATTGTGGTGTATGCTATGCTTATTTCTATTAATTTTTTCTGTGATTTAAATGCATACTTTTTAATTTTTTTATATTTGAATTGGGATACATTAATATTCAACAATAGTCAGACCTCTGCCATATAATCCTAAATATCTCCTGCATACATCTGCTAAACCAGATCTCTAAAAATATTACCAAACGCATTTAAAATTGTTAAGTTTCATTGTTGTGCAGTGCTTTGCAATGTCACTGGGATTATTGATTCTAATTGTATAAATACCCTTGGTCAGCAGGGCATCCAGACCTGACCACACATATTATAAGAATCTGTTCAGGATTTTACCTTTTTAAAGAAACGACCGAACAATGATAGGGCAACATGTCCTTCATAAGTATTAACAGCCAAGCTATAGTGCTTTCAAGGCTGGCATGGCCTACTTCTCCACTGGCAAGATGCATAAATCATAAACTGTTAGGGGACTGAGTCATACAGTAGGGAATCCAAAGCTCATAGCCCAAGTTTGTGGCACATTCTATTTTACGTGCATATGTGTGTGTCCTTAAATGCATGGAACCGAATAAATATGGCACAAAACAAAATACCGGATACTTTATGCCTTTATCAAATATAATAACTTTCCATGATTTCATATAAAAATTTTCACATTTGAGAAGCAACTTATCCAACTGTATATTTCCCTTTCTGTGAGCTCCTTCTGCAGTAATCTGCCAAGCCGCTATCATTATAAGGGACAGAGAGTGAATGGAAATTCATCCATAGATTAATATAATGAAAACCAAACTATTTTAGCGCTGCTGTTATTCTAATGGAATCATATCCCAAAGTATGGATAAGCAGATGCTTCATGCAGACCAATCCCACAGACAATCCTTTTACCCTCTTTTTCCTGGATGCCCATTCTCAAAATTGCACTGATAGAAAAACCTGCTAATTTTCTGTGGGAAATCCAGTAAATTAAAGGTGGCTTCTATAAAACATAAGCTTATTTAAAAAATAAAAAAAGCAAAAAAGAGGCTGCAAATTTTCAGCCTCATCTAGCTCAGTCTCATAGCATGAGCTCCTTGTATCCTAATGGCCTTCAATGTTTGAACTAATAAGAGAAAGTGGCCCTCAGTTACAAGAAAAGTGACTTGGCATGATCAAGGCATTAATAATCATGGGGGAAAAACTGGAACCTAGAGGATTTCCCCAAACTTAAATTTTAGATGATATTGGAAGCCATATTCCTAAGACTCCATAGAGAATATTTTAAGATACAGCATTTGGATGGGGCAATGATTTGAAAGAGATGCTCAAGAACTCAGCCTTTTCATGGACAAGAACAAGCCGTAATGTGGTACCCTTGATTTGGAGTCAGTCATGCAACATGTATACCCAAAACATCACAAAATCCAATCATTTTCTGTCATCTTTTTAAGAAGAGCACATGTTTCTTTTTCATGGCTATTTATATACGAAGAATGTATTTTTAACTGAGGGAAGAAGATGCCTCTCTTACAGGTAGTCCAGGCCAGGAACTAGGCATCACATGCTACTTTAGGCTATAGTAATAGAATTCTGAACACCTGACAGCAGGTCTTTTTCACTTCATCTCACACCAAAGATGGTCAAGGTGGGGCAATCTTGAGCTTCTTTCTCACCCTTTCTTGTACGAAGTTCATATTTTCTAGGCTAAGGTTGAGTTTTCCTAATGGTTGCCACATTTTTTTTCAAGGTTATTCCCATATTCCTCTACAATACTGATGAGAAAGGGATTGTGCAGCCCTTTCCTACTACAGTTCCTTCCCTTTTTCCAAAGTGAATCTTTTTTATCCTTTGAGAAGGAGGGAGTAGCAACTAATACGTAGCATTTTTGTCACACATTCGCTTAGTCCCTTCAAGGCTTTTAAAGTGGTCTGCTTGAAAATCTCATTTTATTTGCAGAGAAGTTATGAAGAAGCAAGCAATATCCTCGTATACCAAACTGAACTGTAGGGGGGGAGTGGGAGGAGGGTTGAAAGGGGGTTATAGTCACAGTCTCTTCCCCCGCCCTTCGTTTTTCTTGAGAAAGAGAGGAAATTGAGATTGCTTTATAAAATTAAAAATAAAGAACTTGGCTCCGAGGTGATGGTTCAGTGCAAAACCATACTTACCTGTGCCTCTTCACTTGTTGTTTTCATTCTACAGCATTCAACTGTTGTGTTTCCAATCACTCTTGAGAGGTTTTAGTTGGGCCCTAGTACCTCCTGGTTCCTTCTTTGCACTGACATGATTAAATAGCGGAGTGTGCAGAGTACATAATATGTTGGTGCAGAGGGGAGGAGGGAGAATGTGCTTCTTTGTCAAGAGTTCACTGGAAACATCTGTTCAATCACTGAGAGGCCAAAAAGGCAAGAATAATTTGAGGAAGGGGGAAACAAAGCAATCGAGAAGTTAACACAATGCAGCATACTGTTAACCTTTGAAGCACTAGTGAAATGAAGATCCCGTTGGCATTAGAAATCAGGCAAAGCAGATGGGGGGGAAAATGGGACATGTCATTTATCCTTTTACAAGGATATGAGATTTGGGGCTGCAAGAAATCTGGAAGATCAGTAGATAGCACCAAAAAGTTTAAGAGTTTTAGGTACATTTTGTTGCTATTTAGTAGCACGTGGGATTTTTACAATCAGATCCGGGAATCTTATTCTTTTGTATAGCACAAGTAAACTATCAACTTTCCTGTTGTAGTATGAGAAGCAGATGAACTTAATCATGTCATAAAAAAGGAAAGCCCAATTGTTGTGTTCAGACACTAGCCTTGAGTTATATGATAACATTGGCCAGTGGAAACAGTTCTGTCAAAGTCCATATAAGCGCACAGAGATATCTACACCTAACCTGGAAGTGAGCTTAGAAAGTATGCAACAACTCAACAACGTATTGAACATCTGAGGTTGGAAACCACCAATGTGGCTTGCTAAGAATCCAATTAAGACAAATATGTTTTTAAAGTGTTGTATAAATCTCTGCAGATTGGCATTTTAGTTATACCCAAGATGCTGACAAGGAATTATCTGTGGGTTTTCTTTTGACCTTCTGGATTAGCAAAATTGGTTCTACAGATGCTAAAATGGAGTGAAATTACTTAGTAATCATTCTCTGGGCACCTACAAGCTGTAAATGTGCACCAGCTTAAAGACACTCAGTAAGCTTTAGAGTTGCATTGAAAGACATGTTCTTATAGTTCGTTCAACATTCTGAACACAAGAACTCTCTGCAAACAGAAGGCATATTATTCTTTAGAATAGGCTGAAAAATCTGCAGTGAAGATTGCTGGCTTTATTTCAGCCTGAAGTTTGCATGATAACAAGCCTATGTAAGCACCAGAGAAGAAGTATAATGAAATGTGACTGGAACAACATTTTTAACTTTGAAAATGTTTTGATTTGTCAGGCTATCCCATATATCATCATATTGTTCTGTGAAAGATTCAGCTATAACAGTTTCATTATAGATAACCAGCTAGGACTTTGAAGTAGATTGGTGATACCTCACTGACATGTAGACAATTCCATTTAAAGTAGATCTTGTCCAGGAAAGGAAATGCCAAGAGGCACAGCTTCTTTGTTATGGCTCCATTTCTATGAAAAAGAAATTAGACTTCACCCATTAATGCCACTTTCCAAAACTGATTAAACACAGCTCTTTGCCTGGTGGATAAGAGGACTCCATCTGCTGGTTATGTTATGATTCTCTTGTTATTTTATAAATGTATTTAAGTATTCATTATTAAATTAAATTTTAATTTAATTTCAATTGATTAAATTATTTAATTCTTAATGTGCATTTGTAAAATGTATAAATAATGTACATTTTAGTGTGGTGTGTGTGTGTGTGTTGTAAATCACTGAGGGTGCCTTGTAAAACACTGCAATATATAACAGCAGTAAATACATAAATAAAGCCTGAAAAATGTTAATGGGAAATATATCATTCCTGCAGCCTCCTATCCTAATACTTTGGTCTCAGGCTATGTTCAAGAGCCATGTTGGAAGAAGGTAGCAAAATAGGCAACTAAAAATAATTGCAGAACGATTGTATAATCCAGATGTTTACTTTGCCAGGCAGTCATTGTGTCAAATGTTTGTGGTGAACAGGATATGGAATACATTTATTTGAGGTCCAGTTCAGAATCGTTATTGTCCATTTCAGTGCTCAACCATCCAACTTTGTTGTTGGTTATTTATAAGACACGTTTAAATTCCCATTCTATAATATATTAGCCATTCTTCTAAGGATAATATTTTAAGAATTCCACAGTTTTTAATGCTTGTCTCTTCCTCCCACCTTATTTCCCCCCCAATTCTGCCGGTGCTATTAAGATTGTTAAGAAGAATTTGTTCCATTATTGTATAGTCAAACAAGGATTTGGCTTTTCTGTACAAAATTCAAACTAAATTTAGTGATACATGATTTAATTCAGGAATAATGTTACCCAATGAGTTTTTTTTTTTAAATAGTCTTGTAGCATTTTAGATGGAATATTAGATGCCAAATCTGAGGGTGGCTGTAATAGCATCCAATTTGATTTTCCTTCCATTCAGTCCCATTTGAAAACATATAATTAGTTAAGTATTGGTTAATAAGGATGAGACTAAGTAAATTCTAAGAGAGTCATCTTCGAAGTGTTTAATTGCAATAATATATGCAATGTGGCATCCAAACTTTATTTGGGCTCTCTTAAAGGCACTTTATTAATCCTAATATATTCCCAGTTTTATGAAACCTAAATTCTAATTGCATCTTGATAAAACAAGTTAGATGATCCTCTAGAAACTACTAGTAATGAAATAGGCATTTCACTAAGAGATAGGCATGTAACTAATCTGCAATGCATTTTTTAGACAGACTCAATGGTGTCTGAGCTGCCAAAGTGTATTCCGTGGAGGCACAAATTAGGGGCATAGAACACATTTGTCTAGTGTTTGTGGTTCATTGCTCAAAAAATGATCAAAGAAGAAAAATATTTTAGACAGATGCATTGAAAGCCAGAGTAGCTATTTTGGAAAGATAAATTCAAAGATTTGAATGTCAAACAAAGATGAAGACATCCCTTGAATTGAGCTTGATAACTTCATGGACATGCCTAGGTAGTTTTTTATTTTTATTTTTAGTGTGATTTACCACTGCTTCCTTCTCGAATGTTTTTGACCTTCTAGGCCAGGGGTAGGCAACCTTGGCTCTTTTATGACTCGTGGACTTCAACTCCCAGAATTCCTGAGCCAGCATGGCTGGCTCAGGAATTCTGGGAGTTGAAGTCCACGAATCATAAAAGAGCCAAGGTTGCCTACCCCTGTTCTAGGCTCATCCACTGCCTTGTTTTTTTCCCCTGTGAGTTGCTCATCCAAGTACAACACCAAACACAGACCCTGTCTGTCCACTGATTAAAAAATAAAACCACGGAACACCAGAAGATATCAATACTGGGTCAGTGGCATGCACTACATTGAGAATGATCTACACAACTTTATCCATGGCATAATCTGGACAATCAGTAAATAATACAAATCTGTGCTGTTGCTCTTGCTGCTCCAACATCCAACATTGAAGCATAAATCTAAGGCAGGGGTCTTCAAACTTGGCCCTTTTATGACTTGTGGACTTCAAATTCCAGAATTCCTCAGCCAGTGAGGAATTCTGGGAGTTGAAGTCCACAAGTCATAAAAGGGCCAAGTTTGAAGACCCCTGATCTAAGGCTTTAACCACACTGCCCGGTCACCTAGTCCCTATTTTTTGAGAGCAGGAATGGATAACATTACTCTTTACTCACTTTGTTTCATTGCAAAAGCAACTACAAGGTGTGTTTTCCTGCTGTAGTTTTAAAGTATTTGGTTGAGTTGTTTTACTGCCTTATAAGTTAACTTTAGAAGTTTATTGACTGCTTTGCAGAGGAGGAAATGTCCCCTCAATTTCATTTTCAAAGCATTTCCTGAAAAAAGTTTTTGATGCCTTGCTAGAATGATATATCAATAGCACGATGGTTAGAGTGCTTGTTTTGTATGCAGGATATCTCTGGATGAAATTCAGCAAAAGTAGGGTGCTTTTTTTTATTATGTGGTTTTTTTTCCCCAGACCTCCTCATTTTTTCCTCAGCTTTTTTTTTTGTAAAAAATAAGTCATTTCACTTGTTTCTGCAGTCACTTGAGATAATAGGAGACAGTTTTGAAGGCATACTCACATTTCAGAGGAACAAATATCACCCAGGTTTTAGCAATTACATCACCATGGTTAAAATAGTAATATTAGAAAATATTTTTAAAATAGTAGAAAATATTTAAAAGCATTTTAAATCATCCAATAATGACCTTGTGCTTGGGCAATCTTTTAATTCCTATCTTTTTCAAAGCAATTTAACTTTTTTTTTCTTTGAATCCCACCTACTGTGCATACTCTTTAAATTACATGGTTGAAAAGATCTACTTTGGTTCATATCAGTTCTATACAGGCTCAGTCAAAAAAGACTTCCTTTCTGTTTCCTAAACACCAGTTTTATGCAGATTTTAGATATGTGCATTCCCTTAAAAATCACATACTGTGTGTGCAGTTTTTTTTATCCAAGAACTAATTCTAGTGCATAAGTCAAAGACTAACCGCATTCCAATCCATTGATTAGTCTCTACTATGCAAATTAGGTTGTTGATAGTCTATAAAAATACAGGCTAATACAGTTCTTCATTGCAGTTATTAGGTGATAATAGATTGGTTGTTCTTAACTGATTGAGTTGATCATCCTGAAATGTGTCTTTTACTTCTTGAAAATAAGAAAAAAAACATCTGAAAGAACAAGAGAGCAAGAGTTTCCTTATTTAATTCTTGATGTGTGTTTGTGTGTGTGTATGTGTTTATATTCTAAGAAAACTACCAAATTGAAGGTTCAGGTGAAAATTATTGCATTCTGAGGCTATCTTAATTTCCATACCCAATCCTTACTCAGCAGGATACTATAAAGAGTGAAACTATAGTTGGGTCACATTAAACTGTTTTTGAACAATTTGTCATATATATTAAACTCTAGCATGCTTTCTCTATCAGACACCTGGCGTTATTATTATTTTTCTACTGCATTGCTAAAAACATGCATTTGACTTGCAAGTGAAATGGCAATCAACGTTCATGACAATCTTGTTTTCTCAATACAAATATAGGAATGAACAGATTATTATTTCTCCTGTCACTTTGTAAACATCAGATTGTCCTTTTTTTGTATGAATCCTCTTGTTAGACCAGATTACACATACAATTCACTTTTCCTATAATAGCCAGCAAGTTTCTCTGGGAAACTTGCAAATACAACAAACGTTGCTCCGTATTGAACAATTAGGCATACTATATACTTCTTGCTAATACCCATAATAAAAGTAGCTTGGCTGACATTTGGTAGACTGTAAGGGTTATTTACAAATTAATATAGGCCCTAGTCAGGGAAAAGCCTTCCTTATGGCCAAGTTAAAGCTCTATCTATCTGTCTTTAAACTGGTAAAATTTTATACCAGTGTAACATTTGCTAGGCCCAGTGATGCAAGGATACAGAGTTGACAAATAAATATATCTTTATTTCTGATGAGTACATCAGGGATGTCAAACTGCTGGCCCGCGGGCCAGACGCGTCATCCGGAAGCTGCGCTCACCCCATTGCCGGCAATGGCAAAACCGTCCCGATATGTTGTGCAATGTCACGTGACGTCGCGAGTTTGACATGTCTAGAGTACATCAACACTAGAAACTGGTGGATTCCCCTGGCTTTGTAGTCTTCCCAACCCACCACCAACCAGCAGATGTGGAGAAACACCTACCAGTCAATCCCATTAACATGGGATGGGGTAGTTTTGACAGATGCCTAAACGGATGCCCAAACTCTCCCAATTGGTATAATTATTTCACATGGATTGATCTCCTTTTAGAGAGAGGATCAACAGTACAGGTAGGCCTCGACTTACGGCCACAACTGAGCCCAAAATTTTTGTTGCTAAGTGAGACATTTGTTAAGTGAGTTTTGCCCCATTTTACGACCTTTCTTGCCAGAGATGTTAAGTGAATCACTGCAGTTGTTAAGTTAATGACATGGTTGTTAAGTGAATCTGGCTCCCCATTGACTTTGCTTGTCAGAGGTTCACAGAAATGACCCTGGGACACTGCTACCATCATAAATATGATGCACTAATTCCCCTCACTTCCAGAAAAAGATAAATCATAGTGGTCAAGTCTTCATGGTTTTCTAACTGCAACATGGAATGCACCAGAGTTTAAAACTAAAATTAGGTGTCAGCAATGGTGCTAATGGTGCTGTAAAAATGGTCACAGCTGTTCTGGGCCATGGCTTGCAGAAATTGGCATGAAAGGAGCCAAATATTCAGACAATGGATTCAGTGATTATGGACCAGTTCTATCAAGCAGCCCTGTGAGTATGTTGATCGGAATAAGGCTCACCACTCAATGAATAATAGTTGTATATCCCGGGTATTTAATAGGTATACTATTTCTTAATCTGGAACATCACAGCCTAGTGTCTGAAGGAGAATACAGAAGATGTAGACTGATATTAAAGGCGAGAATAATTGGCTCTTTTCTTATTTCATTATATATCAATTGGTGAGAATGGCAGTCAGCTTCAGTAATGACATGTAATGAATGAGTTGCTTTGCTGCTTCTTTCATATGAATAAGAAAATAGTCTAGGCTGCAGTTAACCATACCTTCCCTCTATGCTTAGCTTACTTGGAAGCTATTTATCAATGTTCCCTGGTTGGATGTAGTTGGATGTAATACATTGTTTAACTCCATAAAGTTTGTTCATATTTCACTTTACTAAGCCTAGATTTGATTGTCTGAATGCAACCTGTGTATTGTGCAGGGCCCAGACCAGCAACTCTCATACACAGGGTAAGAGTAAAGAATTTTAGCTCTGGAGCCTTCAAGGTCCTTTATGAGATGAGATTTCGCAAAGGAACATAGAACTGTATTATTAGAACTGAGATATTTCTTGTGATTTAATGATTGGGTAGTAACAGCAAAAGAATATCATTTGCACTTGAACATTGCAAGGGGATTTGGCTGATATTAATGTTTTACTATCTTTTTTAAAAGAAATACAAATACACAAGACACATTTTTATAAGGAGCCTTTCAAAGGACCTAAATATATGATTGCTGACATTTTGCCTCTAAGGACCGTTTTGAACATATTATCTCGAGAACATTGCTCCAATCTGACTGTTTAAAATATAATAAGTTGGGAAAACTCCCTTCAATCTGTTTTCAATTGCAGATCATGGCACTTTCATCCAACAATTTGAGAGATAACTTTTAATTACAATAATATGAACCACATGGGCAGTTGATTGATGCAAACCTGATGTGTTCTCTTACTTTATTAATCTTTTTAATTAGAGTCAAAAGAATGTTTTATCTGCCGGGAAGGAGATGAGATGGGCCGTGACGGTCTGCTGCACTTCTGTGACTGCAAAAATCTCTTTGCTCACCAGAAATGTCTTTTAACTTGGATACAAAAGGTAAGAGAACTGATGTAGAAACTGGGCTTCCAATTTTGCAGTCTTCAGTCTCATACTCTTTCGGTGATACATCTGTGTGTCACCATTGTATTATGGATAAAAGTGCAGTAAGATTTCATTGGTTTTTTTTTTCAATTGTATTGGGTGGGTATGGTTTTCAGAAACCTTGAAAGCAAAATTCTCAGTCGTCTACTACAAACCATGATGATGAAAAACATGGCCAAACATGCAGTGTGATGTCAGCCTTTTTGTACTTATATCCTGATGTTCTATGGTTTGCCCAACTTATTTTAACTTTAGTGTATTGTGTGAATGCAGCCAATACATAATTTTTTCCTAAATTGCCATCAGATTTGATTGAGTAAGACATATTTCTCAGAGCTGCAGGTTTATGTATGTTGGAACAGGCAACTAGTATTTTCATTGATTTAGTGTATTATGTGAATGCAGCCAATACATAATTTTTTCCTAAATTGCCATCAGATTTGATTGAATAAGACATATTTCTCAGAGCTGCAGGTTTATCTATGTTGGAACCAGCAACTAGTAGTTTCATTGATTTAGTCCCAAAATTTGTGAGGCAGCTAAATCTCACAACCTCTTTGTTCACATATGAAATTGTTACTTTTGGGGAGGGGTTCCTGCGACCATGCAAAACCATGTTGTAATGTCCGCAACCTGAAAAGGTTGCTGAGTTTCGAACAGTGTATATTTTAGAGCAAAGTTTTTTTTTTCTAATTCTCAAGGTTTAAATATTGGTACAAATAAATGTTTCATTTTTTAGGTGGCCATTAAACATCAATGCTTTCAAAGTAACACCAAAAGAACCAAATGTGTATCATGACATCACAATACAAGCTCCATCCTTTTGTTCATGTGCCATGATATTTTACTGAAGAATATAAGGGGAAGGAGTTTGTGCCAACATATTGCCATACATTTCATCACTTTACACATATTACACACATTTCATCACTTGGCCCTAGTGGACCCCATGGATCTGTGAAGGACCTAACAATGCTGCACTTATATTTACAAGCTACCTTGAATAAATTATTAATACTTAGCTTCTCTTCGATTCTAAAACTTTGAAATGTTATGGATTTCAGTAACAAGATAAAACCCGGGGATGTTCTGCATATACAGTATTATATAAATATAGGTCATAAACATAGATTTACTATGTGTAACAAATGCACATTTATTTTGTAAAAATCCTTTTCAACACATTTGTACAGATGCATGGAATTTAGAGCAAAGTGTAAACAATCTTAAATATATTTAAGGAATCCTTTCTAGAAATAATTTGGAATCGGAACCCCCAACTTGAAGTATAACTTTTGCATAGGAAAGATTTAATCATGAAATGAATAGGACCTAATGAAATAAGCAGTGTTTTTTAATATATATGCAGTGTATTGTGAAGACATGGGGAGTCAATCCATGCTAAACAATAAATACAGGTTAGGGGGCATGTGCTGATAATCTGTGAGTGGGATGGAGGCAGAATCTGCAATCAAAGAAAGAATAATGTAATTAAATTTCACACATAGTTCTGTTGTTGGGATGATGACTTGGAGAAGTGGATTAGAAGTATGGGTCTTCAAAGGAATGACTGGTCAAATACATTCTTTTCAAAAACTGAATGAGGTTCATGCCTATCAAAAGGGTGCATGGTGTATAGAATAGGAAAACAAAATGCTTTTTCAGACTTCCTTAGAACTGCATACTGTATAATAATTACAGTCATAATGTGTCTAACCAGCTCACCTCCTACTTTCGCTCACTTTTGTATGTCTGTGTTGGTAGAAATCTCTATACGTAATTATGTATTTACATGCCTTTGTATGCACGTATACAGGTTTTATAATATCTGGCTATAATGAAGACTAATTAGAAATGAAAACACTGGAAATTGCTTAATGAGATTTTTAAAGTTTGCAAACATTCAATAAATTGCAAACAGACAAAAAAAAAGAATATGGGAAGGCCATTTTTTTAAAAAAAATAATAAACATATTTTTTTAAATATTAGACATCCTGTGGGTCCTGCGCTACATTTATTATTTGTTTACAATTTGCCAAAATGTAAACTAGTACTGATTTAATCTGGCATCCCCTTAAATGTATGGGGTAAAATTCTATTGGGAACTAAATGGCTAATATAAAACATAGCACTTTTTTTTTTAACTAGCAGAGTTTTGTACAAATAATTCCTGAGCATTTATCACTTATTTCCACAAAAGTTGTCTTCTGGGGTGGCTCAAGAGCCCCCCCCTCCCCCAAAAAATGTTAATTCAACTCTAAAGTCTACCGTTTAGGAACCTCATGAAATAAAATCTAAAGATACTGTTGTTTTTGTTTCAAAAATATAACATGTGGGAAACAGCTTTCCAGCCCAGAAATGCACATTGTGCCCTCTGAATGACCTCCTGGTAGAGACACTCTTGTGTTTATGAATTAGTAGTTCAACAAATGGATCTCCCCTCATGTTTTCATCTGGAAATATTGAAGTGATCAGAAGGACTGTTTTTGCCCTGTTGTAATAACAGATCTAGGTTACTCACAGGCCAGCACCACAACAATAGCCTAGGTTAAAATGGGTAATGTGGTTTGTGGTTGAGTATATTATGGGCATCCAGTCATTGTTTTTACCTGCTGTGTTAACTAGGCTCCCAGTTAAGTATAATGTGGATTATTTGTTAGCGCAGAATTGTTAGGTGAACATTCTCAGTTTTGTTGTTTTTAGTTAGAAGATCAGTATGTTGTGTGAATGGAGAAATAGAAAAACTGACTTTGTTGTTACAGAAATGGCATGCATTTTTTAGACATGTAAAGCAAAAAGTTGAGATTGTAATTTTTTTCTGTATTCTACCGAACTGAAAAAAGTCAGATGTCACTACTTTTTTTCCCTTTAGTTCTGCACTTCTGAGTTTCTTAATTTCTCTTTCTATTTTCATTTTATCTTAAATAAAACTTAATAAAACTTTAAAAAGAAAAGGATTTTTTTTTAAAAAAAATGACAAAATGGGGTTCGCAAGGGTCCACAAGTGGTTTTTGTCCACTAAGACCTGTGCAGGATTTCTTGCTGTTTGTACTGGAGAAGCCCCATGTTGAGTTTATAGATCCAATGTACATATTCCACATGAAGATTTCTCCCCTCATAATTCTGAACAAATGTTTAAATATTAGGCCAGAGTAAATACTATGCTGGAGATTAAGAATTTACTACTACTTCAGCTTCCTGATGGATATGCTTTTGGCCAGGCTCCTGGGTTGTATGACTTCCTTGCAATATGTGCTAATAAGGTAACAGATGCTAATAAAGAGTTAATAATCTACAGGAAAGCTGAAATGTGCTTCAACCTGCCACCCTCAAGCTCAAGAATATGAGGCTAGTGAGTGTTTTTCAGGGTTTGTTTCATCCCAGGACTTTAAGAATGGTGCTTTGGCAAGTGTTTCTGCATCCGGGTTTGTCGTATCTAACTTACTAAACACTGAATTTAGTAATAATTATTGTAAATTAACCATCTGTTAAAGAGAAGGAATATCTCACTTAACCCTCACGTTGCCAGATCCTTCTTTGCATGAGGCTTGAAACATTCTGTGGGTGCCAAAAGAAGGGAAGTGGCAATAGCCCAAATTTAATGGTGTTTTTTTTTTCAAATGTTGACTAATTGTTGGAAACTTTACCCTCCCCACATTTTTTTCCCCAGTTACTTTGGCTAAACCTTCACAGTAAAGAGATTTTTAAAAACCTAATTATCCTTCCTCATCCTTTCTTCTTCTTCCAAAAATCAATAACATCAACACTTTGTTAGTGCTAGAAGTATCTTTTGCTCCTTGTGCAAGTCTTAGATCCGAGTTTTATAATATTGAGTAGCTGTGATTTAAGCTGAAAAGTGCTTTGAAAAGGACTGCTGAAGATATTTCTTAGTTCCTGAGTTACATAATAAGATCTTCCATTTGGATCATGTATGTCGGCCTAAGAAGCCCAACAGCATATTTAAGGCCAGCAGCTCTGCCATTAGTCAAAGTTGTGGGACAGATTTTAAATCCTATCAAATGGTTGCAGTTCTTTAGTCATTTCAATTATTAAGAGGAATAAGAAAATAATAGTATTTTCTTCTTTGTATTTTAACGTGACTTTATTGGTCTTCATCTAGCCCAAGGTTGATTCTAAGATGATGACTTTTATAGTTTAGAATTTGTTGAAAGGACAAAATTTAGAGATAAGAATAGGATTATAGAGATAACATTTCCATCAATTTTTTTTCTAGAAAAAAAAATCAGCAAGAATGTACAAAACTGAGTTTTTAAAGTGTAGAAAAAATGTCATCCAGATCTTAATACAGAATATGCAAGGCTGCTGTCTGAAGATAGTAGTTTATTCCATGTACTAAAGTATCCTGATTGATGAGCTCCAAAATGTTTTTTTTTCCCCAAGGTGGGCATTTTGTGTGCATTTGTGTAAGGCAGCCTTCCTCTGTTTTCAGCCATATAAAGGAGGTTATCATAAGTCAATGACATTTTTTCTGCTCTTCCTACATCTTTTGTGGGTTATCTGGGACTCATATTTGATCCTTCTATATAAAGTGAGGATAAGAATTGCCTCCTATAGAACAGATTGTTTGCACCTCAAGCAGTTTCTGGCTCAAGCAGTTTGTACCATGGGACCAAATAATTACAACAAAGCTGTTTAAAACAATATTTTTCATTTATCAACCTTTGGGAAAAATTACGTGGAAATTCGCATGTTAGCAAACAAATCGGAGAACATGGAATAAAATGAGTTCTATGCAGTAATCCATAGCACAAGAATAATAGCAGGAATGTTAGCCATTTCCATCATACATAAAAACAATACCTATTTATCAAAATGTAAGCCTGTCAGAAATAGCCCATCTAATTATGGAAAATATATTATGGACACTTCCATATGTGGTGCTTATGTCATTCCTGGTCTGGCTCCATGCCGCTGTGAACCCAAGCTATTGCCTCTGTTGAGACCCTAAACAAATTTAATTCAGCTCAGCTGTGTAGCATGACAAGAAACTTCTCTGAAAGTTGAAATTTCTGAATAGAAATTCTGGAGCTTATCATTTCAAGGCCAGCTGTGCTAAAGGCAAACATGGTTGAGGATAAAATAGTTGCTTTGGATTTGGAGAGTTCTAGCAGTAGTATTGAAGTACCAATGCTTGTAGAGTTCAGTGTACACCCACTTTTTTATCAGAGGTATGGTAGACAGAAGTGATGGACTGCTTACCTTCAGGATTTCAAAAATGGGAAGACATTCCAGCATTGTCTCCATATAACCGATGCGAAAGGAGACCAAGAGGATGGCACAATTAAAAATTGTATTATAGGAAAGGGAATAAAATGCTACTCCAGCAGTTTGTTTGCTCTATGTATCTTCTTTTCATTACAGGTTATATTATCAGTAGTAACTGTCTTTGGAAAGGATCCCTAATTTATAAAATTTGATTTGATCAAGGAGAGATTCAACCTAGAAATAAGGAGAAATTTTCTGACAGTGAGAACAATCAACCAATAGAACAGACTGCCTTCAGAAGTTGTGGGATTTTCATCACTGGAAGCTTTCAAGAGACTGGACTGCCATCTGTCAGAAATGGTGTAAGGTCTCCTGCTTGGGCAGGGGGTTGGACTAGATGACCTACAAGGTCCCTTCCAACTCTGTTATTCTATTCTATTTAAAATATTTATTGTATTTCTATTGATGATTGTTGCGTTGGTTTATAAGGTGTCTAGCAAGAGGATAACAAATAAACAAAAAGGCTCATGACTCTTCACTAGCAAATTACTCATTACTACCTCATTTGAAATGCCAGATTATCCTTAAATGAGGTACCATAAGTCCTATTGCCTCCTTATTAATATTTTTTCAGTCAAACTGCCAGACAATATTGATACTGTAAGACAAGCAGAGAATATAGTTATTCCGTGACATTTACATACAATAAATAAGAAAATGAATATTAGCTAATCAAAGCCAAAATGTTTTTAAATATTTTTTTGGTTGCTGAACAATTATATGGAAAGCACTTATCCTTTAATCTTGCCACTTGCAAGTATATGCTCCATGTTTTAGGACAATTATTTTTGCTTTTGTTTATGAGCCATATATGAAATTATTTTATTCAGAGATACCGTTTTCATCAACATTTGAAATGGCTTACGAAACATTTATGATTCAGGAATACCGCCTTATATGTAACCTTATGCTTAAATAGAGCTACCCTTTTCTTGCTACATACTCATTTTTAATGAGATTATTTAAACATGTATATTCTCCAGCGTGAAAGAATGGAGAATCCACCAATGGGTTATCTTGGACCTCCTGCCCACTTAGACCAAAACAATCAAAGCTGCCACGCCTCTCTGGTTGAGGGCACGCCCCCAGTTTCGTTTTGGTCTTCAGCCCAGACAGACGTGGTAGTTTTGGCTCCCAGCGATTTGAAAATCAGGTTTTATTTAAAACTATTTGAGAATCAGGCTTTATTTAAAACTATTTGAGAATAAGGCTTTATTTAAAACTATTCCATTGGTGGATTCTTCATTGTTTTTTCTCCTCTGGACAGCGCTGGGATCAGCGCTGTTCTAGAAGGGAAAATAGGTTTTATTCATTGTGAATGCCTTTTCGTTGAATTTGTGTTCCCCCCCACAGCTGATCGTCGCGGCTGCCGTTTTGGGCTCCGCGCAGCGATCCTATCCCAATCGGTTTTTTCCTACTTCTCCTTGCTTGTTTAGCCTTCTAGGCTTCTCTGGGGGGTGTCCCCTGGGGGTGGGAGTGCATTCCCCTCCTCTCCGGACTGCTTAGAGCCTTGGAAATTTAGGCCGATCGGCTGCTTTATTACAAGCCTGTGAGGTGCTGGGTCAATTTGGGAGAGCTGTGGATGTAAGGGGGCTGCTCCCTATTCTCCAGCTGTCCCAGGGTGCCCAAATTTACCTGTGAGTTGCGGCCTCCGTTTTTGGACCGCGTGGAGCACAGACTGAATTAGTTTCGGTTTCACCTTCCCACCTCACCAGCTTTCAGGCCGGCCTTCTGACTAAGAAGAGGCCGATCAGCCTACTTTCGTTTTCCCTTGGCCCAAACATAGAAGCATTTACTTGAGCTTGACTGAGCTTAGAAGCTAAGAAGGATTGTGCCTGGTTAGTACTTGGATGAGAGATTGCCTGAGAGTTCCAGGTCTTTAAACACAATCACAGCCATTGAGCATTGCCAGTCATAGCCTGCTGCCATAGTCTGCATCTAGTGAACGGTCAATACTGAGCTTGCCGTCACTAAGTGAGACACGTGTTGATCCCGTCACTAAGCGCGAAATTGGCCTCAAAGTAGGTCTCACGCTCAGTCTCATCATCGCTAGTGACCCGCGACAGCCGTCGCTAAGTGTGAGTCCGCGCTTGCCGGTGGGCCGGACCATCACTGATCCACGTGGAGGCAAGTCCCACTCAGGTGGGGAACAGCCGCATCTCTTGCAGACCGAGACGCTTCAGCACCCCACTGAAAAACTCTCGCTTTACAATGGCAGATAACACCGAGCCACAGGCTTCCACCTCCAGTGGGCATGGAAAGCGTAAGTCCTCTAGTCAGGAGGCAGCCGCAAAAATCAAGGCCAAGGCCAAGGCCGGCCCAAAGAAAGCAGCCTCCAGGGCGGCCGACAAACAGGCCAATCGTAGGCATCGTGCCCTGGAGAGACAGTTCTCACGTGCGCAATAACTGGCTGTAGGGGAGACGGTTAAGCCGCCCCCTACCACAATGGTGGCACTCCCTTGTGACCCTCAACCTGAGCCTCAGGTCCCATGGTCACCAGAGCGGGATTTAGAAGGGGCTCCTTCAACTGGTCCTTATCAGGAACTCCTTTCCCTCTTTGAAGAGGAACAGGGACTTCAGGACCCTAAGGCTCCAGAAGCCACATTTACATGGGCCTTGCCAGTCATAGCCTGCTGCCACAGTCTGCATCTAGTGAACGGTCAATACTGAGCTTGCCGTCACTAAGTGAGACACGTGTTGATCCCGTCACTAAGCGCGACATTGGCCTCAAAGTAGGTCTCACGCTCAGTCTCATTATCGCTGGTGACCCGCGACAGCCGTCGCTAAGTGTGAGTCTGCGCTTGCCGGTGGGCCGGACCATCACTGATCCACGTGGAGGCAAGTCCCACTCAGGTGGGGAACAGCCGCATCTCTTGCAGACCGAGACGCTTCAGCACCCCACTGAAAACTCTCGCTTTACAATGGCAGATAACACTGAGCCACAGGCTACCACCTCCAGTGGACACGGAAAGCGTAAGTCCCCTAAATGTGCAACTGGTAGGATACACTCGGCTCAGCCTTCGGTACCTGAACAGGTGCCTGAACAGCTTCCTGGCCAAGACACGGATCCGCTGCTTTTAGAACCGGTGGTGTTACACAAACATATACCTTGCCCCCCCCATGTTTTTTTTTTAAAAAATAAAAATTAAAAATAAAATAAAATAATAATAAATAATAATAATAAAAAAAATTAAAAAAATTAAAATAATAATAATAATAATAATAAAAATTAAAAAAAAAATCCATTAGGGGTCAATGGGAGGCCCCAGGTGCTCCCCCCTCTACTGGGGGAATAGACCGCAGGCTGCTTGACACGGAACCAGCTCTGAATGAGGCCCTGGAGGTGCCTGAGGTTGATGAATCCTTACTACCCTTATATTCTGATTCCAGGGTACCTGGAGATATGGTGGAGGCGTTGAAGCCCGAGGATAAAAAATCCGAGGCTTCTTTCCGCAGGACACACCAAGCTTCAGCTTGGTCTATAAGAGCTTCTACCCCGGCCTCATTCTTCGCCAGGGTCTCTCTTATGTGGCTCCGCCAATTGCAGGCTAGAATTCCCCCGGAAGAGGTAAGAGTCCACCAGGACTTGATAAAGCTCATGGCCGCATCACAGTACATGGCGGACGTGTCCTTGCAGGCGGCAAGATTTTCTGCCCGGGCCATCGCATCCAACGTCTCCGCACGCAGGCTTCTATGGCTTAGAAATTGGAAGGCTGAGACTAGACACAAATGGTGCGTAGCTTCCGCCCCGTACCGCGGTGCCCGCCTCTTTGGGGAGGTCCTGACCCCCTACTGAGTTGAAAACAAGGAGAAACGAAGGGTTCTCTACCACCTTTCCAGGAGACCTGGCCGTCGTTTCTCCCCGTACACCCGTCGGCAGCCCTTTCGGACAGGATCAGATTCGGCCTCAGCACAGGTCGCCCGGCCATTTCCCGCAGGCTCGGACCGTTCTTTTGACCGGTCCAGGGACAGGGACAGATACAGACAGCAGGCTCAGGGTAAGAGACCCTTTCGAGGCAGAGGCGGCTGCCCCTTCCGTAGATCCAGGTGACTCGGGGAGGGAAGCTCCCATAGGCGGCAGACTAACTTACTTTCTCCACCAATGGGAGACCACCACCTCGGACTCTTGGGTGCTAAGCACCATCAGGGACGGGCTGTCTCTGGAGTCCGTGGCCAGGCCACCCTGGCGCCTTGTTTCCTGTCCCCTCCTCAGGAAGACACGTCAGGAAGACCCTCCTGGGGGAGGCCATCCGGCATCTATTACACATACGAGCCATAGAACGGGTTCCAGTCGATCAGCTGAAACAGGGTTTTTACTCCATCCTATTCATGGTTCCAAAAGCCTCCGGGGGACGGAGGGCGATACTAGACCTCAAGGGCCTAAGCTCTCACCTGTCGTACCGAAAGTTCAAGATGCAGACGCTTCGGTCCATCTTGGCAAGCGTACGACGGGGGGACTTTCTATTCATCCAAACCATTGGCAATATCTCCGGTTTTTGTTATTCCAACAATCATTACCAGTACAGGGCCCTCCCTTTCGGCCTATCCCCAGCTCCCAGGGTCTTCACCAAGATCCTGGCGGTACTTGCCGCACACCTACGACTAGTACCGGTGCGCGTCCAATGTTACCTGGACGACATTCTCATCCAGTCATCCTCCGCTCTGGCCGCCCAAGCGGAACTGGCCCTCACCATAAGGACCCTCCAGGGTCACGGTTTCTCAGTCAACTTTCACAAGAGTCAATTGACTCCCGCAACACGCCTACTACACTTGGGCGTGATAATAGACACAGACCTTTGCCGGGTCTATCTATCTCGAGACAGACAAGACGACATTCGAGACATGGTTCTCAAGATCCGCAGGGAGCGTGTAGCAACACTGGCTGTCTTCTCCCAGTTACTGGGAAAGATGATATCTTGCCTAGAGATAGTGCCTTGGGCCAGGCTACACTCCAGACCCCTTCAATGGTTCTTGCTCCCATTCCAAAGACTGGTCACAAGCTCTTCCAACCAAAGGGTACGGGTCCCCCTTCAGACCCTAAGATCCCTTCTGTGGTGGGCCTCCCCAGAGGTGGCAAAAGGGTCACTATTCAAGGAGCCCAGCAGGCTGACATTGACCACAGACGCCAGTCTGTTTGGTTGGGGGGCCCATTTCCAATCTCAGTTGGCTCAGGGTCGGTGGTCCAGAGCAGATCTGGCACACAATATCAACTGGCTGGAACTGAGAGCCATTCATCTGGCCCTTCGCCACTTCTGCAACCAGGTGGCGGGGCAGCACGTGCTGGTCCTCACGGACAACGTGGCGGCAAAGGCCCATGTGAACCGTCAGGGCGGTACCCGATCCCGATCTCTCATGGCCGAGGCCATGTTATTGGGGTCTTGGGCAGAAAGCAATCTCCTCTCCCTGAAAGCCGAACACATCTCAGGGAAGGCAAACCGTCAGGCGGATTTTTTAAGCTGGGCATCAGTGGACCATTCGGAATGGAGCCTACATCCGGATCTCTTCAGGGAGATATCGGACAGATTCGGGTTGCCGGTCCTAGACTTATTCGCCTCTCCGGCGAACTCCCAACTTCAAAGGTTCTGTTCCAGGTTCCCCTCTCCGGGGGCGGAGAGGACGGACGCTATTCGCAGCCCTTGGCCAGGGGGACTACTGTATGCCTTCCCACCTCTCCCTCTGATCCCAGCAGTTATCAGGAAGGTATTGCAGGAACAGGCAGAGGTCATATTCATTGCCCCGCACTGGCCGAGACGACCGTGGTTTGCCGACCTCGTGAGCCTCTCCATGGTCCCTCCATGGAGGATTCCTCCAAATCGGATTCGCCTAGTGCAGGGGGCCATACAACAACCGGAGCCTCAGTGGCTGCAGTTAGCCGCTTGGCACTTGAACGCAGGGCCTTGACCCAAGAATCTTATTCCTCGGGAGTGATTTCTATGATTCAGGCCTCCCGGAGACCGGCGACCAATCGCATTTATGACTCCACTTCGAGATATTTCTGCCGTTGGTGTGACAGCAATCACTTAGCTATCTCAGAGGTAACCATTCCACGGATATTAGACTATTTGTTGGAGGGTGTTGATAAAGGCTTGGCGCCCAACACTATTCGCCGACTGATCTCGGCTCCAGCCACGGTGTTTACCTGTGACACCTTAGAGCCACTGGCCCATCACCCCAAGGTACGATCCTTTCTAAAAGGGGTCACCAACAGTAGACCGCCGGTAGTACATAGATATCCCTCTTGGAATTTGCCCCGGGTCTTACAGGCCCTTACTCAGGCGCCTTTTGACCCCCTTAGGTCCTGCACTTTTAGGTCCTTGTCTCTTAAGGTTGCTTTCTTGGTTGCAGTTACCTCGGCTAGGCGCATCTCGGAGCTTGCAGCTCTTTCTGTCAGAAAAAACCTGTGTGTCTTTCACACGGACAGAGTGGTCCTACGCCTGGACCCCTCATGCGTTCCTAAGGTGAACACCATTTTCCACAGGGCACAGATCGTGTTACCGAACTTTTGTCCTAATCCGTCTCATACTTTGGAAAGGCAATGGCGCACTCTCGATGTTCGCAGGGCGTTGCGCTGTTGCGTCAAGCGGACGGAGTCCTTTCGTAGATCTGAGGCCTTTTTTTGTTTCCTTCCACCCGGCCTCCAAGGGTAAGAAGGTATCTTCCTCTACCGTTGGCAGGTGGATTAGGGCCTGTATTTCCGAAGCGTATCAGACATCTTCTTTACCAGTTCCAGGTCACTTGACGGCCCATTCTACTCGCAGTGCTGCTACCTCAGCAGCATGGGCCACACAGGCCAGCATTGAGGACATTTGCAGGGCGGTGACATGGTCCTCGCCTTCCCCTTTTGTGTGCCATTATCGCCTTGATAAGTTTGCCTCGGCGGAGGCATCCTTTGGCCGCAGGGTACTGCAACAGGTGGTGCCGGCGGCAGGGACACTGGCCCAGTCTGCTCCCCTCCCATTGGGACAGTAGGACTTTGGTAAGTCCCATTGGTGGATTCTCCATTCTTTCACGCTGGAGAAGGGGCGTTGTCTTACCTGAACGCCTTTTCTCAGCGTGATGAATGGAGAATCCACGCCCATCCCTTGGACGCAGTCAGGTCCAGTGTTTAGAGTCTGGGAGCCAACACGTCGTACAGTCATTGGCTTCGCCCTTTCGAAACTGGGGGCGTGCCCTCAACCAGAGAGGCGTGGCAGCTTTGATTGTTTTGGTCTAAGTGGGCAGGAGGTCCAAGATAACCCATTGGTGGATTCTCCATTCATCACGCTGAGAAAAGGCGTTCAGGTAAGACAACGCCCCTTTGCTTTTTTTTTTACTGCCTTCTGTGGGTGCCCTTGGCAGCCTCTTCAGAGCTTGACACAGTTACTCTAGGCCCTTGCTCCTAGGCTTGTCCATATCTCTCAAAATCTCAAAGCAGTTGTTCCAAGCCTTTAACAATTTTAAGAAGCTCCATAGGGACACTTCTCTCACAACCGAAACATTTTGTGGGCTGATTTGTACAGACCAAATCCCAACATCTATATCTAATACTGATTGCCAGCATTCCATGTAGTGTCCCAACATTCCGCCACACTCTTCTATAACCAAGAAACAATTAGGAAGGAGCTATGTAAATAACAGTGGTTTGTTGTCACTAGAGTTGATTGAGCTTCTAGTATAAGTTAAATAGAGCCTTCAGGAAATCATTACCTTTTTCTCTCTTTGTTTTGAAAATTACCTAGAGAACATTAGTGCAGAGAAACAAAACACACCTGACATCTTGACTCTGAATGGCCAGAGAGATCCCTTGGAGGTCCTTCAGTCAGCAAACATTCTTCTGAACTGCTATAGGGAAGAGGGAAAATGAATTACCCAAATTAGGCTGCTGACCACAGGAACTTTAAAAGTATTTATAGAAATGAGGGGGAACTATGCCTCGAGTAGTAAGCCCTTTTGCCTTCTTAGGTCGTCATAAGTTTCGTTGTTGGGATGAATGGGGATTTTGAAGAGGAATTTTTGTCATGATCTTGTTGCAAAATATATTAATTAACCCCCCCCCCCTTGCCATCTTGTTCCCATCTTAATGGTCAAATAGTTCTTCCTCTCTTGCGGCTTCTATTCGTTTTTAATAACAATGTGAAATCCATTAATGGATTTCACACTAAATCTTTAATTTCTGACTTTGGGACAAGTCCATATACTCCATTGCATGCCCTTCCATATTTATAAAAATCACATATATTATTTCTTTCAAACATTTAAATTAGATTTTTTTTTTTGTTCAGATGTACAATTTAAGGAATCTAAATAGGATTTCCAGTGTTCCTTTATCCAATTATTCACCAATATGCTTTGTTTCAATAAATTTGCCGTGTCACAGATCATCAGATCAAACCTTCATATAGTTTTCAGAATCTGGTTTTAGTATCAAAGAACAGTAAATATGACCCAGTGGATATATTTAATCTTTGTCTTATTTACTTCCTACACAAGAAATGTGATTGCTGTGCTGCATTACTTTCTTGCCTAATATTTTGATACTGTTTTTTGTTTTAAAAATATAATCTGAATAATCCAATTTAGAGAAAAGGAAAATCTACCTACTTACAGGAGTTTTTAAAAATAAATGATCTCCATTATGTGAAAATGTAGTTGAGCTTCGCGGCTTTTGTTCAATCTGTCTTTAATGAAATACAGTTCACACATGAGCAAGATGGCTGACCCAGGAGAGCCTAAGAAGAATTCATTGTTGTCATTTTTTTTTAAAAAAAAAAATCCATTGTAGTCACTTTTGAAGTGTTAAAATGTAGATTTGAGCATTTCAAATGCTGTGAAATGGAGAACTTCTCAATTCATTACAGCTGCTGGAGCATGCCTGCCCCTTCTTGGCTATAAAAATAAAGCCACGAGCTCAGATTAGGCTATGCCGAGAATATCTTGCCATAGTTAGCGATGGACACATTGGCCAGGAACTCAGCAGGAAAAACGGTTCCTGTATATTGGAATAGTAAATCAGAATGCTTTTGTATTTGCTTATCCTCTTGGCTCCAATATAATACAAGGAACTCATATTTCAGAATTAGCTGAATGTGTTTTCTTCTTGAAGCCAGCTCTGTTCCTTGCTTGCCAGGCACATTTCCTGTCAGCACTTTAGAGGTCTTTTAAAAAGTAGATTAATCAAATAATCTGCAGACATTTTAGGCACCCTCTTATCTTTTTTTGTTCCATCTTTGTATTTCAATTTTGTCAATAAATGTGATTTGTAAGTTGTCCAAAGTCTGACATCTAGATCTGTATGCCCAATAGACATCTCAGAATTAATTTTATGTTCTTTCTGGTTGCCCAAGTACATATACCCTACTTGGAAACAGTGGGCAAGAACTTAATGCTATGAATGTGAATCAGATCATCACAAGGTATGGGGAAATATATTGATTAAAGCTGTGCAAATCCTTTGTAAGAACACCCAACACCTCTTTTCAAATCACTGAAGCATCCATATCTTTTTTCCAGCTTTGATGAGTTTGGAAAGTTGGCTATCTTTGCATAAGTGTGCACAACAGCCCCTTCATTTCTTTAGGAATTTGGAAGCAGTTGGGAGCAGCTTCTGAATCTACGGCTAGAGCCTGTAAAAAAAAATTGGCTCATATCTGTGTGAAAAGGGATGCTTCACACGTGTGCTCTATTGTATTTCTTCCAAGGATTTGCACAGCTCTATCTGAGGGCATCCCCATTCAACCTTTAAAACTAATTTTTACAAAGACAAAAACATCCGTGGTGTTCTAGTTCTAGAGAGCAAATGAAGAAAATATAATTTTAAATGAAGCACTGTGACTTCTGGGAGACATACTTCAATGTGCACCAAGGGTCTCTCTCTCTCTCTCTCTCTCTCTCTCTCTCTCTCTCTCTCTCTCTCTCTCTCTCTCTCTCTCTCTCTCTCTCTCTCTCTCTCTCTCTCTCTCTCTCTCTCTCTCTCTCTCTCTCTCTCTCTCTCTCTCTGTCTTACACAATTCTTTATTAATGAAAGCTACATTTTGTTTGTAAAACAAAAGAGAATGGTCCAGTGGCACAAAACAATAATGCAATGAAGGCGCTATTTCATTAAACTGGAATACAGGGATTGGGTTACTAATTTGACGCTTTTAATTTCATATTATAAATTATGTCCTTTCAGAAAGTGGAAGAAAAATATTTCCCTTGACAATGGCTACCTACAGATGGTAATGTTATATATTTCCCCAGAAAAATGAAAAGTTGAGAGAGGTGCTAGAGAGAACTCCTGCTTAATGTGGTTCCTTAGGAACAGAGAGCAATGCCTATATATCAAAACTAGTTTTTTACATTTGGTTCATAAAATACCAAATGCTTTCATTCTTTTAATAAGATGCCTATTAACCCAACAATAACAGGAAGGGGAAAAAATAGACAAAATTCATTTGAAAGAACAAACAGGAGACATTCTTCATAAACCCAGGTCTTTTGAATTCATTTCTGTATTATCTTCACTAATGTCCATTCTACTTCAAATAAACAAACAAGCCTGAAACACTGCATATCGATACATATTTCTTGGAAATAAGTCCTTTAAACTGGGGGTATTTTACATTTGAGTAGCTACATAAAAAAAATGCACACAACTCCTTTCTTGCAACTTATCATTGAAGCTTTTGGGTTGGTAGGTGTTTTTTTTTCAAGCTTTGATTTCTTTCCTTGAAATGTCAGCCTAAGAGTAAACTACAAATTCTTCAGCTATACTATAAATGTGATATAACTAAATCTGTGGTTTCTTCAAAGATATCACTGTGTGTGTGTGTGTGTGGGTGGGTGGGTGTGGGTGTGGTTTGCTTTTGCCTTTTTCTCAGGGCTGAGAGAAATGGACTAGCCCAAAGTCAACTAACTGGCCTTGTACCTAATGCAGGGTTAGAATTTATGTTCTTCCAGTTTCTAGCCCAATTTTTTAACCACTACATCAAACTGGCTCTCATTTTTATCTGTTCAATACGCTAAGCCAAAGAGGAAGAATATTCAGGTCGTGTGTGGCCCACAGTGTTTCCCTAGATTGCACTAATGCAATTTGGCAACAAAGAAAAATTCCCAAGAAGAGCTTCAATGGGCTTAACATGCCTGTCAAAACTTAATAAAAAAAGATTAAAAAATTATTTGAATAGGACAGTCCTGTGCAAAAAAAAAGTTGTCTAAAGCCAAAGCAATTAACAATTCTATTTAACAGGAATAAAACAAGCCAAGAAGTGATGCCTTCTTGAAACCCTGCTCATGGTATTATTAAATCTTCCTGGAATATGTGGGGGATTGATACTAAACTAGAGGCAGAATTTTTTTCCTTTTCATGCTCAGGAGGCAGATGTAATGCAATGTGTGGATGACCTTGGGGGATGAAGGAAAGAGATGTTGCCTAGGAAACAATCAGACCAGAGGAAGGGGAGCCCCCAAGGGCTTAGTGGTCACAGAAAAAAACTTAGGAAGGACTCGCCGTAATTGGTAAGGTGGCTAAAAGTAGCAGTGGAAAATTGGATCTTCCAAGATTCTGTTAAGGTAGCCTTACAATAAAGTAGATTTACTCATCTAGTTGTTTTTCCTGTCTGGAATACTTGGGAAGAGTGACTAGAAGAGAAAGAGGCAGCCATTTTGATCAGCTGATCTGAGGTATTATGAAAGAAGAAGAGGTTGCTGCTTATTTAAATCAGTTCCTGCACTCTTCTTATAAAGGGTATGAAAACTGATGTTGGGTTTTGTATCACAAGAGACAAAATAAAGCATCTGAGTCAATCCAACAGAAGAAGGTGTCCTGTGGTATTCTGCCTCACACAGCAAGCTATGTTGACCCTGGTGGGCTTATAATTATACACCTGAGCTCCAGCTGCTGCAAAATGTGAGTGCTAGGCTACTAACTGATACAAGGTTACCTTGGATGACTTAATACCTGGGTTGCCAATTGCTCTTATTGGTACAATTGACCATACTACACTGAGCTTAAGACTCTGCCCTTTAAGTCATACATTGCTTAGGTCCTGATTGCCCAAGTGATCACTGCTCCATTTGTGAATTTTTTCAGCCATTAGGACCTACAAGTGAGAACCTTTTAAAAGTGCCTCCACAATCTGAGGCCCAAGTATTGATCATGCTGAAATAGTTCTTCGATATCACTTTTAGGGAATGTATCCCCAAAGGAATGTCTGCCACATCCCTTTCGCCAAGTCATTAAAAGTCAGCGATGATCTTGTTTGTGTTTCATGTGTTCTTCTATTTTTATTTCCTATTATTTTGTGGCCTTTTAAAGCAGGAGCCACCTTGAATACTCATGCCAAACTCGAAGGCAGTTAATAAGCCAAGCCAATCACATTAATAAATGTACTGAAAACAGTTATCTAAAGCACAGATATGTTTTGGCCATGAAGATGATGTGCAGTGTAAGATGGTGAATCAGGCCTCATACACACATTCATATGCACATCTGCATGCACACAACATACATTTTCTCCCCCCTATCCCTTATCTCATTGCGATGCAGGTGTTGGAAAGACAAAATTAAAACCCTCACTTCCTACTTGATAGCCTTATTGAAAAGCGAGCAGGGAACGTCCTTTAAGATTTATCCTAATTGTGTCTCTCTAGAGTCAGCCCTGATATTTGATGTCAGAATAGATATTTTTGGTAACATGATTTAAAGTGTGACTATGAGAATGCAAATTGTCCACGAAGCAAAATAAACCCATACATCCAAAACTGAGCAAAAGGAGAGTAGCATTCTCTTAGTTGATGTCACTGGGATATAGGGTTTATCCCGACTTAGTAGTCTTATGTGCTTAGTATTGAACAGAGTGACTGTAATTTTTATATGTGCTGTGAAGTTAATAAGTAGATGTTGATAAATTCTGCAAGACTTTGAGTGAGTCAGAGCAGATTAAAGGAGAACCAAGTTTGGGCATAATGCCCATTCGTGGCCTAATAAATCCGAACTCCTGAACCTTGGCTAGTTAATGGATATATAGGCATGTGTGGTGGTCAGAGATGCTTTTCCATAGCTTCATCTAGTATGCCAATGCATTTATTCTTGGTCAGAACTGAATATGATCCATGCATTAGTTACCTCTCAGTTCAGGGACTACCCTTGAAGAGCACTCTGAAACTTCAAATAGCATAATATATTCTTCCTAAAATATTGAACCTATAATCAACTTATTTTGTTAGCTATTACATTGGTTTCAAGTGCAGTCCTAATAACCTTTTTTAAATGGACCATTGAAGGACTATCTCCTATGAGAATCTGCTTATTCTTCCAAATGAAGTGTTGCATCAGTTTCACATGCCTTCTGAGGCATAATGGGTCAATGTGAATTTTGTTCCAATGCCTCATAAATGGAACTAAATAAAGAGGATGTCTTCCTTTCAATGTATATTGTAAGTGTGGCTGAAGTTTTTGTTCCCCTCCATTAAACATGCTTTTGATTCTATGCTTCCTAATTTTTACCTTTTGCTAATTTTGGCTTATTGTGCCATATTTGATGCTGCTGCCTCAGGCTATCCCCCAATCTCTGAGCCATCTGAAGACCGTAATGGCACAAGATTCACTGCTCCTACTGATGTCCCCTATTTTGCCACAAGCACTGTGCTAATAGTGTTATATCTAGTATACTGGACTGTGAACTATAGAGATTGGTAGATTTTCCCAGTTTGTCGTACGCTAAGGACAACCTGTATACTGCTACTCAGTTTTGAAGTGAAATAAATAAACCTCATTCCAGTTTTGCCAAACTGTTCTTTTGTATGAGCTTTCAAAGAGTTAGGGACCTTTTGGATGTAGGCTAAATGCTAATCTTGGAAGAGTGGTCTTCTCGAATAGTACTAAACCTTTGTTCAAAAGGAGCCTGATTATTAGGTGATAGGCATGAAGAAAATTGTGTCATAAAATTAGAAAGAGGGAGAGAGATCAGCTGCTACTCATAAGTTGGCTTATAGGCTTGATCACTGGAAGAAAGTAAGATTTCCCCTGCCCCAAAGAAATGTTTTAAACACAGTACCTAGGTAAGGAACAGAGAGGACACCAGCTTAGCTGGTGTCAATTTCTAAGGGGCCACATAATTAAGACGGTATACTATGTCAGATGTTATTCAGGGCAAAACTGCTACCGCTTATTTCCTACTTGCAGGGAAAACACTACTATGCCATGGAACAGCTGGGGACACCTTTAAGCTTTTTCAGATAGTAATTTTGGATTAGCTAAAAGCCACCTCATGAAGATATAATGAACAATGAGTTTGCTGGATTATGTTTGTATCATGGTTAGGATCAAGGGGAAAAGGCCCTAGGCCTATCAGATGGGCCTTAATTATAGAGTTTTGTTATTTTTATGCCCTTCAATTTCTCTCTTTAAACAACTTCATTTTGGAAGGGAAAAACAGGATTACATTTTTGCATTGGTAAATAAGAAAGCAGCCTCTAGTTATGAATGGATTTCTTGAAACCATCAGGTGCAATGAATACTAAATACTGCAGCTGTGCAGCTGTGCTTCATTTTAGAAGTCTAAATAAGTTGGGTTCCATGATAAATAAATACACCATACTTAAAATCCCAAATAATATGCCACAAAAACAAAACACTTTTTGGATTCTTTGTCACACCAAATGGCGCAAGATCTATTTTCTTCTGGAGAATGAATGCTGAACACCAAATGCGTACTTATTTCTAAAGCTCAGAAAGAAGCCACAATCCCAAGCCCTGCATTGTGCCAATTGTCCATTATCTTTTTGTGCCTTATTGACTTGAGGACTAATTAAGAGCATTAGCATAAAATGAAAAAATTAAAATGCAAGAATGGTACCAATTATCACATATGAAACACATTCTGAAACTGTAAAACATTCATTTTTCGTTACTCAACTCACCCCGTGAGTCTTTAATACTGCCAAGCAGATGATGCTAATGTATTTTCATATATACATTTTCTCATCTACTGTTTCCATTTGTGAGATCGTTTTTATTACTAAATGCCTGCTTTTCTACTTTACAGAGTCTTCATAATGAAAATGTTCCAACTTGCAAAGTATGTACAGCTGAGGTAAGTTACCTGTGTTTATTTACTCACAGTGGTTCTTCGCGGAAATGTCTACATAAAAAGAAAAGGAAAGCATTCTTTTTAAAATAATTGTTTATAAGTGAAAAGAGAACAAGGGACAGAGAAAAGGCCACAGAAGTCTTTTATGTACTCAGTAAAAACTAATCCTATACTCATTAAATATTATACAATTAAATGATTAACATTTAAGTCACTTCGCTTCTCAATAGGAAGAAAGCAGCTTCGGTATACCTTTTTAAGTCCTCATACCTAGTGGTAAAAATTTTAATCTATGGTGAAATTGGTCATGCACTATGGCTAAATGTCTGAGCTGTGAACCAAGAACCATTTAGCTTAACTCTCCTCAGCCCCAAAAACCTACCCTATTATATTAGGCAACCCATTCATCTTTCACTTTCAGTCTCATATGAGGACCATAGAATTTGCAAGAATGAATAGTGAGGGTTATCACGGGGGGGGGAAAGAAATTGTGAGGTGTTAAAAATGTGTGGTGAATGAAGAATTATAATGAATTGTAATGAATGAAGAATTATAATGAAGAATTATTATTAATAATACACATCTAGGTTTGTCAATATAATATGTGTTATTGATATGACTCACAAGCATTTTCCACTTCCCAATACTATTGTATCATCTTATACAGGGGTCTTCAAACTTAGCCCTTTTATGACTTGTGGACTTCAACTCCCAGAATTCCTCAGCCAGTGTGCCTGGCTGAGGAATTCTGGGAGTTGAAGTCCACAAGTCATAAAAGGGCCAAGTTTGAAGACCCCTAATCTTATATAATGACCTGGATGTTTAAAAATATGTGACAATTCTCATAAAATTTTGGTGATTCAAAGTACATGTTTTTATTTTATTTTAGAGAATCAGATGGTGCCTTTGGGGAGACTTAATAGATACCACATTTTCTACAAATTATTGTAGGCAACAATATTAAGAGCAATGAAAATCATAAATGTGGCCTAATGATAGAGATCTGAAATGATTTGTAACAGAAATGTTTAGGTGTACTATTTTTTTGTTCATATGTAGTTTTATCTATATTTTATTGTTGCCTTTACCTAGAAATCTTGATGTGTTTTGATCTGAAAAGAACAGGAAGGCCAGAGGAACACCAAGGAGTCAGCATCTCTTTGTTCCTGTAGTTCCTCTTTTAATTATGTTATAGTGATGATGTTTCCTTCGTAGTTAAATGAAAGGAACTTTCTCCCCTTCGCAAAACATGACTTAGTACTTTGTGGCAAAACCCTTGTTGGCAATCACAGAGGTCAGACGTTTCTTGTAGTTGGCTACCAGGTTTGCACAGATCTCAGGAGGGATTTTGTCCCACTCCTCTTTGCAGATCCTCTCCAAGTCATTAACGTTTTGAGGCTGACGTTTGGCAGCTCGAACCTTCAGCTCCCTCCACATATTTTCTATGGGATTAAGGTCTGGAGACTGGCTAGGCCACTCCAGGACCTTAATGTGCTTCTTCTTGAGCCACTCCTTTGTTGCCTTGGCCGTATGTTTTGGGTCATTGCCATGCTGGAATACCCATCCACGACCCATTTTCAATGCCCTGGCTGAGGGAAGGAGGTTCTCACCCAAGATTTGACGGTTCATGGCCCCGTCCATCGTCCTTTTGATGCGGTGAAGTTGTCCTGTCCCCTTAGCAGAAAAACACCCCCAAAGCATAATGTTTTCACCTCCATGTTTGACGGTGGGGATGGTGTTCTTGGGGTCATAGGCAGCATTCCTCCTCCTCCAAATACGGTGAGTTGATGCCAAAGAGCTCGATTTTGGTCTCATCTGACCACAACACTTTCACCCAGTTCTCCTCTGAATCATTCAGATGTTCATTGGCAAACTTCAGACGGGCCTGTACATGTGCTTTCATGAGCAGGGGGACCTTGCAGGTGCTGCAGGATTTCAGTCCATTGTGTGTTACCAATTGTTTTCTTGGTGACTATGGTCTCAGCTGCCTTGAGATCATTGACAAGATCCTCCTGTGTAGTTCTGGGCTGATTCCTCACCATTCTCATGATCATTGAAACTCCACGAGGTGGGATCTTGCATGGAGCCCCAGAACGAGGAAGATTGACAGTTATTTTGTGTTTCTTCCATTTGCGAATAATCGCACCAACTGTTGTTACCTTCTCACCAAGCTGCTTGGCGATAGTCTTGTAGCCCATTCCAGCCTTGTGTAGGTCTACAATCTTGTCCCTGACATCCTTGGACAGCTCTTTGGTCTTGGCCATGGTGCAGAGTTTGGAATCTGATTGATTGATTGCTTCTGTGGACAGGTGTCTTTTATACAGGTAACAAGCTGAGATTAGGAGCACTCCTTTTAAGAGAGTGCTCCTAATTTCAGCTCATTATCTGTATAAAAGACACCTGGGAGCCAGAAATCTGGCTGATTAATAGGGGATTAAATACTTATTTCACTCATTAAAATGCAAATCAATTTATATCTTTTTGAAATGCATTTTTCTGGATTTTTTTTATTGCTATTCTGTGTCTCATTGTTAAAATAAACCTACCATTAAAATTATAGACTGATCATTTCTTTGTCAGTGGGCAAACGTACAAAATCAGCAGGGGATCAAATAATTTTTCCCTCCTTTGTATTGAGGAAAACTTTAGTAAGATTTAAAAGCTAAAAAAACATAAAGAATTAGACAAAATAAAAAGTTATGATAACATGAAAGAAAAAGTAAGAAACAGAAAAAGTCAAGGAAAGAGAAGAAGGAAAAACAAAAATGTCTGCACTTCTGATTTACTTTGCAGCAGTTAGAACCATAATTATTATCTTTTTTCTTTTGTTTTCTTCCTTATCTATTTTTTATTCACTATTCTTCCTTATTCTCTTTGTTTCATTTTTAATATTTGTACTGTTTTTACTTCATTAAAATGTCTTCATGTAATTATATTAAGAAGACATTATTTTTAAAAAATTTAAGACAATGTGAATTTCAATCTTTTTAACCAGATCTTTCCTATTCATCCATCTGATCACTATATCAAAATTCTTAGCGCATTTTATCATGCACTCTTTAGTTTCTTTTTCTTCCTTTTCAAACCGTATTCTAAGTGTACTTGTAAGCATTTTAGTTCAGAATTCTGCCAGGGTTTGCTTCATATCCACTAAATTTCCTACTTTTTTTGTTTGATGTCTTTTGCTTCATGTGTATATATAGAGATCAGACATCTATATGAGATACTAGTTTTAAAATAATGTTGTGGTATAATGCACACTGCTTAACATTTTTACAGAATGACTATACCAGTGATGGCGAACCTTTTAGAGACTGAGTGCCCAAACTGCAACCCAAAACCCACTTATGCATCGTTGAGTGCCGGTGGGTGTGGCCCATTGGCTGGGCGTGGCCCATTGGCTGGGCGTGGCCCATTGGCTGGGCGTGGCTGCGGTGGGACTAAAAAAGTTCAATCAATCAATTCCAACTTTGCAAGTTATTTTTTTTTCCCGCGAGAAGTTGAAATTGACTGATTGAAGCTTTTTTTTTTTTGCACACGGCGGTGGAGGCCTAAAGCGAAAAGGTTTTATAAAACCCAGCTGAAGGCCTAGGACTGGGGCGACGGTGCGCGTGCCCACAGATAGGGCTCTGAGTGCCGCCTCTGGCACCCGTGCCATAGGTTCGCCACCACTGGACTATACAGTTCTTAGTCCAAAAGAGATCATTCAGCCATCTTCTTAAACCATTATACAGTACCTATTCACTGCTATCTCCATTCTGTCCCATTTTTATACTAATCTGCAGATTTGGTTTTTTTTTTTTTAAAGGATTAAAAGTGTTTCTGGAAAAATATCCCAAAATTATTTATTTTTTTCTTTTATTTTGAAACATATTGATGAATTTGATAATTTTAAAGAGAAAAACTGAGTTTAGATTAATATTAAGGGAAATAAAAAAATTGATGCAGTAGCATCAGCTCTATACATTAGTCAGTTAAGCTATCTGGACACTTAGTTGGAAGTAACAAAGACCAGAACTTTGAAATACTGTTTCTTAAAATTGTCCTGCATCCGCATTAAAAAGATAAAAGTAAAGATTTCCACTTTCCAGGCATGTCTGATCTAGAGGGCGGTGCTTGTATCCATTTCTTAGCTGAGGGATCCAGCATTGTCTGAAGACATTTTCCGGGGTCATGTGGCCAGCATAATGATACACCAAGGCGCATGGAACGCTGTTACCTTCCCATCAAAGTGCTACCTATTTATCTACTCACATTAGCATGCTTTCAAATTCCTGGAAGGACAGGAGCTGGGCCAAGAAATGGAAGCTCACCCTATCATGTGGTACTTGGGTCCGAACCCAGGCTGTCAGCTTTCCGACTGATAAGCTCAGCGTCTTTAACCGCCAAGCCATTGTGCCTCCACATCAGTATTAGGATCTTATTAACTCCCTACCAGTGTTTTGGTGGACAGATTTATATTGAAGTCAAATTTATATTGAAGATCAAGAAGTTTCAGGATGATATTATTATATAATACAGCATATTATATAAGATCCCTACGTATTTGTGAACTTCTAGAATTTTTGATGGGTGTTTGTTCTTCATCATGCATTCTACTAATTTAAACAGCACTTCAGGCACCCACTGTTCTTTTCCTGGGTGCATCGTGTGAAAAAAAATCATTGTGACAAATGCAGGTAAGAGTGTTGCAAAATAATTGCTCAAGGGTTTCTTCTGTTGTAGAATGTTTACCGCACCTGACATAGCTATCTTAGGTGCCATCATAATTATTCATTGGGATGTTATTTATATGATTAGATAGATAATGCATCATTTCTTCTACAGACAAATCATGGGAAAAGGAAGGAAAGAAAATGAGAAAGAAAACACCTGTGTGGAAGTATTTAGCTTGCCAAATGATTGCAATAAATTGATTGTGCAAATATAAAATAAAATATTTATAAAGCTAACAGGCAGTCTATAGGATAAAGGGGTCCTCTCAAGGCAGTTTAGAATTTTAATCAAACTTAAATAAGGCACAATAAAAATCCTGTTAGCAACTTAATAACAAATAAAAGCCAAACAAATGCAAATATTAAAATCAACTAGGCACTAAAATAAATTCCTTCAAGCTGCTCCATTAAACTTTTATTTATTTAATTTTTTTTTTAAAATCAAGGCTGCTTATTACTTATCTAATATATGTTTTGAATACCAAAATATCTACAATGGAAATTGTTATTAGGAAGTAGCAGTTTCTCACTGGTTTGCAATTTAGTAAAGGAAGTGATTCAAACAACATATAAACTTTATATTAGACATCTTTAAAAAGTAATGCATTTAATTTGGCCTTTGCAGAAATAGGGACTATGTAGCCCTCCAGATGTTTCCAGACTTAAATTCACTCCATCCCCAGCCAATAGTGAAAGATATTTCATCTGAAAAGCTACATCAAATCAGTATGGGGCTACAGATACAGATATGAAAATGCAGACTTTTTGCTTCAATCTCTAATACCCTGGGAGATGTATGCTGTGGTGGCGCAGTGATTAGAATGCAGTATTGCAGGCTAACTCTGAACACTGCCAGGAGTTCGATTTTGACTGGCTCAAGGTTGACTCGGCCTCCTTCCAAGGCCGGTAAAATGAGGACCCAGATTGTTGGGGGCAATATGCTGACTCTGTAAGCTGCTTAGAGAATGTTGTAAAGCACTATGGAGCGGTATATAATTCTAAGTGCTATTGTTATTGCTTTCATTTCTGAGAAAGAAAAAGAGCCTTATATACTTGCTTTAGGAGTCTAGGTAAATTATAATCTTAATTGTTTATTTAAATTCAGAATAAGTGAGACTATGCACTAAAGTGTAAAGGGTTTTAAAATCATGCATTCCTATTCTGATAATCTCTTCTTGAAAATGAAACAGTCAAATCAGATACTCTAAAACAAGATATGAACTCCTAGGCCTATATCAGATTTCATTTCCAAATCTGTGGAAGGAGAATGTCATCAAAATAAAGAACAGGAAGTAGTCAATAGGAACTATGCAAATGGGATTACAAAATACTGTAACTGGCTTTGCTGGAAAGGTCAGATTGCCTAATCTCTGCTTCTGAGAGAAGGTGCAAATCATTTCCACCAGATGTAGAACATGTAGAAGTACACTTAATCTATACAGTTGGTAAAACAAGTTTAAACACCTAAACAATTCTTTACTTAGGCAACATCTTTGTGAGATTTCACTGTAAATAGATTCAACGCTGATTCAGCTATTTTACAGTTGGAGTTATTTTCTGCAAGCTGGGCTTGGTTCTGCAAGTGGATTGGGAATCCAAAATAAAACTAATTATAATTATAAAGAGAACATATCTGGAAATCACAATGATCTGCTAAATCTATACCTGCCATTGCACTCAATAATCTTTCCCCGTTCAGTTTTACCTCCTGTTAGGGAGAAGATATTTGTAGAAACACTCACTATGCATTTTTAGACATGAGAATGATTAAAAATGGAATGCTATTATGACCCAATGTACCATGGGAAATGGCTCTAAATCTTGAACTCAATATATTTTGCTGTGTGAAGCAGTTGTGGAGTACAGTAGGACAAATCAACCAGGCTGTTTACAGTTGCAAATTGGGGAAAGGGATGAATAAAGAAAGAAGGACTGATTTAAACATAAAATCCTGGCATTGGTGCTGGAAACCCTAATTGAGTCTCATACATTCAGACCATGGATCTTTGACTTCTTACAAAGGCAACTATGTGCAAAAGTTTTGGAATGAACCACGGTATCATTGCTATATAAGCTAATTCATGAAGCTCTGTCTTTTTTGCATCTTATGTTTAATTCCAGTGATCTGCAGGAACACTGTGTGCCCTTAAAAATTGCATAAAAGCATAAAAACAAAACTGTGGGAACATTTTTTTTTTCCTGCTGTGATTATAAACTTTGCATAGATATTCTCTTTTGCAGAATTACATAATCTTGTATGGTACTTAATGAAGTGCTGGATGTTAGAAAAATAACTGCAATGTAATTTTGCCCCTGGTATGTTTTCCCTTAAAAGGATTAATACCTAATTCACTTGTGCTTTGTGATCTCTATCATGCAGTAATAAAAAATACTTAGCATTTTTCACTTATAAAAATCCACTTTGCAAACATCTCATTATGAAGCTTCACAACAGCCCTGTGACATGGGTAGGGAGGTCAGTTCAGTGCTCTGTTTTAATAAACCTCCAGTGCTCAAGCAAATTACAAATATGAAATCATTAAATCCACTTAAAAGAGAGACAATTTTGAGGAAAGGCTTATTCACTTCATTATGATACAGACAGAGAAGGGACAGAATATGGTTATATTGGTTGCCTGATAATGTTTATAGAAAGCTCTCACACTGGCAAGATTTCGCAAGAGCTAGAAATATCATAATGTCTGACTGAATGTTCCTAAGGCAGAATTGATCCTTCATTATCTTAGCTAAAATTGTTGCACATTAACCTCCTTAAAAATTAACCCCTGACTGCCAATTTATAATGCACCACAAGCTGAGAGTCAGCCAATACATTAATGAAAAAGAAACCAAGCTGAGATGACTCCCTTTCTAGATGCTACTTGAAAATAATTCAGGTAAAGCTGACAGTGAAATTTAAATGCTGTACAGAAAGTGTGAACATTAAAAAAATAAAAAAAGGGGGAAAGAGTATTTTAAATGCTCCTTTTCCCCTGAATACCTGGGCCTGTACATAGCTGCCCAGTAATATTGCATAGTTAAGGGAGTAGCTAGGAAAAGAAAAGAAAACACAGGGGAAGAAAAGATGTTGAAATCATCCCTACCGGAGCCTCATTTTCTACCAAAATGAGCAGAATGAAGGAGGATATAACTCATTGCACAACTACCCTCCTAATTAGTTTTATCACTATTTTTGATTTCACAAAAATCTTTAATCCTCCCTTCAAATGTTTCTTGTGGATTCTTAAAACAGAAACCTCCCAGCTATTAAACCCCTGGACTACTTTTTGAAGCCTGTGAAAATTAATTGAAGCCCATCCCGTCATCTTAAGTCTTCTAAACTGGGGTCCTCTCAGAGCTATTTTTACTTGTTGGGTAATGTTGAGGCATGTCAGAAGCCACAAGCCCTATTTATTGTTATTGGAAGGCTATAGTTTCATCACCTAAGATGAATGTGGTGGGTGTTCGAATGCCTGGGGCGTTTAAGTAGTGATAAATGCAAACCCTGTGTCTTAATCAAGAAATTATTCTGGAGTTCTGTGAAATATGATTCAGGTTTGCAAATGAGCTGACTTTGGAAAAAGAATGAAACCTCTGCCTCCTTGCCTTTGTTGTATAAGGATTGCTCCTTCAGTCCAAAGAAGTTGAGAAGAGCTTCACCCTTCTGTAGCCACGAACAATGGTTAACTTCCTACTCTACTGTATCTTTTTTTAACAGACTGATCTAGCTATTGCAGGGTCCCATTTTGCATTCTTATCAGTGGTGGGATTCAGCCGGTTCGCACCACTTCGGCAGAACTGGTACGTAATTTTTTGTTGCCCAGGCCCAGAATGGACTTCTGGAAGCGGCATCCACACAGAGAATCGGTTGTTCACATATTTGAATCCCACCACTGATTCTTATCTTCCAATTCTCATTAACGTATACCACTATATCTTATTCTATAAGATATAGCTTATGGAATAAGCTATATCTTATTCTAATAGGTAGATACGATTAGAGCTCCTTAGCATTCCACTGTTATTACTTATTGCCTATATACCTATATTATTTATTAAAAGCTACTTTGGTAGTGATGAAGGTTGTTTCTTACTTGTTAAGAGTAGTGCATATGCTTTTAATAAAAGATACCAAGTCCTGGGGTAGAGATATATACAGTAGATGGTGGAAGAGATGATGACAGACAGAGTCATAACCTTATCAGTTGCTCTTTTGTGATTTTTTTTTTCCATCTTGGCACCATCTTGGCTAAGTTTGTTTCTTACCAGCATCATTTAAGGAGCAGTACAAAGAATCTGCAGCCACACTTCTCAGAAACTCAATTTCGCGGTGCTTGCAGTGACAACATAGCACTTCCTTTACAAATGGTAGCTTTAAAAAGGTAGTAACAATCCTTGAGTGAACATCTGGTGACTTCTTTGCATTTTCCTAGCTATATCTAGTCTGAAAATTAATCTCAAATGCCTTTGAGGAAGAGATGTTTAATTCCTAACAATTTGCACGTCTCTAAGGAAGTGTGAATTTAGCTCCCTGCAGGTAGAAATTTACATTCTTATGCTTTAACTTGCTATTTCATAAATTCCGAGTGAGAAGGGGGACTAGCCTGTGGATAACCTGTAGTTTTCTACCGCCTTTAGTGAAGGTCTTCTTACAGATGTCCACCACTGCACTGTTGCTGTCAAGTCCTGAAGTGCCATCTTCTATATCATTAATTTTCTTGATGTGTGTAAGACTTCTTTAAAATATATATAGTTTGTGAAGCTTGTTATAATCATATGGTTGATCTTTAGGTTTTTCACATGTAGCCAATCTATTTTGACATCTCTCCAATAGGCATCCAGGCTCAGGATAAATCACTAAAATACTCTCTTGCCAAATAGTATCTCTGATCATCCAGTCTGAATATCATCTGGTCCACTGAGGGTTCCAGCTTCACAGAATATACATGGATTATTATTATTATTATTTTTGCCCTTTTACTACTTTGTTGGTACTCCACCGAGAGTGTGATCATGTAGATGTATTGACAGATACTATGAACAACTTTTATTTAATTAATTATTGGAGTCAGTTTGATGTAGTGGTTAAGGCACTACACTTCACTACACTAGAAACTGGAAGATTGTGAGTTCCTACCTTAGACATTAAGCCATTTGGGTTCTTTTGGGCCAGTCACTCTCTTTCAGACTAGGGAAGAAGGCAACAGTAAACCATTTCTGAAAATGTTGCCAAGAAAACTGCAGGGATTGCCTGGCCAGGAATCAAAACTGAATCAAAGATATGGGCACACGCACGCCTGTTTGCGCACACACACACACAAATTAGAAATCCCAATCCAGACTGTGACTTTGGCATGAGAGATGGACACTTCATTATTCCTTCTTTCTATAAATACGAATATTCATTCAACATGTGTGTGTGTGTGGGGTGGTGGTGTTGTGTATACCAATTGCATGGGAAGTAAAATTCTTATTCACTTTAACTGAATTTCCCTGCCCCTCTCATTATAATATGAAGAAAGTGCAAAGGCTTAATCTTGTTATACATTCAGTGCTGGGGTTTTAATCTTCATCAGAACCTCAGATGGGTTATTTGCAAAAGAAAACTCCAGTCCCCAGAGCGAAATCACTATTCTGCTATATTCGGGAGAGGGAAACATGTAGGTTATCATTCTGTATTTGGAACTCTGTTGCTAATCCAGTTATATAAATCTTGGAGAGCAGGAGCCAAGGGAGCTACGTTCTCTTCTGCCCATTTGCTCTGCTTCCTATAGTCTATCAGACATACTTTCCAAAATAACCACAGTCAAGTATGGGTTGCGCCTACTCCTATCTCTTCCCCTCAGTCTCTTGTCTTCTGCTTGCTCTGCTTCATCTGTTGCGGTGGGAAAAGGCTTCTAGAGTGGAAGATGGCAATAGACGACAGGATGATAGAGCAAATGTGGGGGGTGCTGGAATCTTGAATAACAGAAGGGACCTTGGAGGTCTTCTAGGCCAATCTCTTGCTTAAGCAGGAGACCCTATACTCTTCTGGACAAATGGCTGTTCTATTTCTTCTTAAAAATCCCACCCACAACTTCTGGAACCAAGCCATTCCACTGATTAATTGTTCTCATTATCAGGAAATTTCTACTTAGTTCTAGGTTGGATCTCTCCTTGATAAGTTTCCATTTGTTACTTCTTGTCCTACCCTCAGGTGCTTTAGAGCAGGGGTCCCCAACCCCCGGGCTGCAGCCCACTACTGCAGCTCCACTCACGCATGCCTTGCACTCATGCACGAAGCTCTATTCGTGTGAGCAGGGGGGCGCTTGTGCTCATGCGCAAAGCTCTACTCACACGAGCAGAGGGTGCTCGCACATGAAGATCCATTTGTGTGAATAGAGCTTCGTGTGTGAGCACTCTCCGCTCATTTGAGTGGAGATTCTCGCACAAACACAAGCACCCTCCACTCAAGCACCCGCCGCTCGTGTGAGTGGAGCTTCATGTGCGAGTGCAAGCACCCTCCGCTGACTTGCAAAGGTGCATTTGTGCTAGTGGAGGGCACATGTGCCCGCAGCTTGCACCAATGTAGCTGCGCACACATGCGCATGCCACACACATGCCCCCCCACCAGGCCGGGCCACCAAGTGGAAAATTTGGAAACTGCTGCTTTGCAGAATAGGTTTGACGCTCTCTTCTCTATGACAGCCCCTCAAATATTGGAAGACTGCTATTGTGTCACCCCAGTCCTTCTCTTCATTAGACTAGACATGCCCAGTTCCTGCTTTTATATGTTTTAGCTTCCAGCCCCCTAATCATCTTTGTTGCTCTTCTCTGCACTCTTTCTAGATTCTCTACATCTTTTTGTATTGTGATGGCCAAAATTGGATGCAGTATTCCTGGTATAGTCTTACTAAAGCAGTACTAACATTTCATGTGATCTTGATACTATCCCTCTGTTGATGCAGGTGTTAACACGGGACAACTCTGAAATCTACATTTTAAAGCTTTCAAGCCACTAAGTGAAAAGTCTGCTTTTAAATGTACAGTATGTGTTTGTGTGTGTGTGTGTTCTCTTCAACTTAATAGGACCATCTATCTACCACATGAACAGTTGGCTTTTTGCTAAATATAAACCTATTAACTAAAACAAAACAAATAGAAGTAAAGTAGGTACAGAAGCAGCTGTAAGGGCGAGGAATTAGAAAGATAGATCTAACAAATTATATGTATGTACACTCTGAATCCTTCAAAAACAATTTGAAAGCAGCAATTTAGATAGCAAGTTACTATAGCATCTGCTGTTCATTAAAGCAGCTCATCTTTTTTCAGGTTTCTACCTGGGCCTGATAAAAAGTGTGGCTCCTTTAATTAATAGCACAAAGATGTTGTGCTCATGTGAGATTTAAAGCACTTCTGAATCAGCTTACTACATAATTTTTGTTTGAATTATATTGCACTTTTTATCTAGGCAGTTTACAAGGAGGTTTTCCCTATTGTGAACAGCATGGACTGAGAGAGAGTGATTGGCCCAAAGTCACTAGACCAGTGGTGGCGAACCTATGGCACGGGTGCCAGAGGTGGCACTCGGAGCCCTCTCTGTGGGCACACGTGCCATTGCCCCAGCCTTGCCTCCCCCTGCAACCCCCTCCTCACCAGCAGCCCCCCTGGAGGAGTCACCCCTGAGCGTGGCCCACGTGGAGCAGCGCAGCCAAGGACATGGCAGCCAGGCAGCGTAGACAAGACTCTGCCCTCACGCCCCATCGCGCACAGTTGATGCTGTGGGGCGCAGAGGGCGTGGCTACCATGGCGCTGCTGGGCTGCCTGGACGATCTGCGGCGGGCCCTGGAGGCGGTGAGTGGCCCTGCGGGCAGGCGGGGTGGGGGCGGGGCAAGGGGTGGAGCGGGGGCGGGGCCAGTGTTTGGGCACTCGGTCACTAAAAGGTTCGCCATCACTGCACTAGACTTTGGATCTCCCTATCCCAATCTCACACTTCATCTCCTACACCACACTATTGCAATTGTTTGTATCAGCAAGAGATATGGTACTGCAAGCATGCAATCTATCCTGGAAAGAAAGAATGTAAAATGCCTTCTTGTTTCTGTTGAATTTTGCTATGTATATTTGCAATTTGGCATGTTGGCACATATTTTGGTTTGTGCTTTAGGCAATTTGGTGGCAATTTAGTGAGTTTGGGTGTGCATAGGTTAGATAGGTTATGTTGTATAGGTTTGCATTTGCAGTTGAAGAATGGCTGTTGGTACTTCTGGGTAACCTGCTATAAGATTTAATGAAGTATTGTGTAACATGTCCTGAAATATGCAGAATACACCCATTGTTTATATACTATAAAAACCAAGGCGGGCATTTTGGCTTTGCATTTCAAAGCTTTGTGCGCATGAGGATTTCATATGCAGTTTAAACTTTTTGCCCTGTGGTTTTTTTATTTTAGAACTAAAATCTTTATATATATATAAATATATATATAATTTGCCACTCCAATGCTTTTATATTGCCTTAGTATTTCTGCCACTTTGGACATTGCCCGATTGTATTTCATTCACTTAAGAGAAAAACTGTTATCCATGTAACTATTATCTGATAAAAAAAAAAAGTCTGTTTCTCCAAAGGATTGTTTTCCTACTGTAATTCTTCAGATGCCTCAGTTGTAAGATGTGGATATTTGAAGTGGAAAAATAATAATCAATACAAGCCTTGGTTGACCTGGTTAATGGTGTTATTACACATACTGTGTTTACATTCTGTATTCTTAGTCATGGTGATTTTTAACATGTAACCCTTTGGAGCGTGATGCTTTCATGCTATGCCCTTGCCATTTCACTCTGCACTACTAAGTGCTGTTTTCCTAGGAAGGTCTTGAAATGTGGGGCATTATGTATGAGTTATGCTAATTTGTTAGGGCAATGAATACGTTAATTTCATTAGCAAATGGCCTCAAAGCAATAATTACTGGTGTAGGTGTGTCAGAAACTATCATGTTCAGTTTTGCCAGTTAATTATTAAGATTTTGTTCTGAGAGACCCAGATTTGACATCCAGCTTCAGTTTAGCCACAAATAAACTTGAGAATAAGGAAGGAAGATACAAAGTCAGCCTATGTGTGTCTAGTACGGCTACCAATAATGTGCCAAAAATGATTACTGTTATAGATGTGAAGTTGCCATGAACATCTCCCCAAAAGGCAAATCAGGATAAAAATAACAATTGCACTTTTTTTGGTCCCTCTCCTGTTATATTATAACACATTGGTGGATTCTTATGGTGATTTCGTTCTTTTAGAATATTACATTTTTGTGGAGTTTGGGTGCTCTCTGAGCTTGATTGTTGGTTTGCAGACGTTTCATTACCCAGCTAGCTAATATCATCAGTGCTCATATTATTTATTATGACATTATTACCGTTTTCTAAGGCTGGAATTTGCTCAAATTAGTGCAAGTTTTGATATGGCCCTAAAGTCTATTGCTGCTGCATGCCTTTCGCCAGCATATGACACAGAGGGATACTGCTGTATCTCCATATATCCCTCACACTCTAGTCAGGCAGGCACTCAGAGTTCCCCAATTTGAGTTCCAGCTTTGTGGACCGGTGGTGGTGGGGAGAAGGGATGGTTCTGCGTGAGCAGCAGGCAAGCACGTGCACACAGGCGTGCAGCTCCCTTTGCACTAGTGGCAGTTAAGCACACACACGGCTCCCTTTGCTTGAGTGGCAGGCAAGCACACCTATCACTTGCGCAAATGAGTGCAGGCACACACGCTCAACTGCTGCTCATGCTAGTGGGGATGCATGCTCACCTGCCGCTTCTGCAGCCCAGTTCCGAATACCTCACAACCCGGTAGTGGGCCACAGCCCGGGGGTTGGGGACCCCTGCTGTAAGAAATAAATGTTAAGTGTAGTAAGAAGGATTCAAAGACATCATATTGCTCACTGTATTTCTGCACAGCTCTTGAGTTTGTCACTGAAAACCCTGGAAATATAAATATATGGCTCCAATTTCTCAGTCAATGAAATACCTAATGTTAATTACAACTAACGAACAAGTTACTTACAAACATAAGTTATGTATGGGCTAACACAATGAAAGATGGTCCTCCATTATTTACACTGGGGAAAATGACCCACATTTTGAGGAGCCTTCAAAATATTTTCTTGATAGTTTTTCCTTTTTTCCTTTTTTTTCTTTTTAGACCTTTAGCTATTTTTGTTGTGTTTAATTTTTTGAAAAGCTTAAAAATAAGTCACTGAAAAAGTAACTAAAACCTTCTCCCATAGCCTCATTAGTCTTCATAAGTATATTATTTTTAACTGAGGGGAATTATTGAGATAATGTTTAATGTAGATTTCAAACTTTCTACCAAACTATAAGAATCGTAATTTAAAAATTGGAATGTGTTATCCGGAGATGAAATGAAAGCTATAAAATTTCCTAAGATTTGAAATCTGAAGTTTAAAAATAGGGTCTATTTTGATAATATTTTTGTTTTATAGAATATATTGAAATTGTTTTTTGCTAACTTGTGTATTACATGCAAATAAAAGTTGAATAATGAATTATGGGGAAAAACTGGTTACAAACTTATGCATTTGTTTCTTGGAATAAACTCCAATTATTGCATTGATATGTGTAATGAGCTATTTTTTATTCTTATATCCAATCAGCTTTCAGCAAGTCATTCTTGAAATATTTGTAATTTTTGGTAATGGTATCACCTTACTCCAACAGCTAGGAACTTTTTTTGATGTCTCTGAAGGTTTTAGATCAAATTAGGGGTGAGAGAAATGCAAAATACAATTGAAGTAACATTTATTAAAATAGCCTTAAGGTTTTTGCCATGGTTTAATAAAATTTTAATGACATAAAAGCTCTGGTTGTTGAAATGCATTTTGCACTTAAGCTTCATTAAAACTCATTCACTTATAGAATTTGATATTAGTTAAATAAACATCTTTGTTTTCTAGTGACTTTTTATAATCACCTTAAGGAAACAGTTGAAGGAAAGGGAATGCATAACCAGGTGGATTTAATTCAGGGTGCCACAGGGAGATGAATGGCTGGAAGGTGATATAGGGTAACAAAGCCAATAACATCACAAAATGAAAAAAGATTTTACCAAATACTAAAGATCAGTGGTAGCTGCACATTCCCCCATCACTTAAGAAATTCACAGAGGTTTTCAGCTACAACAACGATGATGGTGATGATAATGGTGTTTAACAAAGCAAATGACCATTATTATTTCCCATGGGGAAGTCATGCTATTCTTTTTGATACCAAATTATTAAAAAGAGAGAGAGAGAGAAGATGTTGATATTTGATATTTTTGTGTGGAGGGGTTGAGAAACCAGTAAGATCTGTTTGTATTGTGATCATGAATCACTTACTAGGGTTGGGTTAGACATTATCAGAAAAATGCTGTGGTGTCACTCAGGAGTGGTTTCTTTCATCTTCCTGGGAACACCAAATATTCTTTTTTTTTTTTCCTCTCACACGTTTCTAGATACTTGGAATGAAATAATGTCTACTCACTAATGGCGCATCATGCATAAATATGGGAAATGGCACTTACCAGTGTCAGTTACTTGACACATATGACACCACTGCTCTGTGAGCTGCATTGGCTTCTGTTGTGTTTCCAGGTGCAATTCAAGGGACTGGTTGTCATCTTTAAAGCCCTTCATGGCTTAGTACTAAGTTACCTATGGATCATCTCACCCCAATTGTTTCTACCCATTCTACCCAATTTGATAGGAAGGGCATGCTCCTCAGCTAAGAGTGTTGGCAGGCAGGTTCCAGAAGGAGAGCCTTCTCTTCAGTGGCATCTGTCCTTTGTAACCTCCCTGAGATGATGATAATAATAATAATAATAATAATAATAATAATAATAATAATAATAATAATAATAATAATAATAATAATAATAATAATAATAATAATAATAATAATAATAATAATAAAGTTGGAAGGGACCTTGGAGGTCATCTAGTCCAACCCCCTGCTCAGGCAGGAAACCCTATACCATTTCGGACAAATGGCTGTCCAGTCTCTTCTTAAAAACTTCCAGTGTTGGAGCATTCACCGCTTCTGGAGGCAGGTTGTTCCACTGGTTAATTGTTCTAACTGTCAGGAAGTTTCTCCTTAGTTCTAGGTTGCTTCTCTCCTTGATTAGTTTCCATCCGTTGCTTCTTGTCCTGCCTTCAGGCGCTTTGGAAAATAGCTTGACTCCCTCTTCTTTGTGGCAGCCCCTGAGATATTGGAACACTATCATGTCCCCCCTCGTCCTTCTCTTCATTAAACTAGACATACCCAATTCCAGCAGCGGTTCCTTATGTTCCTATGTTCTGTTGGCCTTGCATATGGCCTTGGAAATTTGGCTTTATACTCTAACCTAGGGCCTGGGTGTCAGCATTCCCAAATAAACCAGACAGGAAACATGACCAGATGAGCTAATTCTATTTTATTGTAAAGCTACATTAACAGAACCTTGCAAGTCTGAAAGTACAGATCTCCTGCTGTCTCATTTACAGTCTGAGAAGCTAAGGAGGGTCCCTTCTGAGCCTCTTTTTCCACCCATTATGCAGCTGTGGGCCTTGCCCTCTCTTATCTATCATTCCCTGAGTAGCATCTCTTTGCCCTTTGCCATGAAAGCTGGCTGGGTGACTTTGGATCAGTCACTCTCTCAAAGTCCAACCCATCTCACAGGGTTGTTGTTGTGAGGAAAATAGGAAGAGGAAGGAGTATTAGGTATATTTGCCACCTTGACTTATTTGTAAAAACAATAAAAGCAGGATTTAACAAATCTTTTTTTAAAAAAACTCTCTTGGTTTATCCCCCAAAAGTGGATCCTATATCTGGAGAAAAATGCTAGGGGGAAAAGTAACTTAAAATTTAAATGACATTTATTACAAAAAAAAAAGGTCCTTGCCCTATCAAAGTATGAGCAATAGATATTAGAAAACTTTAAATATTATGACAAATTTATGCTTAAACCAAACTATAGAATCATGTAAGGTATTTTATCTAGAGAAGCTAAATAGGACGAAAATGCAAGCAAGTGGTTATTAAAGCTGTGTGAATATTCAATTTGAGAATTTAGTTTGGATAAGATAAGATAAGATAAGATAACCTTTATTGTCATTTTTTTACTGTGGGCACAACGGCACACATCAAAAATGAAATTTAGTTGCCCGCTCTCAAAGTGAAACACATACATGACACACACTTAAACATACTATGAATAACATATGTATAGACCCACATCCCTACATATACGTAGCAAATAAATATTAAATACTGTCCATCTTGAATATATAACGGAAGGAGGAAGCTTGAGAGTTCGCAAGGTTAATGCTGTATGGAATGAAACTATGGCTGAATCTGGATGTTCTGCTATGGATACCACGAAGCCTCCTCCCAGAAGGTAACAAGGAAAACAGGTCGTGAAGAGGATGTGTAGTGTCCCAGATAATCTTACGGACCCTGCTCAAGCAACGCTTCTGTGCTATCTCCTGGATGGGAGGGAGGGAACTGCCAATGATCTTTTCGGCCATTCTCACCACTCTCTGCACCGCCTTCCTGTCTGAAGCAGTGATGTCTCCAAACCAGACTGTGATGCTGTATGACAGGATGCTCTCGATCGTCCCCCTGTAGAAAGTGGTCAGGACAGGGGAAGGAAGATGTGCTTTTCTCATGCGACGCAGAAAATGCAGGCGCTGCTGTGCCCACTTCACCAGTTTCTCACTGTTGAGCGACCAAGTCAGCCTACTCGTTAGCTGCACACCCAAGAATTTGATGCTGGTAACCATCTCCACAGGTGAATCATTAATGCACAGAGAAGTGTGGCTGTGCCTGCCTTTTCTGAAATCAACAATGATCTCTTTGGTTTTTCCGGTATTTAAAACTAGGCTGTTTTCCTTACACCAGTTCACCAACCCTTCAACCTCCTTGTGGTAAGCTTCCACCTTGTCATCCTGAATAAGGCCCACTACTGTTGTATCATCTGCGAACTTCGCAATATGGTTGGTGGCAAACCTAGCACAACAGTCATGGGTCAACAGGGTGAACAGCAGCGGACTTAAGACGCAGCCCTGAGGAGAACCTGTGCTCAAGAAAATGGTATTAGAGGTATTTGTTCCAACTCGCACATATTGGGGCCTGTTGGTAAGAAAGTCAAGACTCCAGTTGCACAAAGGAGTGTTTAAGCCTAAAAGCCTAAAAATATATATTATATATATATATATAATATATAGTAAATGCTTCTCTCCATGCACAGAAATGGCTTTTTTCTGAATTAATTTGGAAATCCCAATCCCATCAACCTGATCTGATTCTGTTCAATTGTCTGAATTGAATTGAATCAATTTTCTAAACTTATTTGAACTGTCAAATCAAGTTAGGATTTTTTTTTCTGAATCAGAATGACAATTTGAATTGAATTTGTATGACTTGCATACCATGCTAACTGTAGAATCCTCGTCAGAACTACACAGTTTTATTCAGAAGTGACATACTTTCTGATAAGGCTTCATAAGTCTGTTTTATTAATTTCAGCAAACTGCCATAGAAGTTAAACCAGAAGAACTTCATTTTAAAAATAGTGGGAAGGATTAAAAAATATCTTGGATGGTTCCTTAATAATTAAAAACTGTATTGTTCCAGTGAAAGATAACATCTTTATATAATTCAAAGGAGCTTTTGATATAGTTTGCTTTTAAGTGTTAAAACTAGTTTTGTTTTTTATGTGTTGAAACATGTTCTCATGTCTTTCAGCAAGGCATCTACCATTGTTTCCTTAACACTTATTATTCCAGTCAGAATACCAAAAGAGTTTGAATAAATGTTATACTTCCCACAGTGATCAGATTGTTTCTACTGTAACTTTGACATGGCTTGTCATTACTATATAACTAATCTGTGAAGACCTGTGGGGTATAGTTTCTGACATGTTTCATTATATCATAACCCCTCCATTTTCCAGCAAGTTTTACCGTTATATATATTTGTGTCTGTCTGTCTATTTACACACACACAGACACATACCTATGACATATTTTACTATTTAATCAGATAGATGGATGGATGGATGGATGGATGGATGGATGGATGGATGGATGGATGGATGGATGGATGGATGGATGGATGGATGGATGGATGGATGGATGGATGGATAATAAAAATATACTGTATTCTGAACCTTGACCATAATCACTGTGTCTCATATTACCCCAGTGGATATATTCTCATCAGATATCTGGAAGGTCCATAATTTTATCACAGGCTGACAATTGAAGAAACACAAGAGAAAAAACACAAAAACTGAAACAACACATTATTAGTTCACTGGGGTTAGGTTAGGAATGTAAAATAATTTGATGTAGAGGGTAATGGCATGATTGACTAGTATAACAAAGACACTCCATGGAAGAGTCTAGTGTATCTTCTTGACTGAAATATTTCATACCGACAGTGATGCTTTAAAATATTGCACACAAAAAATATACTTTGAAGAAAATTGCAAACAAAAATACAGACATGTAGTTCTATTAAGTGCATGTAGTAACATACATGTATTAAGGGGGATTTAATGCAAAGCTATACATACACAAGATACATACATTAGAGAAATTTGCATGTGAGTTGTGAAAACAAAACAGAGAAATTTGATGGAAAGTTAATATCTGTGACAATACCACTGGATACCACTGATTGATACATTCTAGCTGAAATCATTTTGTGTGCATTCTGAGAAGATGTTACACTTTCGCCTTTTCTGCTTGGCTTTGAGGTTGATAAATGTTCCACATTATCTTTAATTTCCATAAAATGGTTCTAATCTTTGCTTTCTAATAAATGTATGAAGGTGCCCCGAGGATACTTTTGGTTTTGCATTATAGGTGCCTTGGTTAGAGATTATGAAGAGAGAAAAAAAATGTCATTACCAACATAGATGCTTAAAACTTGCACTCATGATTGAGAAAGATAAAAAGAGTAATGGAAGCGTTTTGAGGTATGTGATGACTTTGCTCATCTCTGAAAAACATTTCATTGGACGAATTATTTATTCTGGACATATCTATGGTGATTCCAAATAATTTTAATTTTATATTCACCTGTCCCCAACAACTTATCCTCCCTCACCAACTGTACAATTATCTAATTTATTCAAGCATTCACATTTTATGTCGAATTGTTCTCAACCAGCAAAGTATTGTAAACACAGATTCATGCTCCCACTGATAGACCCAAATCATCTCTTACTCATTCACCCAAAGGATGTTACATGTCCTTGCCCTCTTCTCTGCTCAATTTTGAACCAGTTACTAATCAAATCTATTTATCCTCATGCATGATTTACTTTAATCATATACCACTTTTATTGCATTCACTAAGCAAGCTTCCTGTTTTTAGAAAACATTCCATAATTCAAGCTTATTCACTTTATTATAAATCAACAAACATAGAATAAAGTTTTTCTCAGTTTCATATATTTTTCAATGACCTTCTAAAGAGCAAAAATCCAAACTGTGCACCTTTGATTTGTACACTGCACTTTTAAAATTGATTCTTTATCACCTCTGCTATCCTTTCAATCAGAGGTCTACCAAATACTTGGCCAGGAAAACTAATCTCCCTGTAATTTTTACGTTTACTTTTTGGTATGATTCTCTTTGTAATAATGCCATTATTGTACCTTATATAATTATCAGACACAGCTGCAGGTTTCACAGGCCTGTTAAAGAAGTCAGGCGATTGAACTCTCTGTGCCCACAGCTCTACCGCTTTTCACCCTTCTCACAGCGTGTCTGACTTCCTTCATATTGTTTTACCTAAGAGAGCATCCGTCTCAGTTCAACTCTTTGATGCTTCCCATCTTTCCCACCATCTTTCTCTAAAATAGTCATCCCAGCACTGCTTATTTCAGTCTCACCCCATATTCATTCTGCAGGAGACTCTTTTTGTTTTAGCAATTTTCACCTGAAATCCATGCAGATCTGCTTGTGAAGAAATAGATTCATGCTCAATCCTGAATGAGTGACAGTGGCAGATATTGGGTGCCCCTGGATCTGTAGTTCTTCTATCTTTGGTCTTACATTTCCTTATTCCAGATTGGTGTGCATCTTGAATCCATCTTGAAGAGCAGGAGTTGCTGTGGCCAAGACAGCCCTTGAACAGGTACATGTAGTACAGGGGTGTCAAACTGCCGGCCCATGGGCCGGACATGTCACGAGGAAACCGCGCCCACCCCATTGCCGGCAATGGGGAAAAACCTCCGATACGTCGTGCGATGTCATGCGACGTCGCGAGTTTGACATATCTGATGTAGTATGTAAATTATGTACTTCCCTGGACCAGATAGTCACACTTATGACCATTGCAGGATCCCCATGGTCATGTGATTTACATCCGGATGCTTGACAGTTGACTTACATTTATGACAGTTGCAGTGTCCCGGGGTCATGTGCCGACCTTTTGCAACCTTCTGACAAGCAAAGCCAATAGGGAAACCAGATCCACTTAACAACTGTGTTGCTAATTTAGCAACTGCAGTGATTCACTTAACAAATCTGGCAAGAAAAGTTGCAAAATGAGGCAAAACTCATTTAACAAATTTCTCATTTGGCAACATAAATTTTGGGCTCAATTGTGGTCATACGTTGAGGACTATCTGTAGTGTGGGAAGTGTTGGACCTTCCTCATTATGCCTATGTGATCCCACTGTTCTGACAGCTGCACTGGTTATAAATTGGCTTCCAGGTATGATTCAAGATGCTAGTTATCTATAAAGCTCTTCATAGAATTGGGCTTATCTCCAATCCTCCCATCAATTAAGCAATGTCATCTTGTGGATTCCAGGAAGTATGCCTTCTCTGATGTGGTGCCTGTCCTTTTTTGTCTAATATTTCTCCCAGAATATCTGGGGAAATATGGCAAATTGAATATATCTCTGCAAAAGGGAAGCCAACAATCACGGCAAAGACCAAGGAACTGCTGAATAGATTGGATCCTTGGAGCCTCTCCAGATAAGGAGGGGGATGGGAGGACATTTTCCCTAGGTTTAAGCAGAGGGAGATGATGGGATCAACCATCTTGCTCACAACCGCAGTAGCACTTTTTAAAGGACACTTTGCAAGCCTCACTTTCTAAACAGTTTTGGAAATTGCCCATTAGCCATTTTAAAGCTCTTAGGGGACTTCAGGAATGACAAGTTTGAAAAGTCACCACATGAGTTTAAACAAAGAAAAAATAAGTATAAGCTTAAGAAATTAAAGGATTTGGAATAAACAGCAAAAAGCCAAATAGGATTTTGGTATAAGGAAGTTATAAATGAATTAAGCATCCACATAAATTTGGATGATTGATTTTTGCTATAAGATTTTGGAATTAATTATAAAAAATAAATAGCTTTTTGTGGGAAACAGACCTATTTTAGATATCCTGGCTATTGTAAGCCATAACAAAGCCAATTTATTATTTTAGAAACTGGACACTAGAGGGGGTTAGAGATTCTAAGCAGAAGGGGAAAAAATACACGCCTGTTCTTGATGTCAGTTAAGGCCAGCTTGGTCTAGTGGTTAGGACACTGGCTAGAAACGAGGAGACCATGAGTTCTAGTCCTGCCTTAGGCACGAAAGTTGGCTGGGTGACTTTGGGCCAGTCATTCTCTCTCTGCTCAATTATCTCACATAGTTGGGGTTGTGGAGAAAAGAGGAAGAGGAAGGGAACAGTATTATGTATGTTTGCTGCCTTGAGTTATGTATAAAAATAATAGAAGTGGGATAATAAATAAATAATACTGAGACTTACAAAATGACACAAAACTTTATAATACTGAAAACATTAAAGAAGACTTTTGAAGACTGGAGCCAGAAATTAGTAACTACCACATCAGCGCTGTCAGTAGTGATGACTGTTTCTCTGTGTAGACTATATCCAAAAGATGCTGACGAATGAATGACAGATATGGAACAAATTTTATCTGACAAGACAGAGAAAGTACTGGAAGTGGAACCACCCATGACAGATCATGAGAATGATTTGGAAAAGGATGTTTTATTGGATAGGCAAAAGAAACTGGCTGAAGTTATAAAAAGTAAAAGGAAATACAAAGGATACACCAAAAGAATGACGTGAAAAAAAATATTTTCTGATTAGGTCAACAAAAGAGGCTTATTAAAGCCTTGAAGAAATTCTGTGCAATGAAAAAAGAAAAATTGAAGATAAATCCAGTGGCAATATTTGAGTGAATTTAAGATTAAGACTGTTAAAAGTAAAAGGAACAAATATAAAATTGATTTATTTGGTCAAGATCAAAATAACTTTTTTTTTTTGCAAAATATTGGCAAGTGTTTATGTACTTTTTCCAGAAACCAAGATTAAAAAGTTAATGTTTTATGGATTTGCTTATAGATAAGGGATGGGATATCGGATGAAGAGTTACCTGTAATCTTGCAAAAGAAGAATTACTAAATTTATTATACTTGTTGTGGTAAAGGTTGGAAATCATTTCTTTATATTTTTATTTTCTTTTTTAATTATATTCTTTCTTCCCTGTTTCTTCTTTCTTTTTTTTCCTGCACTTTCTTCCTTTTTTCTCTTCTTTTAGTTTTGTTTTAGTTTTTACTACTGTAATCAAAAAAATTTGTAAAAATTATATTCTAAACATGATATATTAGAAGGATCCTATTGGTTCTCATTTTGATGATATTAAAAAAGCTACTAAAGACCTGACTATTCTCGCAGTTTCTGGGACAGAGTCAAGGTTGACCCTCTACTGAATGGATTTTCTTTGGTTATATGTTGTTTTTGGGAGCTGTTCATGATTCTTTTTTTGTGTTTTGTATAATAATTTTAATTGCAAGATAGCCAGAGTCATTGGGATTTGGGCAGCCTATGAATTACATATGTACATATGTAAACATAAATAAATAAATCCAATTCCAAAATAATTTATTTCCAGCAAGATAATTAAGTTTCTCAAATTTGTATCTATTTCTATTTCCTTCATTTCATTAATTGATCTTTGAGCAGTGATGGGATTGAAATATGTGAACAACCGGTTCTCTGTGTGGATGCCGCTTCCAGAAGTCCATTCTGGGCCTGGGCAACAAAAAATTAGCTACCGGTTCTGCCGAAGTGGTGTGAACTGGCTGAATCCCACCACTGTCTTTGAGCCATAGTGACGCAATGGTTAGAATACAGTAACTGCTCACATTGCCAAGAGTTTGATTCCTTTGATCCTGACCAGCCCAAGGTTGACACAGTCTCCCATCCTTCCAAGGTGGGTAAAATGAGGACCCAGATTGTTGGGGGGCAATATGCTTACTCTGAAAATCGCTTAGCGAGGGCTGTAAAGCACTGTGAGGTAATATATAAGTCTAAGTTCTATTGCTATCTTTGCCATTTACTCCTTTTACATTCCATAGACCGTAACCTCTGCTTCTCATCATGGGTTTGATCAATCAAAGCTTCCATATAAACTTGTTAGAAAAAATAGGTTAGCACCTTTATTTGTACCCTTGTCCTTTGGTGAAAATTACACTGATCAATTTTAGAAGATATTGGTTATTGTGCCACAAGCAAAATTAGATGTCACTTTTATCTCTTCTACATTCTCATGGTCTTCTGGGCAAGCTAGTAACTCTAATGCAGAGATTACTTGTAAGCCGGCATATTGGTGTCTCCATCCATGAAATAGTTGATGCTTTGTCACTAGATAGCAAAATTAAATAATTACAATATATAGAAGATTCATTGAGCTTGCATTTTTCTATCTTGTAATGTTACTTTGACTAAATAATGATATAGCAGAAAATTTATACATTGTGAATGCAATAGAAGATGTATGCAACACCCCCCCCCCCAAAAAAAAAAACTATATCGTTTCTGAAAATCTTATGGCAGCTTACAGTAATTAGCATATTATGATTGTGAAGTTCAGTCTTCACAGAAACATTAAACCCTGATACAATGCATTTATGAATTGTGTGTTTATGTGTGTGTGTGTATATGTATGTATGTATACATTTAAATAAAAAAACAAGGTATAAATAAATGAATATAAGATCCTTTATAGGATGTAGGGCTGTATAAACATGGTAAGGGTTACCTTCTTGAACAACCAAATGAGCTTTCGCACATTAAAAGAAGAAATTCTTTCCCATAACATTTTTATATTTGTTATTATTTTGTTGCTTATTTCTGACTAGGAATAACTTTCATAAAGATTGCTCATTCCTAGTTCTTACAGATGAACATTAGTTTTGTGTTACCTTCAATAATAATCTAATAAATGGATTCTGGACACAGAAGAGTTTTATGAACACAATTTGAGGACAGATATTCATCATCTGTATCTCATTTAGGTTATTAGAGAATCAGTGCTCTTGTCACAAGAACTATTTCTGGATTGAGTAAATAAAATGTAAATCTTGACAGATACAACTGGTTTAACAGCAACTTGCTCAGAATTTATTGTCTGTTAGTGCAAGTGAGGACACCAAATACTCTTTTGTACTGTGGCTTTTCTAAAAACAAAACAGAATGATGACATGCAGAAACAACAACTTCTAATAGTGAAAGCAAAATAAGCTATTACTTATTACGAGTGCAATGTTTATTATTTTTTTAACTCAGATGTAGGAAAAAAAACCACCACATTTTGAGACAAATGGGAAACGGTAAAGGTGTTGCTAAACGTAGGGATGAATTATTTTTCTTGTTACAAGAAATGTGCCCATTTATAGGAACACATACTTTTCACAGTTAACAACACTATAACTGCATTTGGCTTTTTATCCCGAGGCCTTTTTTCTCAATAGTGCAAAACTAAACAGATTGCTGTTTTTCAATGATAATAATAATAATACAAATAATATTAAAAATATTAAAAACAATGCTTTGTTGTTTAATTAGTTTTAATAATTTAATAATAATTTAATAAATTTAATAATTTCAATTAATTTCAGCTTTATGTATTCATGCCATATTTTCCTATCAAAGCTGCTTGAGCTGAAAAAAATGAAGGCATGAGATATGCTGCTTATGTTACATCTCACTGTAAGTCGTTCTTAAGACTTTGTGACAGTCAGAGGAGTAATCTCTTCTACTGGCAGATATTGTTCCCCCCAAAATGAGATCAGGAGTTGCCAGGCGGTGGGGAGGGAGGATAACTATGCCAGTGGCTATTACGATCTTTGGAGCTCAAGTGATTAACTTTCTACTGTATCACTCTCAGATTTGCCTTGATAAAGATCTCGATCAAAGATTTTAAGGTCTCTTCTCCAAGTGACCTGGAATCTACTCAACACTTTGTTCTGTTTGGAATTCATTTTCTCAAAGAGCTGTTGGAATTCTCTAACTGACCTGGATAGTTTGCAGTCAGCCCAGGAAAAAAGGTACTGAATTCAACCATAGACTAATATCTTATTTTACTAGGACCAGAGGGAGCCAACCTAGAATGGAAAATATGCTTTTGATATCGGTTCTTCACCATGATTATCCCTCCCCCAAGTCATGGGTGGTCTGCATGGAATTTTTTTTTTATTATCGCAGCAAATTACCTAATGAATATTCTGAGAATGTCACATCAAAGCACTTTCTCTTTGGAGAGATTCAATTTCTTGCTTTCCATATTAATATACAACAATAGCTTTATCTAAGAATACCCATGCCCTTGCCAACTGGAGGATATGGAGTCTGTTACCTATGTTTCATTGTGCTGCCCTTCTTTATACAACTTGTCTTATAGAATTAATAAACCCCCTGTTGTCAAATTGTTCTGGCTGGTCTGATGAGGAAAAAAAATGCAACTTCTTTTAGCTGATGTGCTTTCTGAAAATCCTAGGAAAATAGCCAAGTTTTCTGCAATTGCTTTTACAAGAGTAACATTTTAAATTTTACACACATACACACACACACACACACACACACACACACTTTATAATCTAATAAATATTTTATAGGCTGATTGCACTCATGCCAGGATAAGACTGATCAAGACCTATTTGCCTATTTCTTTCCATTTTTATTTGTTTCCTATTTTTATTCTTACCCTATTTCACTTTTCTTTTTATTATGTTTACCTTCTAGTTATTTTATTTCTTTGGAATGTATAATGTTATTATTTGGTGTCAGATTGCAATTAAAGTTGTTTTTATTATGGTTATCAGTAGTTGCAATTTTACAAAAAAAGGATTTTGAATATGCAAATATTATGTAAGGTTACAATAAATGCTAGCAGAACATTTGCTAGTATTTTGAATTCAAAACATTTTGAACTCAAATCAGTAATTTTAGCTGCTACGTAAGTGTTTTGAACTCAACACTCCCCTATTTTGAGTTTGAAACATCTGGAACTGTCAGAGCTATTCATTTCAAACTGAAAATAACTTTCTATCTCAAAATAGAGTGTTGAAATGTTTCACATTAAAATGTTGTGCACATGCCTAATAAATACTTCATCTTTTCATTTTAATTCAGCATCCACTAATATTAAGCAGTGGTAAAGATCAGTAGGTGAAAGCACCAAGAACCTCATTTAAACCAGTCTCAGTACACAGTAAACACATAGTAAGCTCACCATTCATAATAAATAACAAGTCAGTAGGTTTGATCACCAAGTGGAATCACTAGTTCCTAATCTTGATTCAAAAACCACAATGAAATATAAAACAGAGACATGCCCTCTTTGCATGTGATGCCACGAGGAATGAAGGTGATCTTCTGCATAAAATATTTCCTGAAAATAGCACAAAGAATAACTACTGCATTGTATTTACAAGATACCTGAGGCTTCCATTATGAGATGCATCAAGATATGTGCTTTTCCAGGGCTTTCAATTAAATCTAATGGAAGCATTAATCAGGGTCTGTTTTAAATTTGGATAATTTGCCCTTTGTATGGATAGTGACTGAGTTTATAATTGTAGATATGCCTGTATGGATTCTGCATTTCTAAACAGGGGCTAGTGTTTAATTTGAGATTAACATAAGGTATTTTTGGCAGCAGAATTGGCTGGAGAAAGATTACCCAACCAGTAGGATGGCTGGCAACGCATGATATTCTGACCCAGGTTCTGATGCTGCACCTAAATAATAGATTAAATACAATCAATACTATTGCCTACAATGATTTCACATTTTTAGAAATGGACAGTCAAACGTCTCATTTCTAATTTCCTCTCAGAAGGCTAGAAAGCTGTATTTAATATTCCTGGATCTTTTTTCCCATTCTTAGAGGGGAGGGCATTCTCAAAATAATGGCATCAGATTTTGTTTTATTAGATAGGGATATATATAGGGTTAAGGAAAATATAAAAAAAACTGGATACCAATATTAAATTTGGGTTCACAAAAGGAAATGGCCGCATTCACATAGTATGTTATGCTCGAACAAGTAAATTATGTTATGACTGAACTTGATGGTTTGGTTTACCTAACGTGCTAAGGCAACAGCTGGGTTCCCATAACACACAATATGATTTTATCTTAGACTAGCATACTGTGGGAACCCAGCCAAGACTCATTTTGTTTGCAAATTGCAACCAGGTGAGTGGGATACCAGAAATGACAAAAAAGACTTGTTTGCTTCAGTATGTGTTTTGCCTCCTAAAAAGGGTTTATGGTTGATTTTTAAGAACAAATTTGGTACACTACAGAATGAACAAACCCGTTTGCATTACTTGACATTGTTCTTCTAATCCAAGAATAATTTAGATCAGTAAGCTGCGGATCAGAGGGGAAACATTTAACGTCCAGAACATTCTAAACATGTGATTCTTCCATGTGATACGCACCTGTAAAGAAACAGGATTAGTAAAAAGGCAAAGATAAAGATTATCAAACAATTAATATTCTACAGGTCGTCCTCAGCTTACAACAGTTCACTTAGTGACGTTCAAAATTACAATGGCGCTGAAAAAGTGACATGACCATTTTTCACACTTACAACCATTGCAGCATCCCCCTGGTCACCTTGATCAAAATTCGGATGCTTGGCAACATATTAATGATGCTTGCAGTGTCGCAGGGTCATGTGATCGCTTTTTGTAATCTTCTGGTAAGCAAAATCAATGGGGAAGCCAGATTTACTTAACAGTCATGTTACTAACTTAACAACAGTAGTGATTCACTTGACAACTGTGGCAAAAAAAAGTCGTGAAATGGGGCAAAACTCACTTTAACAAATGTCTCACTTAGCAACAGAAACTTTGGGCTCAGTAAGTCGATGACTATCTGTATTGCCCTTTAAATAAAAGTATAGCTATCATCACAACAGTTAATTGTCCCCCAGATTAAAATTTCAGATGGGGAGCCTGACATAGTAAACATTTTCTCTGTAGCTTCCACCAAGACTGAATCGACTATCTATCTATCTATCTATCTATCTATCTATCTATCTATCTATCTATCTATCTATCTATCTATCTATCTATCTATCTATCTATCTATCTATCTATCTATCTATCTATCTATCTATCTATCTATCTATCTATCTATCTATCTACCTACCTACCTACCTACCTACCTACCTAATCTACCTAATCTACCCACCCACCCATCCATCCATCCATCTTATCACATTTTAAAACTGCTCATCTCCCTCACAGAGGGATTATTACATGCAGCCCTGCCCTAACATTCACATAGATCAGGGATCTTCAAACTTGGCCCTTTTATGACTTGTGGACTTCAGCTTCCAGAATTCCTCAGTCAGCATGCCTGGCTGAGGAATTCTGGGAGTTGAAGTCCACAAGTCATAAAAGGGCCAAGTTTGAAGACCCCTGACATAGACACTAGCTGTCGCTCCCTGAATCAATCTCATTTAACCCAAATGTTCAAATCTTGAGATTTTCTTATATATATTTTACTGTTTTGATGTGCAAACTGTTATATGTGAAGAGATGCTCTCTCCAACTGTGTTTCATAGTATTATTTCATCAGATGGTCTTAATTTTCTGCATGACATTATCTTTTCAACTGACATACAGTTGGGCTGTGATAGTCACAGTTGGAATAAGATGGAATTGTGCAGCTGAACCTTATTCCTCTTTCAGTGCATATATTTCAGGTTTTGCCTAGAAAACGAAACTGCCAATCCCTTCCAGAATTTCTTCTCAGTTCTGGAATAATTTAATTGTTCTAACTGAATATTCTGAACTGCTTATAGAATTTGATGCAAATAGACTGTGGGTACTTTTTGAAATAGCTTTTAATGCTATTAAATTAGTTATTGTTGTCATTGTCACATTGGGTCACACAAAATAACAAGTCCTTGTCACAGTTTACAATTTGATACAAGAAAAGGGAAAATAGAGGGTAACTAAATCTGGAAAATAATATATAGTTTCAGTTACAAACATTTAAGCTAGGAATATTTAGTAGTCTGTATAGTAGAGAGCCATAATATAAGGCCTTCAAAATCTTGGGTGAAGTTATAATCAAGTAATTTTCTCTCGTGTGAGAAAGCAAAATCATTAAACACAAGGAGATTGATATTGTTAACTATATTGAATTGAATTTACTTCTTTTCCTGACTCTGCCCTTTTTATTGGGGGGGAGAGGTCCCAGCTATCTTAAGGAATAAGGCAGGGGGCTTCAAACTCGGCCCTTTTATGACTCATGGACTTCAACTCCCAGAATTCCTCAGCCAAGCATGTTGGCTGATGAATTCTGGGAGTTGAAGTCCATGAGTCATAAAAGGGCCGAGTTTGAAGACCCTGGAATAAGGTTTCTGGGACACTATTGAAATGACCCTTGACCTGAAAAAATTGCACACAACTGTTCTGTGCTGCTCCCAAGCATTTCAGAGTGATGTACCATAATGGAGAACTTGCTGGTATGTTAAATGAAAAGAAAGGAATTCAGATAGTATTCAGGAAGGAGGGGAATGTCTGCATAGGTAAATAAGATATTTGATTCTGCATTTATGAAAGTTGTATAAACAAAAAGGAAAGAGGAGAACAAGGGTTGCTTTCTCTTCTGAATTATCCCTGGAATTGCATACACCTGATTGCCAACAGCATACTTGTTTTGTTAAACTTAAACAATCAGGAAAGGGAATTGATGATGGTAGTGAATACCTGCAAGAGTTTGATATTGGCATAATTTTCTGTGTGAAAAATTGCAAAATCTGTCTGTAGAAATATGCAAACCGTCCAGAGTCAAATTTCACATTCTTCTCCTTTGGAGTTTCTCTCATTTTTTCTTTCTCCTGCTTGACATTCTGTGTTAACTCGTTGAGGACCGGACAGACCGAACAGAGACTCTCCATGTAGATAAGAGTTTATGCTAATATTATCAGCCCCTTCAGCAGTTTTGATTTGTTTATAATATATTTCAAAAAAATGTAATCATTGGAAATATTTCTAAGTATATTGGGTATTATTTTAATTGTCTTTAGTTTGAGGCAACAATTTCTTCAAGTATAAGTATAGCCCTGACTTTGGATTCAGAATTAAACACTAATAAGTCATTGAGGGATCTCTGAATGAATGGTGGGATCCTTGAAATACTAAGAAAATGTTAGGAAAAACAACTAACAGAAGAAAATTGCTGTGAAAGACATTCAGGGTTCTTTAATAAAGACCTCTAAATTGAATTATTTAAATTATATTCATAGAAAGGAGCATTGGAAGGCAGTGGTAGCCTAAAAACATGGCCCAGATGAAAATTATTGACAATTTGGATTGTTTACTGATGATGACAAGGAAAATGAAGATGATGATTTATTGGGATAATAGTACACTGTAATTCCTTCAGCAAGGCTCACTTTGGAGGTAAATCTGGTGCTAGACTTGAAGTTTCTTTGTCTGCACATAAGAATTGCAAAGTTTTAGGTATAGGCAGAGCAGTGACCTCTATGAAAATATAGTACTCTACCTAATTACTTCTTCTGAATTAGATGTTTTCTGAACCACATACTAGCGCCATAGATGGGATATGTATGTTGCTTGACAGTACTATAGACCAAATGAGACTCTTGCCTCTTCTGAAGCCAAAAAAAAAAAAAAAAGAACCACTGGGTCTTCAGCACTGCCTTTTGATTCACAGAGGCATTCTAGGAAGTACATAGCAATAGCAATACTACTAAGACTTATATACTGTTTCACAGTGCTTTACAGCCCTCTCTTAAGCAGTTTACAGAGTCAGCATATTGCCCCCAACAATCTTGGTCCTCATTTTACCAACCTTGGAAGGATAGAAAGCTAAGTCAACCTTGAGCCAGTCAGGATCAAACTCCTGGCAGTGAGTTGAATTAGCCTGCAATACTGCATTCTTACCACTGCGCCACCACATAAAGTCATCTTTTCTAGTCACTGCAGTATAGAGCCAAGCTATCATTTTGTGGGATATTCACATTATAATTTTGTTGATGCAGCCCAAGATTGTCTTTTGACAGCTGCAGCAGCCCATTGCTGGCTCATGCTTACTTTCAGTTTACCAGGCCACTCAGATTCTTTTCACAAGTACTCATGTTCAGCCAGGTACTGCCTATCTTGTACTTGTACATCTAATTTTTCCTATAGAAGTGCAGAATCCTACATTTTTTTTGCCATTCAACTCTTTTTTGTTGTTGGAGAAGGTCCACTCTTCAAATCTATCAAGAACCTTTTGAACCATGATGCTGTCTTCTAAGTTATAAGCAATTCTCATCAGCTTTGGGTCATCTGCAGATTTGCTGAGCATCATTATTATCTTTTTGGATAAGTAATAACTCATCAAATTTGCAGATGACACCAAACTGACAGGAGTAGCCAACAACCTAGAAGACAAACTCAGGATCCAAAAAGATCTTGATAAACTTGAACAATGGGCCCTATCCAATAAAATGAGTTTTAATGTGGAGAAAAGCAAAGTCTTACATTTAGGCAGAAAAAACCAAAGGTACAAATACAGAATGAGCGAGACTTGGCTTAAAAACAGTAACTGTGAGAGGGACCTTGGAGTCCTAGTGGACGATCACTTGACTATGAGCCAGCAGTGTGCAGCAGCAACTAAAAAAGCTAATACAATCCTGGGTTGTATAAACAGAGGCATAGAATCAAGATCACACGAAGTATTAGTACTGCTTTATAAAACCTTAGTAAGACCACACCTGGAATACTGCAGCCAATTTTGGTCACCATATCACAAAAAAGATGTTGAGAGTTTGGAAAAAATTCATAGAAGAGCAACAAAGATGATCAAAGGCCTGGAGACTAAAACATATGAAGAACGGCTGCGGGACTTGGGTTTGGCTAGTCTAAAGAAAAGAAGACATAGGGGAGACATGATAGCAGTGTTCCAGTATCTGAGGGGCTGCCACAAGGCAAAGGGGGCCAGGTTGTTCACCAAAGCACCAGAGGGAAGGACGAGAAACAATGGTTGGAAACTGATCAAAGAGAGAAGCAACCTGGAATTAAGGAGAAACTTCCTAACAGTGAGGACAATCAAGCAGTGGAACAGCTTATCCCCAGAAATCGTGGGTGCTCTCTCACTTAGAGGAAAGAAATACTCATGTGCGTTTGCTGTTTGTCGACTTCAGTTCGGCGTTTAACACAATCATTCCCCAGCATCTAGTAGACAAACTGGGCCTTTTAGGCTTAAACACTCCTTTGTGCAACTGGATTCTGGATTTTCTTACCAACAGGCCCCAATATGTGCGAGTTGGAACAAATACCTCTAATACCATTTTCTTGAGCACAGGTTCTCCTCAGGGCTGTGTCTTAAGTCCGCTGCTGTTCACCCTGTTGACCCATGACTGCTGTGCTAGGTTTGCCACCAACCATATTGTGAAGTTCGCAGATGATACAACAGTAGTGGGCCTTATTCAGGATGAATAAGCTTACTGCAAGGAGGTTGAGGGGTTGGTGAACTGGTGTAAGGAAAACAGCCTAGTTTTAAATACCGGAAAAACCAAAGAGATCATTGTTGATTTCAGAAAAGGCAGGCACACACTTCTCTGTGCATTAATGATTCACCTGTGGAGATGGTTACCAGCATCAAATTCCTGGGTGTGCAGCTAACGAGTAGGCTGACTTGGTCGCTCAACAGTGAGAAACTGGTGAAGCGGGCACAGCAGCGCCTGCATTTTCTGCGCCGCATGAGAAAAGCACATCTTCCTTCCCCTGTCCTGACCACTTTCTACAGGGGGACAATCGAGAGCATCCTGTCATACAGCATCACAGTCTGGTTTGGAGGCATCACTGCTTCAGACAGGAAGGCGGTGCAGAAAGTGGTGAGAATGGCCGAAAAGATCATTGGCAGTTCCCTCCCTCCCATCCAGGACATAGCACAGAAGCGTTGCTTGAGCAGGGTCCGTAAGATTATCTGGGACACTACACATCCTCTTCACGACCTGTTTTCCTTGTTACCTTCTAGGAGGAGGCTTCGTGGTATCCGTAGCAGAACATCCAGATTCAGCCATAGTTTCATTCCATACAGCATTAACCTTGCGAACTCTCAAACTTCCTCCTTGCGTTATATATTCAAGATGGACAGTATTTAATATTTATTTGCTATGTATATGTAGGGATGTGGGTCTATATATATGTTGTACATAGTATGTTTAGGTGTGTGTCATGTATGTGTTTCACTTTGAGAGCGGGCAACTAAATTTCATTTTTGATGTGTGCCATTGTGCCCACAATATAAAAATGACAGTAAAGGTTATCTTATCTTATCTTATCTTGTCTTATCTTGTCTTGTCTTGTCTTGTCTTATCTTATCTTATCTTATTTTTAAGAAGAGACTAGACAGTCACCTATCTGAGACAGTATAGGTTCTCCTGCTTGAGCAGGGGGCTGGACAAGAAGACCTTCAAGGTCCCTTCCAGATTCTATTCTATTCTATTCTATTCTATTCTATTCTATTCTATTCTATTCTATTCTATTCTATTCTATTCTATTCTATTCTATTCTATTCTATTCTATTCATAAAAAAAAGTTGAAGTATTTTATAAAAAAGTCCTGAGGTACCCCATTGCATAGCTGTCTCCATGTAACCATCTGATAGTGAGATCATCAAAACCTCATTGTTCCATTTTATCAAGCAGAAAGCTATAATCAACTCTATCAAATGCCTTATGGGAGTTTAAGTACACTATTTCATTGGTGTACTAATTTAGTCACATTGTCAAAAAAGCAATAAAGTCTTACATCATCTTTTTAACAAACCAATGCTGGCTTCTAAGAATCACCCTGTTCCTTTCTAAATGTTTGCAAACATACTGTTTGATTATCTTTTCTAGGATTTTCCTAGATATTAATGTCAAATCATTTGGTTTAGAGCACGGGTGTCAAACTCGCAACGTCACATGACATGTAGCAACGTATCGTGACTTTCCATTGCTGGCAATAGGGTGGGCGTGGTTTCGGCATGACGCATCCGGCCCACGGGCCAGCAGTTTGACACCCCTGGTTTAGAGTTTCCTGGGTTCAATCTATTCCAGGAGTTCTAAAAGATTATGGTCAGTGATTCTGAGTTCACATTCACCACCTTGGGTTATAATCAATCCAGCCTTAGTAATTTTAATTCATATAAGGTGGCCAGGTGTTTTCTCACCACTCCCTTGCCTACTTTCACCTGCATTTATTTTCTGTCCCCTAACTGCTGACAGTTTGGACTTTTTTCTTTTGCAAAAATGCAGATGAAAAGTAGGAATTAAGCACATTTTCTTATTAGCTGTTACCCTGTTGCTATCTTCTTCAGCCGGGTCACTGACCATTTCTTTGATTTTTCTGATCAGTGCAAAGAATGATTTTAAATATTATTTCTGGTGTTTGTTGCAAGCCTTTGCTTATTTTATGCCTTAGCCTTCCTGACGCTTCCTTATAGATTCAGTCTATTTCCTTATATTCTGGTGACTTTCTCTTAAATTCCTAGATCTGCTGTTTCCTCAACCATTTCTTTCCTTGGTAGTAAGTTTTCTCCTTAGTTTTGGGACAAGGTTATCTGTGAGGCTGTTAGGAATTTGTTGGATCTCCCAGATGTTGCACAGCTTTATTCCTAGTTGATGTTAAAATAACTGAAATCCTCCGTACATCACAGTGATTTATTTATTTCCTGGACATTTGTAAATATTTTTTTATTTCTATTCTTTTTGCTCATATTTTTGTTTCCCCATTAGTAATTCTGAAGCCAGCTAATGCACCAAAATCTTTTCTTTTTTCCGTTAATATTTCTATTTCTTCCAAAGGATCTTTCAAAATAACCGCCAAATTGTCAGCAAATGGAAACATAGTTTATATGTTTCTCTTTTAATCTTCATCCAGCAATTTTCTTATCCAGTCTTATATGTCTATTCCAGGGGTCTTCAAACTTGGCCCAGGCACGCTGGCTGAGGAATTCTGGGAGTTGAAGTCCACAAGTCATAAAAGGGCCAAGTTTGAAGACCCCTGGTCTATTTAATACTTCAAGAGCGAGAATGAACAAAAACAAATGGAGATAAAGGGCAACTTTGTCTTGTTTCTTGTTGTATCTCACAGGTTTTTTTTTATTTCATTCATAAAATTCCCTTCTCACCTTTATGAATGGTTTGTGTCTTCCTCAATTTTGGGTCCTCTACCAGAGACCTAGGAATTTTAGTGTTTTGCACAGTATTTTTGCACTCTTCCGTAAAGAGAGCTCTGATGTTGTTCCTGGGATCTATGGGAGCCACTCTCTCAGTTTAGGACTCACAGTATTGATTTCACCATTTAAAAAAAAAAAAATCTCTACAAAGTCTATATCTTCCAAAAACTTAAATAGATCATAACCCAGTGATGTTAACATTTAAAAGGAAAATTAGTTCCTTTAGATGGAGTTTGAATGAGTCATTGTTACAAATAAAAACGACAGTGGAGAATGGTAAAAATTAGTTGAAATAATTGTTTTGAAAATAATTTTAATGAAGGTACAAATATAAGAACAGTTTGGGACATAAGTAAAGCTTTTATGAGAGGACATTCTACACAATGTAAGGGTAAACTTAAAAAGCAGAGACAAGAGAAAGTGCAAGCAATCTTAGACGAGATAAAAATGAAAGAAGCATTAAAGAAATTTTCAGAAAATAAAACGATTCTGCAGCAAATCAAACTTTTATAATGGCAGCTGTCTATTTGATAATAAGAGAAGTAGAAATGGAAATAAACTATACAAAACAAAACAAAAATGTATTTGCAAACAAACCAGAAAAATAGCTGCCATATAGATTACAAAAGAGAGAGAGAGAAAAATGATACTAAAATTACAAGATGGAAATATTGTGACAACAGATAATGTACATATACAAAAAATATTCCATCAATATTATTCAAAATTATAGAAAGAAGAGGTTATTATGAATTACATAATAAAATAAATGAGTTTCAAAAAAGCACACATGTGTATAAACGTATTCCCCCCAATTTAGTTTTTGGTGCAGAGTACATTTTCAAGCATTATATTTGCGTAAGGTTATTGACGTGTTTAAAGTAGTACAATAAAGGAGAAAACCTTTGAGGTAAAAGAGTACCAAAACATTATAATCCCTAACTTGTAAAAGTAAACAAACCTGGATTTTCAGAATATCCCTTGCCATCTTCTATAATCTGAAATACTGGAATTGCTTTGATTTTACAACTTACTTTGATATTTGAAGCAGCTAATGGCTCATAGCCACATTTTCTTCGATGTTGTGTCTGTATTTAAAATGAAAGTCTTAAAAATGATGGTTTACTTTTGATGTTAAATACTAACAGCAAGGGGGGGAATCTTTTGTTTTTCTGAGCTTAGAATTCTGAAAAGCATGACAAATATGTGTTGTTAAACCTGGATTTTATCTGCACTACTTTCTTTTAAGCAAAATCTTTAAAATGCAGCTCCATTTTCTCTTTTCCCATCACTAGTTTGCATTGTGTAGTTTTCAGTTAAATCTCAATTAGTCATGTGTGTGCAGTTTTGCAATCTTGACATGGGAAACAGTATTTTAAATAATATAGTAAGGAGTTCTACATGGAAAATGCTATTAGAGAGGCCTTTCTTTGGAGGAGGGATTCTGTTTAAACATGATGATGAAATGTTTTATATGTCTGCGGCAGGAATATGTGAAATTAAGAAGAGCTATAAAATATAAAGACTCCAGATCTGTATGTGATTATCTGTAGTAAATTTAAGTAAATTTACTTTATGTTACTCTGTGAGTGTTCTTCAGCAATAAACCAAGATTTGTTTTTGCTTCTGTTACTGCCCAGGTTTTTATAGACTTGGCCATGATGCAGTCAGATTACATCTCCTTGACTCTTTTTCATTTTTAGTTTTGGAGGAAGGATGGAAATAGAGCAAAATTAGAAGGGGGGTTGGGTGGTTGTTGTTGTTGTTTTTGAATAATTCATTAATCATAAGGACTTGAAAATATAGCATGTCTGCAAACCAACTGCTTGTCTTATATTACAACTTTGGTAAAAATATTAAGAGTCATAGTACTGTGCTTTGCAGATCAATCATTGTACTGTCCCTCGGGAAAGATGTAGGAACTGATCGTACCACTGATCGTGCCTTCTTTTTGTATGACTTCTCATCTGCAACATCTGCAGATGGGATGGGAAATCAGATGTTTCTGAATAGCTATCCTGAGTTGCCAAGTAATAGTCTATATTCTTCTATAAAATGTTTTCAAAATGTATGTACCAAGGTGATATTGAGTAAGTCCTTCCTCAGACATTCCAACTATAGTCTTTCTTCAGTGATGTGTACAGACCTATTCTCCATTAACATTTGCTCAGTCCGTTCAAAGTATACAAAATATAACATTTTCTTAGTAGGGTGCATATATGTATATACAATATAACCATCACACTATTCCTTTCAATGTGAGGAACAGTATACAAAGTACAGAAAAGGAATAAGAAATAGCCAAAGAAATTAAAGGCTGAGATAAGGCTAACATTATTTTGAACCAACACCATTCATTATACTTCTCCATACCTTTCAAGCTATTCTTGCTTTAACCATATCCATATATCGCCTCATACATTGCCATTTGTTCTCCAAACTTCTTGCCTGTTCCTTTTTCAAGATCTCATCAACTCCACCCAGCTATGATCTTCTTGGTCTTCCCTCTCCCCTTAAGACATTTTCTCATCCTTCGTATAGTTGGTCTACAATCTGATCTTCATTCATTCTCTCAGTAAGATCAAGCCATCCAATATACTTCTTTCATAGTAGCTATTCACTTTTGTATTTAATCCATATTCAATCAGCACCCATTTATTCTTGACCTTGTATTTGTGGTTTTAACTTGTTTGTTGTTTTAATACAGGCCCTTGTTAAATAATTTCCAGCTGCATCCAATATTTACATTTCTTCTGACATATTCAACTGCCATTTTCTATATTCTGTCATACCCCTATTTTAGTTTATTTTGAAAAATAATTCCCTCCTTCCAACACAGCTCAGCTACCCATTATCTTTTCTGCAAAAAAACTTCTGCAAAAAAACCTTAAAAGTTATGCTTTCCATCTTAATAAACATTCTGCCAAGGTACATAAAATTTATCCATTTGCTCTAGTTTTTCACCATTTATGTATAACTTTCAAACATCAACTTCATTTTCAAACACCTTTATCTTAATTCATAATCAAACCACAGCCACAATGTAACATTGTTCTAGCACTGATATTACCTGTAATGGTAATGAAACACTAAGGGCTCCACAGTTCAACCCTAAAATAAGTATATGCAGTCTTTGACTTATGACTACAATTGGCCAGGAATTTCAGTCGGTAAGCAAAATAGTCTTTAAGTGAGTCATCATGTGACTGTACTCAGTTATATGGCCATTTTAACTTCATCATTAAGTGAATCACACAGTCATTAGATGAATGCAGCTTCTCTAATTGAATGTGCATGTCAGAAGCCCACTTGGAAGGTTGCACATCATGATTACATGACTGCAAGATGGTGCAACCATCTAAATGCAAGCCAGTTGCTATGTACCAAATCGCAATCACATGACCACAGAGGTGGTGTGTTGTCAAAACTTCAAAGATGGAGGATCCTAAGTCACTTTTTCTGAGGCTGTTGTAATTTGAAATCATTGTTCAACAAACGGTCATAAGCCCAGGACTACCTGTACATTCTCTTCAGATACTTAAAAGCAGTGTAAAGTATTATCCAGATAGGAAGTTGGCAGTAGTAACATAAGACATATCAAAGGTGGTAGGACGCAAATTAAAATGTAATTTTTTTTTACTATTTTTCTTATTGTAGCAATTTTAGGGCTAAATTGAAGGCAGTGGCATATTTCACGAACATTCTCATCCTTGCCTAATAAAATGCAGTTCTGTAACAGTGAGTTGCCTCCCAATAAATATGGGAAAGGAAGAAGCAAGGCTTGTACACCTGGGCAGAAAAGTGCTGATTCTTATTCTTAATATCAGGTTATGCCTGTCAGACTTATAAGGTGCAGACAACAATGACAGCAATAAAAGAGCAAGTCAAGTCATCATATTGTCTAGTTGGTCTAGTTTAAGGATTGCTTCTTTCAACAAATTCCTAAAGATGCAACAACAGAATGGCCCAAAGGAACTAAGCAAACGAAACTCTTAGAAGTGTATTGAGTAACTGGGTTGGGAATTGGCCTAACTCTATCTGACACTGGCTTTATAGGACCATCATCCACAGCGTCTTGTGTAGATCCAGCTGAGTCTTAGTGATGCTTGTGGCCTCAAGTCACAGAAGACCAAGAAAACCAAAGGAAAAAGATTTAAGGGCAAATTAGAAGACCTCAGACTGGCTAGTGATAATAATTCTCCCTGTTTTTCCAAAGAAGGGGTTATTACCAGCTTGAGGGACAGAATAGTCTTCTTTGAATAGGAGGTTGGTTGTTTTAACCTTCAGAAAACTGTTGTTAGGAAAAATAGCAAGTTCTGAACTAAGGAATACCCCTTTTTTCCCCTGGCAATACCAAGAGTGAGGCCCCAATTGCCCATGAAAATAACAAAAATCTAATTGTTAGTAATCGGTGTTTTTTTTTAATCTTCTAGAAGAGAAGAGATTATATTAGACAGTCTCTTGCAAAACATGGAGGGAAGCAGTCTTATGTACACTTTATCAACATCACATTGTTCCACTGGAAGTCTCAGAACAGTTTGAAGTCTATAGCTCTAGAAAATAAAATCCATTTTTCTAATATCAGCTTTTCTTTTAACCTATTTGTAAATGATTTATTGTGGTAGAAAGTCAGATGATGATAAGATAGTGCTGTTTTAGAGGTCATTGAAGAGTTCTTGGGAAGTTTTTCTACCAAGGTGTTGGTCTCACAATGTCAGTCTGATAAGAAAACTAACAGTTTATGTCAAAGTTGGCAAAATGAGTTTGTCTGATAAACAGTCTGCTTACTGGGCATCAATCATTCTTCTTTTTCAGGCTATGTTGTATTTATCATAAAGTGAACTTTCCTGACTTGATACTCTCACAGGGCTGAGATTGCTGCATGTTAAACAGTACAATTATAGAAGGTACAAGGGACTTGGCGTTGAGCCACCTTAAAGGTCTGGCCATTGGCTGCTGGAATGACCAACAGTGAGAATCCTGCCTTGCTATCTGCAATATAAATTATAAGTTTATGGTGTGCCAAGAAAGATAAAGATAAGCAAGAAATCGAGGAATGAAAATAGAATTGAAAATAGAAGTATTATAAATACGAGAAAAGAAGTTGTTGTAGGGAAGAGATGAAAGAACTTGAAAGACAACTGATAGAATTTTATAAAAAAAAAATACATAAAGGGTGTGCATATCCAACAACTTTGCAATTTTTTGTTCCTCTGAAAGCAGGAAAAATGCAATGTGTGCATTTCAGATCCTCAAACCTTGCTAGCTTTCGCCCCCCCCCCTACAAGCATTTTTAGCTTATTCTTGTATAAATCGTTTTGCAAAATTGCCTTGAGCTGAAACAGTATATCTGAGTGTGGGTTAAAAGCCTGTAAGTGGTTCTCTGCTTGAACAAAGTGAAATCAGGTTACGTTAATAGAAGTATTAATTAATTTGCCCTCATTTATGCAGCAGAATTAGCATTACTGAAAAGTCTTTACCGCCTTTAAGTACGCTAAATGGTGCGCAGCTTTGGCAACAGAATTTAAGCCATAACACCTAGTAATGTGTCAAATACTGTGGAAAATTATTGTCCAATTTGGAAACCTGAAACATTACTTGGAAATGCTGTCGGGTGCGCTATAATGAAAATACCAATCCACATTAGCCATTGTTGCCATAAGCAAAAATCTTAATATCTTGGCCAAACGTACTTAAGGTTCACATAATAAAGTCACATTCCTAATTTTATTAGGGATGTGCCAAGTTAAGCGCTTTGCTGGCCTTTGGAAAGATTTATGGCTCAACTTCTGCTGAATTAGTGGTGAATGACAAGGGGACATTGTTTTATAGGACATAATTTAAATAAAAACCTGCAGGGTATTTCAGTAACATTGTCACTTCAATTCTAAACTGGAAGAAAGAAATGTGTATTAAGGAAGAATCTTCATTAGTTTTTATGAGTGCAATCTAGTGCTGTCAAAAGCTTCCTTATAAGGTAATATACTGGGACAACTGCAATCTTATTCCAGCTCCCATATAAAAACAATTGGTTGGCTTCATTGCAAAATTAAGTTGGCGGAATGGGAGAGAGAAAGGATTTCAATAGGTCATTTTTTAATCTAGTTTTAGTCTTTTCCAGCTATTTTTCCTCCCACCTTTGATTGGCCCTTGAATTTAATTTGAAAGAAAAGGCTGTATTTAGAGGCTTCTGATTCGGTATAAATTGTGACAACGGTGAAGAGTCTCAATAAGGCCATCGAATATTTCTCAAGTGCAACATCGCAACGTCATCAGCAATTTCCACCCAAGGCAAGACGTTAAACCAAAAGAGTTTCTGTAATATTAAGGTGGAGAAAGAATCTCAGGAGGAGCCCGCACAAGCCTGAGAACAGCTGATTGATAGGCGCTTTGCTGCCCGGCGTTTCAAAGGGAAGGCTGGAGTTATGTTCAACGGGCTGAATAAGGCTTATTTATTATTTATCACAAATATTTCAAGCTGGGTTTTGGGGTACAAAACCTTTTCAAGGCAGCTCGGAAAATGAAATATTCAGATATTTTGACTGCCAGACATGGTTACCCAATGTGTTTATGTTTTAACTGTGGGATGGATGTGCACTCCGATTCAAGATACCAAAATAGTTTCAGCCGCCTGTTCAGCAACCGTTCCAGTAATTTAGCATACACACAGATGAGCCGAAGGAAAAGGGGTCATCCCCTTTTTGCCTATTAATTGGCCTAGCCCTGGATCTGTGGAATCAGGTCTCCTTTTCAACTCTTTTTCCTGCCGCTTTGCTGTGTTTAATGGATGCAAAGCAAGAGAGCTGTGTGCAAATCTGTGATCCTGTCTATTTGCAGATATTCACACATTCCATAATGTTTATAATTGAGTGAAGAGGGGGAGGCACAATATGAAAGGCAGAGCGTTAGAAGGAAGTTACACAATGCAATTCCTAATACAGGTAGTCCTCGACTTATGAGCACAATTGACCCCAAAATTTCTGTTGCTAAGTGAAACATTTGTTAAGTGAGTTTTGCCCCCTTTTACGACCTTTCTTGCCATGGGAGTTAAGTTAATCACTGTAGTTGTCAAATTAGCCCGACTGTTGTTAAGTGACTCTGGCTTCTGCTTTAATTTTGCTGGTCAGAAAGTCGCAAGAGGGGATGACGTAACCCTGGGACACTGCAACTGCCATAACTATGAGTCAGCTGCCAAGCATCTGAACTTTGATCACATGACCATGGGGATGCTACAATGGTCGTATGTGTTAAAACTGGACAGAAGTCACTTTTTTCAGTGACTGTGAATGGTCACTAAACAAACTGTTGTAAGTCGAGGATTACTTTTCTTACATACCATATCGTGTGACCTATATACTGTACTTGCATCCGTTATTAACACAAGCATCAAAAAGACCAGGGTTTGCCTTGTGACATCACATTTTGTCACTTTTCAGTCATTGTGGCTTGCATTGAACATCTAAAGAGAAGGTTATCAGTAGAGCATAGCAGGCAGCAGTATAATCTTTGCTTCTCTTCCTTTGTATGGCGATATTATATATCAAACCTCCTCTACAACAGAGGTCCCCAACCTTTTGGGCACCAGGGACCGGTTCCGGTTTTTCCGTGGACAGGAGAGTGTGTGGTTTTGTGTGCTGCCTGCATCTCACAGATCGGGCTTTGCTTGTTTGTGCGGACCGGTTGCTGGCATGCCATGGACCGGTACTGGTCCACGAACCGGGGGTTGGGGACCCCTGCTCTACAACACTACAGCAAGTGGTTCTTTGCACCACTTCAAAATCCCCTGTGGACCTGTCTGATTGGAAGTTCTGGCCTCAATTGTGGTTTTAAGTCAAGGATTACTTGTACGTGCTCTGGGAAAGATGCTTGTGGATCAGACACCAAAAACTACCTTGGCAAAAAATTATCAGCCTTTCAGTTGGCTCTACATTGGCACAAAAGAATAACTGAACAAGATGACTCTGATGATCAAGTTTCAATTTGTGCTGAAAAATGTGTCTTAAAATGGAGTTGCATTGACTTTTATATATGGGTAAATTGAATTGTATTGTAATTAACTTTTTTACTTACTTAAATCCTTTTTTGTGCGATGCTTTGTTTTCTTTTTTGCTATAATGGTACTGAATCAATAATATTAAATTAAAGAATAATAATAAAGTAATATCCTTCTGCTACATCTTAGCTTCGTGCATCACCCAAATTAATTTTGCATTGCAGAAGAATTACTTTCTAGCACATCTTTCAAGTGTTCCAAGTGATTTATTTTTACTTGCTAAATATTTGTTCAAGGCTGAAGCAAAATTAAGAGGTCTTTTTATCTGTAATGTGATAAAACACAGGAATCTACAGATGCAGATTCCCTTGTCATATTTTATGTAAAAAGGATTCTGAGTTTAGTCAAGCAATAATTGCAACAGTCTGTTCATCTTCCAGTTGGGATTGGCTTATATGTGAATCCATGGATTTATTCTATGGAAATGTGGAAAGAGTGCAACCAACCAATTATAATTTAATAATATAGCATTAAACTGAATCAATACTTGGGATTGGATATGGATTATTCTCATGATCAAAAATAGTCCTGGAGATACTACTATGATCTTATAGTGATGCTTTATGGAACATTTAAAGCTCATGATTCAATTCTACGTACAGATAGTCCTCGACTTAAAACAGTTTGCTTAATGACCAAAGTAAAAACAGCACTGAAAAAAGTGACTTACCAACCATTTTTCACACTTGCAATCATTGTAGCATCCCCACGGTTACATGATTAAAATTAAAACGCTTGATAGCTGACTCATGGCTGCGGTGCCGCAGGGTCATGTGATCACTTTTTGTGACCTTCTGACAAGCAAAGTCAATGGGGAAGCCAGATTGACTTAACAGTGTTACTTAACTTAACAACTGCAGTGATTCACTTAACTGCAGCAATAAAAGTCATTAAAAAGCACGAAACTCACTTAACAACTGTCTCGCTTAGCAACAGAAATTTTGGGCTCAATTGTGTTCATAAGTTAAGGACTACCTGTACAAGATAATGTGTATATTTATATACAGTATCTCCATTCCACCCTTTTCTAATTTGCAACAAGTCCAGATCTATGTAGCAACTGTGAGCTTTGGAATCTGATTTTTGGCACTTTTTGAACTAATCATATACCAGACCAATTTACACACTCATGTGGCCAATCCTAGGAATATCAAGGAAGAAACCTGAACAAGGAGACCAGTATTGTCACAATTAGTTGTTTTAGAAATTAAAGATGGAATTATTCTACATAATTTTCTAAGAAATAAGTGAAATTCCCATCTACCTTGGCTTAGTATATTTTTAAATTTCAAAGAACATGTGAAGATTTGCCAGAAATCTCGAATTGTGACCCATTAATTTGAGGAAAGGACTTTCTGTCTATTCTGAGTGAGTGTAAGATGAGGGTCTTATACTATTCTATCATGTAACTGAGATCATTATCCCAGATTCCACAAGGTATAATGCTGCCAAAATAGTTCTGATTAATAAACATTCAGTTAAATGTTATATACCATATATAAACCAGCCTTTGTATTTCAAGCTGCTCGTTGTACTTGTGTAAGAATCTATGAATTGTGTTCCAGAGATATAAAACTATTGCTCCATGCCATGTCTTCAGATGGATATATAAAACCAGCAGCTGTGCATACAATTGTGTAATTTCACATATGCAAATGCAAAACAGCAATTTCTACTTTACACACATGCACACTTTTTAACTGGGAAAAGCAAAATTTACATAGTATTCATTAACATTTGATTTCATGAGAAACTGAATAGAATTGCATGAAATGAAGCTTTGGTTTAAGTTGTGTATTGTGCTCTGATTGAAAGAGAGGGTAAAAAAGGGATAGATCTGATTGCTACTCTTATCACTGGGCAATTTTCCATGAATTTTCATGTGCATTGCTTGGATTGGACACTAAAATTTAGAGCCAGAAAAGGAATAAAAAATTAAATATGTGCTGTTATACTGTATTGGACTTAGGTTCAAGGATATAAACCTGTAACAGTCAGCTTTACTTAGAATTGGGGTCAGCAAAACTGTTGATATAATTGATTCCAAAATTTAGAAAATTTCAAGTAATGAAATTTTATATATATAAAAGAGAGAAGCAAAGCATGTCTTTAAGGCCAGGATGAACTTGTCAGGTTAAATAGCTTTTTCAAAGAATGTACAGCATTATGACTTTTGACTCATCCACAGAGTGTACATGACCCTGGCTATTTAAGAGTTGATTCTGTAGGAAAGTTCTAAACAACCTACTGAGAGCTAAGAAGAGCAAGCTGTTGAAGCTAGGCTAGATGAGAGTGCCCGCAAAATATGTTGGATTATAGCTCCTATTTTTATAATCAGAACAGCTGGTAATTATCTGAATTGTAGAGCTGTGCCACATTATCATTCATTAGATTTGCAAAGCACAAGGTGCTATAAATTCCAACCAATTCCCCACTTCCCTAGTTTGTCTTTCCAGTGGTGATTTCCAAATGTGGATAGGGTGGTGCTGGAAACTCTTTCTGAGCATAATCTGTCCAATCTCAGGGAGCACTGAAGCTTTTGGGGAAAGAGCTTGAGATTCTTTTGACACGTTCTGGGAAAGACAATGGTCATAGCTTGCAGAGAAGAATTGAAACTGAGAAAAGAAGGTGGCCCAGAGCATGCACATCACAACACATATGAAAAGTGGGGAAACAAAAATTATTTTTCCAGGTAACTAGAAACTGTACTTCTTTCCATTGGGAAATAAACCGGTGTCCCCCTTTTTTGTCAGTTTTGTAGCAGTGTCCAAGAGACCCAAGGTATTATCTCATACGATAGGACTCATAATCCAATGTATTTGGAGAGCACAATGTTTGGAACACTATCACATTAGATTGCTGCATATGAAGCAATGTTTGGAAAAATACTGAATCTTAACTATCACTATGTTAATCCCTCCTCAATCTGACACCAAACCTTTTATTTTCTATGTCAATTTTGGTAGAAAACTTCAAGTACCTATTCCATACATTAAAAAAAAGCTGATGGCAACAAGGACTAGTTTTAAACTATGCGGAACCTCTATACTGTAATATACTAATGAGTAGCTTCAAGAATAGCCCTCAACCCTGCTTTCCAAAATGCATCGAAAATGGAAGCTAATATGTGAATATAATACAAAAGACTATGAAATCCTCTATCTGAAAGTACACATAATACATTTGCCTGCAGGGAAGCTTACATGCTATCTGAGAAAAGCCGCACAATTTAACATTCCAATACGCACAATAGCACAGTACCCATGTCAAGTGTAACATGAGAAGTGGCTCACAGATGCCTTCAGGAAGATTATCTCTTGATTACCATCACCTCTATCTAAGCTTTCATTTCCTAAAGAGGTATATGGCCTATCTTTGTCTGCTCTGCTGTTCTCACTTGTCTTTCATCCATCCCATAAAATAGGCTCTCTTATTCTCTGCTCTTGAACAAGTGATGTCGCCTCCAATCTTATTTTTCATTTGTATGTTGGAGTGTTTGTAAAACATTCTTTAAATTAAATATATATATATTATGATTCTAATGTGCTCAGTGGTTGGAGAAATAACATATACGTAATTTCAAAATGAAACTGATTTTGTTTATACACAACATAATTTTTTTACAGTGCTTACTCTTTATTTGAAGCATTGCAAAGTGGATTATTATGAAAGGTATTATAAAGAACTCCTTGTTTCTTCATAACAGATTTGAACATTAACTGATCAGAGTTCAGATAAATAGTCTTTACTCTCCATTAAAATATTAAAAAGCCTTTGGTAAGAAACTGGCATAAAGATCCTTCATTCTTGTTTAATGAACACTTGTTGGCAAGTATAACACTTTAATAGCTTTGCAGGATGAATTTTGTCTGAGCATCCTCCATTTCCCTGTCAGACGCTTGTCCAGGTGCCGGGAATTTATTGGGGGAAGCATATTTTTACTCATTAGTTTTGTATTTGATTACAGAACAGTAAAATATGAACCACCAAGTCCCTGAGGCATAGCTGTGTACATTGAGATTAGTAATTGCATGTCATCGTGTTTTCCATTGGAATTTATATGGACAGATGGGATAGGTGCTTCTTAAGTGGGTTTAAAAGCAAAGCAAATTTGTATTTAATCTTTTTTCCAGGCATATTCTCCCTAATGGAGGAAAGGTTAGGACAGATTATATATTTTAAACACCTTTTCTGCCACATTTTTTCTTCTTTTGTTAAAGGACAAGGATTTTTTATTTTTATTTTTGGAGTCAGATGAGCATGTATAATATGAAAACCAAAACTATATTGGTTAATGCAAACCTATACTCATTAACTTAACTGAGGAAAGGCAGAGTTGTGTAACAGAAATGGTCATAAAGGTGTTTACATGGGTGGATGGATGTAAGTAGATATTATTTTAATGATAACATGGACGAATGAGTGAAAATCATTGAACACTGTAGACTTTGCATTCTGTAGCTCTTTTAAACCTTTTCTATATTATATTTATTTGACTTCTTCTGAAAGTCCTTTGAGCCTGTGATTACACTGCCTCATTTTCCAAATGTTCTCCTTTTTTGTGATAAATTAAGTTACTTGGAGTGCTTTAATTTATAAAAAAAATTCCTTGTATATACTGAACATAGATGATCTTGAACTTGGACTGTATTTGTGGATTTACAGAATGCCAAGCAGGCCTAATCTTTTTTTAAAAAAATATTCATAAATGCAATGTCCAAAACAGAATCTAATGAGGTATTTAACAGTCATAAAATGGGCACATTTGATAATTAATGTTCCTTACTGCATTTTTGCTGACAAAGCAGAGATTGAAAGGGAGAAGAAACTTCAGTGAACATTTCGTTAGATCCAACAGGGGAAACTAAAAGTTAACTTATATATTGTTGTTGTTTTTTAAAGCAAGCAGGCATGAGAAAGAGCACTCTCTTCTCTAGTGTTTGGCTAACATAAACGCTGGCTTGTCTAATTACACCAAAATTGATTTTCAAAAAATTATTAAAATGTACTTATTGTTCAAGCAAAATGAAAATGAGAAACAAAGTGTTCTACCAAGAGATTTGCTGATGAAGTAGCCAGCTATGTTCTCATCTCAGTGTATAGCTTTCAAAAGATAACTGTTCCACTTATTCAGAATCAGATCCAAAGGCAAAATCTTTCACAAACTCAGTGCTGTGGATTTAGATTTTGTTGAATGATACACAATAAAACCATATTTGTGTGTATATCAGAGGTTCCCTTCTCATATTAATGGAAGGGATCTCATGAAATGAACGCTACAGCTTCAGTAAGCAAGATTAATTGACGTCGGGAAGTAAACTGAGGCGTTATATGAGGCAAGATTCATATAAAACAAATCTTATATAAATCTAGGCAAGATTTCCTAAGGTTCTGATTGACCTTTAAGAAGAGCATCCACGGGAAAGCACACAGGAAAGTGAAGGAGCTAGAAAGCAAAGGCTAGCTGGAGGGACTTTGTATATGTTCACCCCGAAGCTGAGAAGATAAAAGAAGACATATCTCCATTCAAATAGCTGAAGAGCTGTCACAAAGAAAAATGAGATTTGTTCTCTCTTGTTCCAGCATAGAGTTCAGATAGGTCTATTCATGTCCAGGGACCTAATTCTTATTTTGCCAGGTCACTGTATTTAATAAGTTGCTTGGTTTAACTTAAAAAAAAAAAAAAGAAAGAATATTTACATAATTAAATATCCATTAATATTTTTTTATCTTCCTGCCTGCCAACCTAACAAGGCATACAAATCTACACATGCTTCATTAAATAGATTAAAAAAGACACTTGTATGCTTGTGGTCTGTTTTGATCACCTTTGGGCCAAAAAAGGTGTCACCGTATATTGTAATTTGTTAAAGTAAGTTTCTGAATTGATGGTCTATATTCGATGAATGAGAGGAAATGGCAAGGAAGCATATCTCAGCTGAACATAATGATGAGAGCATTTCATCTATAGAACTGATTATCTCAGGAAGTGGTGGAACAGATTGCCACAGGAGGTGGTGGCCACTCCTTTACTGGAGATATTTAAACAAAGGCTGGACAGCCATCTGTCTAGAATGCTACAACTGCATCTTTAACTTTGGCTCTTAGATTGAGCAGGGGATGGGATAACCTTGAAAATCTCTTCCAGTTTAACGTTCATTTATTTTACATTGGCATACAAGGAACCTCTGAATGTTCCAGATGGGAATTCACCCCTTTCGTGCAGTTAATGGAAATATCACTATGGACACTTAAAGGAATACGGGTTGGATAACATTGCATCTGCTGCATGCCTTCCCCAAAATAATGCTTTGGTCTATGCTTATTAGGATATTTTGAGTCTTCTAATTTGTGCAGATTGGGGGAAAGCACCTGAATAAAGAATGCTTGACTGCAGCATTGGTTACAGAGGTCCTAAACCTCCACTGATTACCTTTTTAATAGTAAACCTTCTTTTCATTTATCAAATAAGTATTTGTCCTGAGGGTGGGTTTTTTTGTTTTGCCTTTCTCTTCTTGGCTTATGAGATGGCTGTTCCATATTACAAATAGTTTTGAAATCATAGAAATAATGTTAGCATTTCTTCAGTTAGAAAGCATTTGAAACATACACAGTACAACCCTGTGGGACTTGTATCTTGCTTTTTTTTTTTTAGAAACAAAAATCACAAATAACCATGAAGTCATGTTGCTGCTTTAATGTGATGACTCCCCCCCCCTTGTAATTTCTTTGCTTTTCTACCTCAAACTTTTAATAGTGTGCAGTCAGATTCTTCCTTTAAAGTGAGGGTAATGTGCTGATTGACTGTACTGACACAATTGTGTTAATGACAAGACACCGAGTCTACACTGTTAGATATGTCACTTAGCATCACTATTTATTTAGTACATTTCTGCCGAGCCCGAGTTATATGTTTTATACATTGCGGTTCCACTCGGTCACTTAAAGTGCTTTGCTGTTGAAATAACATTCTTTTGCTTCTGTTTTCTTTTTTTCTTTTTCTCTCTCTTTCAAGCAACTCTTTTAGCGATAACTCAAAGAAGGACTTTCCTCATATCATTAAAGCAAAGTTCAAAGTTTATTCTTGCTAGAAAAGTTGGAACACTTAGAGAATTAAGTCTTTAAACTGTAATATGATTAGCAAAAAAGATGGGGCAGAAGGAGGAAGGTTGTATCTAAGCCTAGCTTTAGCTCAGGTTAGTAGAAATAATATGCTTTTTAATCTAAAAAAAGGATTCTTTTTAATTCCCCTTCTCTCTCTCTCTCTCTGCTCTGAGTTTTTGTTCCTTTTTTGTTTTGCTTTTCTTAGATAGTTTTCTGTGCTCACTGCCTTGAACTGCTGAAATGTCATCATCTCCTGTTTACCAGAAAAGAATATAATTGGCAATGCAGGCGTAAGGGCATGGGAGTTATTTTACAAGTGGCCAATGTTCCTGCTTATATACTGTTTACATTCAATTTCTCTCTGTGAAATTGTGTGACACTTTCCAATTGTAAAACTCCTTAAGCTTTTCTGAGCCATAGGATATAATTCACAAAACTCCACTATTTGAATAAAACAGAGGTTGTGACATAAATGTGATAATAGATGGGAATCCAAAGTTAAGGCCAACATTTCTTTTTTATCTCAGTGCCTGTGAAGGAAAGTAGGGAGGTGCATAAGAGACCCTACAGCTGAATTCATATGAAAATCTTTAGAAATATGTTTGCAAGCAGAACTGTTGGTTGAGTAATGATTTGGTGCTTCGAGGTAGCTGCTTTATTACACAGACACCTACAAGTGACTCTGGAAAACACATACTGTGGGGTCATTGTTTCATAAGTGAAAAAAGAAAGAAAGTATTGGAGCCAGTTCTGTTCAAGTCAGTTTTTGACACAAAGTGAATATAAAGGAAAGATTAAAAGATGAATGGATCAGATTTCTCTAGATAATTTAGGGACTCTGAATATTATTGGATGTGTGGAAGATTTGGTCCCTCAAGCTAAGCCATCCTGGAGCCTTGTTTTCCCAGGTCATGGCAGCTTCCGAGGAAAATGGTAATCTCTTCCCCCTAGAAGACAGGGCTTTCTAGAAAATAAAATGGTGATTGTTATTTCAAGAATATAACAAATATATATTATTTTTTATTTAAAATATTTATTCTCTCCTCTCCCCTATACTGAAGGTAGCCTATTAATACAATTAAGATAAAAACAAAGCACTCCAGCTGAAGATTCACCAAAACAATAGTATAAAAGGTAGCTTGGATGCTTTAATATCAAAATATTGTAAAAAGCTAGTGTTTTATTAACCATAATGGTTGAATTAATGTATGTAATAATTTTTCATGACAGAGTTATTTCACAAACACACTCTGTTGTAATTATGCAGATTATGAAATAATCTTAGACGTATACTGAATTAAATATAAAATAGGCTTTCTAGGATCTGAGAGAGAGCGACTGATCGACTTGACTTCAGGCCTAAGATGGGACTAGAATTCACAGTCTCCCATTACTAGCCTGGTGCCTTACTGACTACGTCAAACTGGTTTCCTGAATCAAATCTACATTATATCTATTCAACTATTAAAATTGCATATTCCCCCACGTAATTTATATTAGTGTCTGATTTGGCTTAACATGATGTATGAATCCAACCAAGACAAAGACTTTGGAATACAAACAAAAAATAATGGTAAGCAAATCACATTGTGTCTTAACATTATGAGTGAACCAGGCATTTTAGCTAGATTTAAACTTGTCTTTCTGCAATCAGCAGTACTTCCTGCTGTCTTGGAGAGAACACAATCCGGGAGAGGCTTCCTGTTGGAAGAAGGAAGAAGAGGTTTATTTGCTTCCTTCAGTTAAAGCAGAAGATTTCTGAGTGTATGATTGGACCTTATTCTATTTATATATTTGCCTTTCTTTCAACCTATCCCACTGAAATGAGTTCTATGGGGAAGGGAATCCTATTCACTTGAACATCTGTTTATACATGCCACCATTGTAACAAAATGATTGTCATAGCTATGTTGTTTTGTTTTGTTTTAAGAAACCTAAATATACATATCAGAAGCATTTGGATTAGGAAAGATAACAGGATTTTAAACTACAGTGGCAATAAAAGTACTGAAATTAGATTAGGTCCATCCGTTTTGACATTCTAGAAGAACTTCAAGACCTGGCTATGACATCAGGCCTGGGAGTCCCAAAGAATCTGAGATATACATAGATGGCTCCATTGTTGAGGTGGCCATTTTTAACTTTTCTTGCCCTAGGGGATTATATATTTGGTTTTTTTATAGTATTTATTTCATAGTATAGATTTTAATTTTTTTAATAGTTGTGGTTTTTATCCAATTGTGTACCAACCTGAGGAGGGTAGGTTACTATACAAACTTGAAAGAGAGACAGAAACAGAGAGACAGAGATACTGAGGTAACACAAATAATCAAATTATTCACTAGGGATATCTAAAATTGATATTAGCAGAGCAACTCAATTGATGCCAAGACAACCTTTAGTCATACTGTGAGGATATCTAACCAGGATCTGGCTTAATTTTGAACAATCCAGCCTCTAAACGGTGTTGGGTCTCGGTGACTAAGAAAGGGATCATAGAAAATGTGACTAAATTTTGTGAAGGCTCCTCATAGCAGTTGAGTGGCTGATTTTATAACAAACGTTTAAGAAGTGCAAGGATAAAACTCCTTCCATGCTTGTGATGAAATCTTAATAAATTTGTGGGCCTTTTTGAGCTACTGAGGAGATGCAGTTAATATGCACATTTTCTTTCCAGAAGGAAAAAATGATTTCTGGCATCTGTCCTATGTCCTAATACCATCTGTGGATCTTAGAGCTGTTGGGGAAAAATGACTTTTGTCTCACCATAATTAATAGCTAGCTGCTCTTCTTGGCAGATCTGGACAAAGGCAGCCTATCTCCTAATTTTAGGGCATGTCAATATATTCTTTGCAGGCATTTAGTTATGGAAATTATATAGATATTAAATAAAAAGCAGCCTTACCTTTGGTTAACCACTTAGGTCAGTGATGGTGAACCTTTTAGAGCCCAAGTGCCCAAACTGCAACCCAAAACCTACTTATGTATCTTTGGGTGCCGGGCGGGCGTGGCCCATTGGGTGGGCGTGGCTGCGGTGGTAATGGCAGATTGGGTGGGATTAAAAAGTTCAATCAATCAATTCCAACTTTGCGAGATCTTTTTTTTTCCGCGAGAAGTTGAAATTGATTGATTTTTTTTTTTTTTGCACATGGCAGCAGAAGCCTAAAGTGAAAAGGTTTTATAAAACCCAGCTGAAGGCCTAGGACTGGGACGACGGTGCGCGTGCCCATAGAGAGGGCTCTGCATGCCACCTGTGGCACGCGTGCCATAGGTTCGCCATCACGGACTTAGGTCATAGAAATTAGATCAGAAAGCTGTTCATCATATGAGTCTTACTCTGCATCATCAGCAATAGCAACTGTTTGTCAACAGAGATATTCTTCAGCTTTTCTAAGAGGCCACAAAAGCACAGATAAGTGTTATTTGCTGTATATGTATGTTTTGGTCATGTGCTGCAAAGATAGGCAGTAATCTGTAACAGTCGTTCCTATTCTAAAGTCCTCCAGTTCATCTTATATATATTCTCCTTTTTAAGAAATCAAAATTGTAAAACATCTTGACTGGTTATTTCAGATTAATATAAAATTTTGTCAATGAATATATTACATGTTGTTATTTTTATATACATTTAACTTGTAAATATAAATTAGGTTATAAATAGAAAATAAAAATAAAGCTATAGTTTTAAATAACTAGTAACCACTCCAATGTAAACCCATAATTTTCCAAGAAGCAATGAAAAATTAATAGAAAAAAGAAAAAAGGAGAAGAAAGGCATATTACAATTACATTTATAGAAATTGATTCTCTAAGTAGCCTCAGTGATTTTCATTTTTATTTCTTTTCTGATGCAGTATCTGTTTATCCTTGCTAAATATTTTCCTATTTTCCCTCTTCTCTTTTAGATGTATTTAATTTGGTATTTGTTTGCTTTAAAGATGGAAGCTTTTAAATCCTGGCTAGTTATTTACTTTAGATTCAATATCCTTCATGCAGAAATGACAGTTATATTTCCTCCTGGGACAGAAAGAAATGGATTATTTTTTTTCAGTTTTTAGAGCAAAGGGCTCAGCCAAAGATTAGAGGGAAAAAAATAATTGTATGTAAGCCATATTAAACACTGGCCATTAGAAAGAAAATTGGAATTGCTGTGTCAAATATCTCTAGAATAAGAAGAAAAAGATGAGAGAGAATTGAAACTATTTAAACATACTCTATGAACGAAAGACACCCTTAATAGAAAGATCCTGAAGATCCACTTCTTTAATTATGTAGAAATGATCAAGTCCTTGTTACATTCATGGCATTAATGACTAACTGGGAGATGTGATGGCCTTAGGCAAAGCTTTAAGCAATTAACCACAGCTGATCCTTCATTTTTCCAGAAAATTTAGTGTGCCAAGGTCATGTAACTAAATATAAATTCTTGCCATGATGCTGTGAGAATCATGGTCCCATAATTATGTATAGTTTGTCAGGGAGATTTACATTTTGAATGTTGCTGTCTGGATTTTTCTGTTCTGAATTGTTTGACAATTGCTGAGTATTTCTGCTCGAACAGTTTATCTACTGGTAGTGAATAAGGTGCTGAATCCAACAACTGATTCAACCAGAAATTGAATCAGGGGCTGGAAAGCAGCAAAAGCCCTATAACAATTGTGTCAAATCCAGAGGCCTCAAATCAAACAGGTAACTATTGCAAATCCTTGTAGATGCAGAATTTCTTCTTTTCCCTTCCCTTTCCCTTTCCTTTTTTACACGACCAAACATCTCATACAAGTTGACAAGTGTACAATAAAACCAACGCTTCCAGCTGTAGGAGATGACCAGGCTGAACCTGGGCACAGATCAAGTTTGGAGTCACTGCACTCCCACAAGAGATCTAAGTTCAGCCCCTCTGCGAATTCTGTTAACTCTTATCTAGCACTCATTTGCTTTGACCCTTAGTAGTTCAGATTCTTGTTTCGGCTTGCATGAAATAAACTGGTAGTACTTTTGAACTCTGCCCCAACTTCTGGTTACTTGCACCTGACATTTAAAACAATATACAAAAGCCAATTAAAATGAATATTAATAAAAAAACAAGGTGATGAGAGGAAAATATCAGAATATTATTCCAAGTGGAACACTGCCTCAGGGACAATTGCCAATGAAAAATACATTTGCTGTATCATGAACTATTTTTTTTTTTACTCACCTATAGAATAAGTTACAATGAACTAATTCAAGGCTTCTATGGTTTCTAATATGGTACTTCAGTCAACACAGGATCCTAAACAAAGCATTGAGTTACATACGTATTCATTATTAACCATCAAAAGTTCCTGGCGATATGTTGCTAGAACTTACACAAGAAGTCACAAAAGACTTCTGTTATGGTCCAGGCATCAGATCAATTGAAAGAGCCATCAGAATCATTAAGTGCCTATGTATTTATCCACTCATATCTATTTGTATCCACAGATTTTTTGAACTCAACCTGAAATAAGGCTTGAATGAGTGTAAATATTTGTATTGAAAGCTACCAGGATGCTGACATATAAATAAAATACAAATAATTTGAAAATGTGCAGGGGAAAAGTAACATTTAAATCATAAAATTAACATAGAAATGAAATTCATACACATATACACATATGTACACATCCATACACATATATACACACATACTTTAAAAAGTTAAGTCTGAAGAGAAGATTTTTAATTATTAGTTTATGTCCTCCAGCAACTAATTTACTTATTAGGTGACAGTGACAGCGACCCTGGCAGCCCTTTTCGTTTATCTGAGGAAGCCAGAAGTAACAAACTACATTTTACGTACTGTAAACAAGCTGTTCTTTTCCTATCTTGCATACTGGAATCAGTTCTTAACACTGAGCTTTTTCTATTAAAACACTAACTCTTCCGCTAGAACCACTTATCTAGCAAGTAAACAAGCTTCACTGTCTGAAGAAGGTACCTTTATAGCAACTTAGGAGCAGCCTATAGGACTGTGATTCTGGGAGGATAGGTCAAGATGACAAATGTATAGTTTCTCCAGGAACAATATTAAATATAGGCTTCAACAGTGCTGAATTTCCCAGAAAAACTTCTAGAGAAGCAAAACAGAGGCAACGACAGTGAAACAAATAATTCTAATAACTTGAGGGGAGGGATCACTCTCAGAATAGGTAATTTACATTTTATTTTTATTTTTTTGCAGTCGGGTCAATTGCAGTGTTAATGCTTTCCTATTGCACTATGTAAAATAAATCTGCCATAGATTTCTGTGGGAGAAAATTGACACTCTCTGCCAATTTCACTTTTTAAAATGGATCGTTCAGTGGGGGTAAAACTGTGCTTCATAGTACCTGTGGAATAGAACAGAATAGACCAAAAAGACAAGAACAGATTAGATGTGGGAGATGCTTGTGAAAAAAAATGTTGCAGGATAATTCACACACATATTAAGCAGTGGTGGGATTCAGCCAGTTCACACCAGTTCGGTAGAACTGGTAGCTAATTTTTCAAATTGCCCAGGCCCAGAATGGACTTCCAGAAGCGGCATCCATACAGAGAACCGGTTGTTCACATATTTGAATCCCACCACTGATATTAAGACCAGTTTTGCTTGTTTAAAAAGCGCTTATTAAAGAAATTCTATTTTTTAAAAAAATACGCATTAGAGAAATTTATGTAAAAAGCAATATGCTATGGATGTCTTCATGCATTTTTCTGACAATCAATAAAAATATTTATAATAGCCATAATTATTAGTACAAAATAAAAAGCCATGAAAATACAAAATTAGAAAAAAATAATAAGCCAATTAAAAAGAAACACTTAGAAATATATATCTGTAGGCAAATGTCTACATACATCTCTTTCACCTGTTTATGTCAATGTGGTCCTAAGAGAAAATGTAAATACTGTAAATATTCATATGTGCTAGCTTTGTCCCAGCATGCTATTTGTACAGATAAAAGTATTCTCGTAGGAAAAACATTGTGAATGTAGCCAATATGTTGTAATGAGATTGTAAATTTGTACTTTGATGTAAAGTTTTTCAAAATTCTTTGTTGTTGTTGTATTGGTCAAAATGGTTTCTTACATCCAGAATGCAGTAGCCCAGATAGTTATGGGTGCAGCATGGAATACCCTTAAAATTCTCTTTATTTTGCCAACCATATTAGCTGCAGTTGGCTTCCTGGTACAATTCAAGGTTCTGATTATCACATATACATTTCTTTCTGGCATAAAACAAAGTACTTGTGAAACCACCTTTCTCCAACTGTTTTATTCATTCCACAACTTCAAACAGGGTGAGCGTGCTCCAGGTCACTTCTTTAAAGAGTTTATTGATTTAATGTATTTATTGTATTGGATACAAGGCCACCAGATTTTTAAATGATTTTAAAGATAGTTTACATTTTAAAAATAAGAAACAATATGCTTTTGATATTCATGGTGTTGATTTATTTTAAATGCACTTTATTTATCTGCAATTCTAATTTTTAACTTCTGTAAGTTTCCTTGAGCTGCTACAAAAACAATGCATATATTTCATTTTAAATAAATAAAGTCCTAAATGCATCACACTGCTGGCTGCTTTGAAGAGGAGGGCTCGGCATGTTATGAAGTCAGCATAAGAATCAGTTATGATCGATGGAAATTGCAAATTTGATGTAAATTATAGTCCCAACATTTGTTATTCTAAGATGAGATTCCATTTCTCAGCCTTCAGGTTCTAGAAAGATCTGAAGCCCCACTGCACCTGTGGATTTCATTTTTACAGGGGAAAAGAACAGTAATTTTCCTCCTTGGAATTGGAATGTTAGGCATACAGTGGAATATGGTCACCTGAGCTGGAATTATATATACAGCATATTAGGCTGCTGTGATTAATTTAACAGTTGCAATTTTGTTTGGGGGAAAAGATTATCATAGGATTTTAAATTATCAAAAACGGTTAGAAGCTGTATCTAAGCTTAATGTGACATCCACCAGACAGAAATGCAAAATTTCAAGAAAGCCAGTTCTGTCAATTTATATTATACCACTCACTGAGGCTAAATTAGCTTCATAAGCGATGTAAACTTTTATATATGAAGGGGGGGGGGGAAACCTAGTCAGTAAAATAGCCTTTAGTTTAATGAAGGATTATGTTTTCTTAAAGCAAAGCTCATTTTGATGAGACCTTCATAGTGATGACACGTCAGGAATATATTATTTGTCTTGCTGCAATGAGCCAGTACTCAGTATAACTCTATAGTACTCTATACCAGCAGCCCCCCAAACCTTTGGGCACCAGGGACCAGTTCCATGGACAGAGGTTTTCCATGGACCGGAGGGGACGTGGTTTTGCATACTGCCTGAATCCAGCAGATGGGGTTTTGCTTGTTTGCGCGGCCTGGTTTTTCGCATGCTGGTCCACGGACTAGGAGTTGGGGACTCCTGCTCTATACTATAACTCTCAGTACTCTGTAATATTATTTTGAAATGTATATGTGTGTGTTTGGCTGTTTCTGTCTATCTTTCTCAGTCATCTATCTTTTTTTTCTGTTCAGTTGTGTTCTGTTCTTGAGGTTGCCTGGTGATAAAAGTCCTTTGAACATTCCTAAATACAGTATTATTTTCTCTGAAAAAAAGTTATATAATAAAAAATATAAATTAATAAGACATATTGTGAGACTTGACATTTGATTCACTTTCTTTATTGGCTCCAGTGTTAGGATTTAAGATTTAAAAACTTAATCTGCAAGGCTTAAATCAACACTAACTTAAGTTTCATTCATTTCCTTGGGTCTACTTAGTCTAGATTCAATCTTCGGACAGCATTAGGAAACTATTAAAACAACAAGTGTCTTCGTCTGTCATATTATTTTCATCAATAAGAAAAGGGCTTTTTAAAATTAAAATTGATCACTACAAACATGTTAGCAATATCTCAAGAAGGCATATATCAATTTTAATCTACTTATTAACATTATAACTCAGAAGTCAAAAAAGATTTTAAAACAGCCATGTTTAAATTTAACACAGAGTTTATCAGAAGCTCTTTTCACAACAGCAGTGGTGCAACCATCCAACTTTTTCTAATCTAAATACTATCATACTTTAAAAGGGTAATATTCAAGCACAATGTATTTAATGTATTGGGAGGATCATATGGAGGAAAGTATTAATTTAAGCATCTTGAGTTTTTGCTGTCCTTTTTGTTTTCATAACATTCGAAATAAATACTGAACATTCCCAGCATTTTGTGTACAAGCATGACCCAGAAACCAGAACTAGGATCTAGGTTTGTTTCAGGTGGTTTCGTGTTCTTCCTGAAGACCACTGTAAATATATCAGGCAGAATAAGTCTTTTAAACACTTTCAAAAATCATGGTCCATACCTGAGAGAGTCTGGTAAAGAAATTAGTGTTATTTGTGACCGAGAAGAATGGGGTGGGCTACAACTAACAGGTGCTGTTTCTTGCTAAGATTTAGCTCCTGTACTTACAGAGTAAGATCAGGTTGCAACGTCAGACAACTGAAGTAAAAACACTCAACTTATCTACTCTGAGGAATCTTTCAAACTGAGCTGTAGGTCTGTCATGTCCTGCAAGAAAGACATATGATGGGTAAAATTAAAGTTGGGACTTTGCTTCATTAGTGTTCATAGATTCCAGGAGTTGCAGAAATTATATATAGAGATGGCATTGTATGTGCTAGTGCTGATTAGAAGGAGAAAGAATACTAAAATGCTCATTCTGCCCACCCACCCTCCACAATGGAAATAGACAGGGCATTAGCTGAATAGTAATTGACCATTATTAGCTTTTATGACACCACCATGCAAAATCTTGCAAGTAGTGTGTGTAGAACAAATTCCCAGTCCACGCAAAATGTGACCTTTAGCAAATACCCAGGATGGACAACGCATCTGTGGCAATGCTCTAAACTTTTTATTTTAGGACAGAAAACAAAATGCTGCATGGCTTTTCTCCTTTATATTCCAATGAGATTTGGTAGCTTACTCCAAGCCGCACTATACAAAAGCATTTACAGTTCATGTTATATTAATAATCTAGCTGGAAAACCATTACTCTTGGTTATCTTGCCGAAGTTGAACCAAGCTGCTATAAGTCAGGCTGACTACCCGCACAGCGTGTGTTTTGTTTTTATGATAACAGCATTCTAAATGTAAAAGTATATTTGTAAAATTACATTCCTGGGTTGAATTCATTATACGTGGGATGAGCTTTGCTATTCCATGAATGCATGCAGGCAGGCAGGCAGGCAGGCACACACTGAGAAACCCATGCACACAAAAACACAAAAGCCTTGGGCCTGTAACCCAAATTTGCTTTGTTTCATTTTAAGTTCCATGCTGGTCAGTTGTATGCATGATCAAACTCAAGAGCACAATAGAAACATCTTCTTTTAAAGTCTTTGTTCCCTTTGCCCTGGCAGAGAAACAATAGACTGACTATTGGCTTCCTATTCTTCTCTGCTTTGGGTTTTCCCCCCCTTTTTTCTTTTTGTTCTCTCTCTCTCTCTCTCTCTCTCTCTCTCTCTCTCTCTCTCTCCTCCCTCCCTCCCTCCCCTCCCTCCCTCCCTCCCCCTCTCTCTCTCCCTCCCTCCCTCCCTCCCTCTCTCACTCACTCCAATAAACCTCATGGCTCCTTTTCTTGTTCATCTTCTTTTTATTATAATGGCACTCTATTATATACCACAGCATATCCCTATGGAGCGCAGGATTGTTTCAGAGTTCTTTGTGGATTATATGCATTTAGGATTTGTTTAGAGTAATGATTGCATTTGTTGTAACCTCTCACACTAATGCAATTGTGGTTGGATTTTTAATTTAGTTCTCCCTTAGCATGCTATTTTTACAGGGCTTGTTTGTATTTGTTTGAAAGGAAGAAGGAAAGTCTAATAAACTACAGACTCAGCCTTGATAATCATTTTGGATATCTGTTTTATTAAGCATGCCAGTATGGGCAGCGTTCTCTTGGGTTCCTGCTCTCAAGAAGTCCTGGAGTGAATGACTTCCTGCTCCAAACTTTCTTTACAACCAAATACAAAATAATAATAACAGCAACAACAACAATAAATCATCGCACAGTCATCCAGATGTTCAGACTGGGTTTGGCATTTTTGTCTACCTTTCGAGTCCTTACCAAGGACCTGGGATACGCAGATCTGGATGTTTGATGGTGTTACAGATATCGTCACAGGATGCAATTGACTGATGGCGAATTTGTCAATGCAGATGATGTTCAAGTGGTGCTCCAGTTGTTTTGGGATTGCACTCAAGGCTGTTGTTGTTGTTGTTGTTATTATTCCATCCTGCAACGATATCTGTAACACCATCAAACATCCAGATCTGCCTATCCCAGGTCCTTGGTATGCACTCGATATGTAGACAAATATGCCAAATCCAGTCTGAACATCTGGCTCACTGACGATGATGATGATGATCATCATCATCATCTTCTTCTTCAAGGGAGAATTCCTGTGGCCTCTTCTTGACCAGCTAACTTTCTTCATTTCTTTAAATTCATCTTTTATTCTGTTTATAGTAGAATATAAGTATAAATCACAATAAATAGGTTTATTTGTCCAGAATTCCTATCCTCAAAATGGAGAAGTGTTTTTACTGAGCAGGAGAAAGAGAGTAATGTGCTTTTTCTCTAACAGCTGGATTGTCAAAAGTGTGAGATGACCCTTGAAATCCTTTCCAAGTCTTTATACTAGAAGGGAAATCATAGCCAAAGCTTTCAGTGCATTTTTGTAGCATCCACATATGACAAACTTTCCATTACTTCCAAATTATATAGAAAGATCTCACAGATAAAATAGACTTTGGATAGCCACTGTAGGCCATTAGTGTGACAACTCTGACTTAAAACTCATTAAGGCATTTTAGGACCCAACTACATATTATATGAAGAATCTGACTGGCTCTTCAGATATATATTTTTAAGGAAATCATAAGTGAGAATTCAAAACTGACAAAAAATACTTCTGCCTGCGTTTTTCCCCCTCTCTAATCAGGGTTAAAACTAGTGTTATTATTCAGAGGGGAGTAATTATTAGTCCCATAGTGCAGAGGTCACCAACCTTTGTTTGTTGGCGGACCGAAGGAAAAGGGAGGGGGAAGCATTTTACATGCATGCGTGTGTGCACGGGGCCATGAGCACGTGCATGCCAGAAACGGGGCGGGGCTGCATGATATTCACTAGCCCTGCCCCATTCTTGCGTGGCACAGCACCTTGTTTCTGCACCCTGTGGCATGGCAGGGCCCATTTTTGTACCTCACAGCATGGCAGTGGCCCGTTTCCGTGCCCTGCAGTGCAGTGGCGTCCATTTTTACACCATTTTTGTGCCCCATAGTGCGGCAGTGCCCATTTTTACACCCCACAGCATGGCAGTGGCCCGTTTGTGTGCCCCAAGGCACAGCGGCAGCCCATTTGTGCACCCTGAGGTGCAGTGGCGGCCCATTTGTGTGCCCCGTGGCCATGGCGCTAGCACAAGTGAGGGCCTGTGCGTGCACACACTGGCCAGCCTATCCCGCAGCTCGGTGGCCAGTAGGCCACGGCCCACTACCGGGTCGTGGCCCAAGGGTTGGGGAACCCTGCTATAGTGCTTCAAAACAAGTTTGATTTAAAGAAGAAACAAGTTTGACAACTTGTCTCACAACATGTCTGATCGAAACAAATTTGAAAGATAACATTCCAAAGGGGTGCATCTTGCACACTTTCTATTGTCTAATCCTTTATTCTTGTTCTCTTACAAGGGAAGAGAGGAGGATAATTGTGATGGTGGTAGTAATGATAGCAGTAACAGTTCTCATCATCATCTGTTTGTGGAATTGTTTCAAGAATTATTAAAATAATATATGTTAAATAACAGGCTAAGTCAAAAAGACATTTGTAAATGCAAAATGTAGAATTGTGCAGCTGGAATGAGCTGGAAAGAGAATTAAGTCCTGTTCACTGTTGCCAAACTACCGTACACAATTATGGGTATCTTCAAGTCAAGTTTATGGACAAGTTCATAAAGTTTTCTGAGCAGAAAAGTCTTAGGATTTTAGAAGGGCAGACAATGGCAAATCACTTCCAAAGAAACTGGGCAGTTTCTTTGGAAGCGGTTTGCCATTGTCTTCTTCCTAAGACTGTGACTCAGTAAATTAGCAAAAGTCACACAGCTGGTTTCATGCCAAACTTACGTTGTGTAACTTATGTTATGTACAACTCATAATCTGTTGGTATCTAACCCTTTACCTTTAACCACTACATGAAATTGGTCCTCGTTACATACAAATGCAAAATAGCAATAGCAATAGTACTTAGATTTATATATTGCTTCAAAGTGCTTTACAGCCCTCTCTAAGAGTCAGCATATTGCCCCCAATAATCTGGGTCCTCATTTTACCAACCTCGGAAAAATGGAAGGCTGAGTCAACCGTGAGCCAGTGAGAATTGAACTGCCAAAATGCTGGCAATCAGCAGTCAGCAGAATTAGCCTACAATACTACATTCTAACCACTGCGCCACCACGACAGAAAATTCAAATCATACAATCAGGTAAACAGATTGTGTAAAAAGTACTCACAGGATCAATTGGAGGCAATATTATTTATTAAATTGATTTAAATTTATACTAAATTGGAAATTAAAATGTCACGGTTTAGAATTTTCTGTCTCCCTCTTTTTTGGAAAGGAGGAATTGGGATATTATTTAGATTTTAGATGGTTTATTTGCTTATTAGTTTATTACAGCACCCAACTCCCTGTCACTCTGGGTGTAAAATAAGCTAAATAAATAAATGAGCAATATTGGAAACAAAAACCAACTGTACTCTTCAGGCTTACTAACCCCTTAGTAACCCCTTAGGTTACTAAGGAGAATTTATTTTGTAACCTAAAACAGAGCTTGAACAAAATCCTAGCAAATGAATGTTCTTGAAGATATTGCTGTCTAGATGCCACACAGCCTTAAAGTTGGACTTAATGGCACTCCATCCATTCCATACTTTACATTCATTATAGCATAAGGAGAAGATAACCTATCAATGCAGAGGACGTTTGTCAAATGATCCAGAACACTGGTTTCTCAGTCGCTTTGGAAGAACCTTTCTTAGTGCTCAACTAGTTTACAGGAAATGGTCAACAGAAAGATATCATGAAGATATATTTTCAATGAGTTGAAAAGGACTGTGGGCATTTAGAAGTATATTTTATTTTAGCTACATTATTTTTTTCTTCGGGTATGTTTTTCCCTTATATGTATGTGTTGATTTATTTTTACAGATCAATATTCCACTTTTCAAAAACAAACATAAGGGGCTGGGAATAACAAATACATCAAAAAATAACTATGCAATATTGCAAAAATAAAATAGCAGGTTGCTTTGAACCACAGATTTGAGATAAGCTTGAGTTGAACGACCTGGAAATACAATTTTTAAAATCTATCTGGCTTCTTTTAACTGGAAAAGTATTCTGAAAGTAGGATGCCACAACCAAGAAGACCCTTGTCCATTTATCATTTACAATATCTTGGACAATAGGCCCTGCAAAAGTGATCTTGAATACCAGCTTGGAAGGAAGCAGTTATTTTTTTTACCCATCATCTAGATACATAATTGAGGCCTATGTTTTCAATTGTATTTGGGTCTTATAATAAATGTAAGAATCTTCATGATACATTTCTATTAACAATTTCCTATCAGCTAGTTGAGCACAAAGAAATGTAGAAAGTCCAGCTTGCTTTATGGAAGGGGAAACTTTTTCTTTTGAAGTGTCATTACTTATCATTGAAGGAGAAAATGTGATATATTGTATTGCACCTATTGTTCAGAGGCAATATGTATTATCACTGTAGTTCCTGCAATTGCATTATATGGAACCCTAAACAAGCGCCCCCTCCCCAATATTTTTCCCCCAGATTTTGTCTGTGTGATTTCTCCCAAAACTTTAGAAAAGATAGTTTTCAGGCCTATGTAATGTATATGAATACTTAGTTCTTGCATTCTCTCTCTCTCTCTCTCTCTCTCTCTCTCTTGTGCACAAGCTATTTTGAGTCTCTTGAAAATTGGAGTGGCATTTTCTCTGCCAGAAGGGAAAAAAAGCATTAAAATGCAGTTGCGTGTTTAAACACATCCATCCTTAGACAAAAATAATAGTAATAAAAATGCAACACCTGGGTTATTCATGACCAACCCACCTTGACTATAATCTCCTCTAAGGAGAAAAAACTTTCCACAATGTTTTGTTCCATTTTAATTAAGCAAATCCTTCATGTTCTATTTTCTTGTTGTATAAATGGAGCACCCTCTTTTGCTTTGTCTAGTTGCCATTATTTGCACAGCCAATCCGAAATAACTGTTGCTTTGTTGCAATACTGTGCAAGTAGCCATTTCCAGTGTCAATAATTCTCCCACAAAAAGAGGTTTACTAGCAGTTAGTGAGTGGGGATTGCTGTTGACTGCCAGCCAGTTAGAATTTTTCTTTGTTTACTAATATGATGTTGAATTTATCAACTAAGCTTTTAGCAAATCTCTAGGAGCAGCATATAGAATTAGCAAGTTACTTGTGCCTTCACAGAGTACACCTAATGGTGTGTTTGGTATCTAATAGCAAACTTGCATGTTTTATATATGATGGTTACTAATTGCTTCATTATCCATGCAAATCATAAAGGCAAACTGTGTCCCATCGTAAAATCAGCTATGAGCCCATTTAGAAGCAGGCTTGGAAAAGAATGTTACTATGTCCATTTTTCTTTGTTTCAGCAGCCTTTTTTAATGACTTGGCATTAGGGCGCAATGTTTTCTCCACTAGCAGGGTTTTTGTTTTTTGTTTTAAATCCATTTTATCTTAGAATTATCCAGAACAAAAAATTAAGCTGAACCTATTGGTTTCTCAGGCATTTAGAAGTTGGATTATTCATGCCATCACAACATTACTTCAATTTGCTAGAGGAACAAGGCTGGAAAAAATTCTGAAATTATTCATTAGGTAATGATTTAGATAATAGAGGACCTTCCCCTTGAGTGTATTAAATTTTAATCCCCATATACACATACATACATACATCAGAGCATGCTATACATTCATGCAGAAAAGCTCAGGGCAGGTAACATTTGAACAAAACTAATAACCCAAACAACAACAATCCCTAAACCAAAGGACTCTTGAGTATATCATAACATGAAATATTGCTGAACTAACAGTCTCCACATCCCAACTATTAAATATTTGGCTAACAGTTTGCAATTCTTCTGTTAAAGATTCTTCTACTCTTCACAAGGAACCTGGAGAAGAATCTGAAGCCAAACAAATGCCACTATTGCTTCTGCATGCACACCTATGGATTATAAAAAAGAAATATAACAGCAGAATTGCAGTTCAAGCTAATACTTGTTTATTCCGAAACAGTTACTCCCATGGAAATATACTGCCTTAATGTGATCTTGCTTTTTTACTATCAATTTAAATGGAGATTAGGGAAAATGATACGTTACTGCTTCAGTCCAAACTTTACTGTCCTATACTGGACCTGGCAAAGGAAGAGAGAGTAATGTCCCAGCCCATAGTATGACATATATTTTTTATAAGAGGAAGGATGATCCTCACTTCAGGTCCATACTGTCAAAGAGGAAGAAGCCACTTATGATTTTTTTCAGAGAAATTCAGTTTTTGATCTGGAATATGCAAAGCCCCATACCACAGAAAGTCATGTTTTCGGACTGCCACTCAAGAATACTGGTAATATGATTGTGGCCTCAGAAATCTCATTGAGCCTATCAAGAAACCCCGCTATTTCAGGTCAGAGAGAAGAATTCCTAATCCTTGAGGAAGTTGGGGGAGCGGGAGAGGGATTTATGCTTCTTTTACCACTGCCACAAAGGAACAATAATCAAATATTAACAATAACACGGGAGAAGATTGTTCTGCAACTTCCTCCCATTGTCTCAAATCACAAGATGGGCAGCATATAAATATAATAAATAATAATAATTTTAGCACCACGTGAACATCATTGGCATTGACAAATTCACCATTAATCAATTGCAAAAGGCAGCTTTATTCAGAACAGCTTACATCCTGCGACGATATCTATATCACCATCAAACATTAACAACTGCCTATCCCAGGTCCTTATTCGATAGATGGATAAAAATGCCAAATCTAATCTGAACATCTGGCTGATTGTGACAAACCATAATAATAATGTCAATTGTTCCTCTAAACCAGAGGTCCCCAACCTTTTGGGCACCAGGGACCGGTTACGTGGAGAGAGGTTTTTCCGTGGACCAGAGGGGGGTGGTTTTGTGTGCTGCCTGCATCCTGTGGATGGGGCTTTCCTTGTTTGTGCAGAACGGTTGCTGGCATGCCACGGCCCAGCACCAGTCCGTGGACCAGGGGTTGGGGACCCCTGCTCTAAACGTAGCAGTTTGAAAAGGGTCTGCTTTGATTTTTTAATTTATTTGTTAAATTTGTTTGCCGCCCATCTCACCACGTGCGATTCTGGTTATCAGAACAGCAGTTCTCAAGGTCCACCACTGAGTCTCCACCTATTGCCTATTGTTTTTAGGTTTGGGAACAATCCTGTAAGAGAACTTTGTATGAAATAAAAAATACAGTTTAGAAACACAGTGCAAAAACATGGGTCTCACCCTCTGTAACGGAAAGACAGAATGTGACTTGATGGTGGTGTGTGGCCTGGAAGTCATGTTACCAAAATCTGGCAGCAAAACTGCAAAACAACAGAGCTGCAACTTTCAGCTGATGTATGCAAGCAGCAAAGCATCTGTGCCTGACTTTTTCTTAAAGTTAAAATGTTGAGAAAAGGATCAAAAGAAACAAAGAAATACGCTTTTTTTAAATATATAATTAAATCCATCCCCACAAGATTCAAGAAATCACTGTCCTGAATGCAGGTGCTTTTCAACTAGGAGGTTGGGAAATATTACAACGGTAAAGCATGCTTCCAAACTAGCTTTCCACAATAATGCCAAAGTAATGAAGGGGAAAAAAAATTCAGCCCACATGCTAATTTCTCACTGCAGCTGTTAGGGTGTTAGATTAGAAGTCTGTATACCTTTCCCCAGAATATTAAAGCAGACTGTCTAACTGCCTGCGTTTGTCCTAGTAGCCTCATTCTTGCTGTTAGCGGAGCATGTCCCAACTGTTGTCAATTTATCAATGTAACGTGCACTAGTGGGCACAGTTTGAGCAGCCATTAGGACAGGTGCCTCTATCCATCACAGCCAGTCACTTATTCCACCTTGTCAGGAAAACTAAATGGTGCTTTTGGAGAAATGTAAACAACTCTCTAATGGACAATCAAAGCACCACTTTCTGAAGCAAACAAGAGGAAGAAATCTGACATCCCTCCCCCCCTTTAAAAAAAAAAGAATTGAGAGTATTTTAAGTGTTGAAATCCCCCTTTTTAAAAAATATCTTTCCATTTTCTCAATCAGGGAAACAAAAGAATAAGGCTTCATTTTCCTAGGAACTGGGTTTGCTTTATGCATGTGACTCTCTCCCACAGGGCTTAGGAGATCTTCTAACAAATTAGAAAGCTTCGCCAGAAACTTATTTTAAGCACCAGATGAACAAGTCCATTATAGGGCCTTGCACCTGGCCACTTGTAGGTGACTTTGTTTTGGAAAGCATTCACACTACTTTTTAAAAGTCTGTCAAGCCCCCTCATGCTCTGCTTTATTTATTTACCACAACATGCTCTAATGGGTCTTGGGAACCGGAGGTTGGATTCATCAAACAAGATAAATCAATTGAAATAATCTAACTCCCACCCCCACCCCCCAATTTCATCACATTCCTTGATTCCTTTCAATTAGCAATTATATTTAATATTCCCAAGAGCACTTCAGGTACTTTCCCTGCTATTGCAAAATAATGATTTGCCAATAAAAGCAATAAACATTTTAGCCAATGCATACTAACTCTCAATAATGCTTTTTACAAATACACAGGGCTACGGGAACTCCCAAACTGTACAACCAGCCATAATAACATAAGTCATCTGGGTAATATATAAAGTCTCTAAAATGCATTTCATATAATAAAGGCGATGAGGGTCAACTCCTTTGACAAAATTCATTTATAAATAGCATAGTCCCTTGGTTATAACAGGTAAATATAAGAAGATGTGAGTAACAACAAGTTCCCATCAGCTGGTGCTTTTATGCGTTTTGTAAACCTAGCAATTAACTTTTGTCCAGCTTTGTAACAGCCTTTAGAGTGTCCTGCTGGCAGCTATGTTTAAAACAGCATTATTATGTTTTAAATGCAGGACATCTCATTCCTTCACTAAAGCAGAATACTTGGCGCTCCAAGGCTCAGGTGTTAAACTACTGCAAACTTCATAGCACAAAAATGCTTGGTCTGGAATTGGTCATGGATAGTTTATGGATTTAATTTCTTTGAGGATAAAGGATAACTCTCTCCCCCCCCTTGACATGTGTATAGAGCTGTTGTAATCTCCTTTTGCAGTGATTTTTTTTCTCTGATTGATGTGCTATTAATACTTTAATTGGTAACAGGTGCAGTTGATTGTTAGTTCCTAAGCTAAAAAAGAATCTGAAATTGAACATAAGGCTCTGATAAATTAATAAACTCCTCTTTTCTAAACAGTTGTTGCTGTGGAGGAACTAACTTTCCATGAAGTACTGCTCCATCAAGCACATTGAATTCTTTATGTTAAAAAGCAAAGTGGTGCTTAATGATAAATTAAAATTATACTAACTGGCAGAGAGGTGAATATAATAATGAAATCCCGTTAAGGAAAAGAAATGACTAAAAGGAATAGAAGACAATATCTCATGAAATGTGGAGGTCTCATTTGAAAATTAAAAAAAGTTCTAAGAGTTTTATTTTTTAAAAAAACTTAATTTTTTTTCAAAATAAAAATGCAACAGGCAAAGTGAAAGATAGAAGCAAAAGAATGATAAAAATGACAGTGAGAAAAAGAATAAATATATTAATCTCTTTTACTTTTTCTTATTATGGTGGAAGTTCAAAACGTATGATCAAATCTTACAGGTAGTCCTCAATTTACAACCAGAGTTACAATAGATCTCCCTGGAACCCCACTCCAAAGTTCCAGTAGGCAGGCACACACACACACACACACACACAAACGCGCATATATACACGCGCATACACACACACACACATGTCATATGACTGCATTTCAGGCACTCGACAACCGCCCTGCATTTATGGCCATTTGCAGTGTCATGCAGTCAAGCGACCACAATAGATTGTGTTTTTGACAAAGAGTGGCATTTATTTCCATTTTTCAGCCAAAAGTCCCCATAGCGAACATTGGGTTTACTTAACCACCACACCATTCACTTAACAACTGTGGAGGTTGCTTTGCGATCGTGGCATTCACTTAATGGCTGCTGCAAAAGTGGTCGTAAAAATGGGTCTGGTCCCGTGGTGATTCGCTTTACAGTTGTCACGACTTATGACTGTAATGGGCAGGCTCCATTATGGTGGTAATGCGTTGTCACATATAGTTATTATATTGAACGTCAGATGAATTTAAACATATCTGTTGATATGTAGGTGCAACAGTAGTTGCTGAACTGGCATCCTTTTTAGGGCCCTTTCCACATTACCAACTGTAGATGGTAATAGATCTAGAAATAGAAAGGTTAGATGAAAAGCTAACATGTTTCAGCTCAAACAGGTTTTCCCTGTCCAGTCATGTCTGATTCTAGGGGACAGTGCTTATCTCCGTTTCTTAGCCGATGTAGACAGCCTTGTCCAAAGACATTTCCATGGCCATGTGGCCAACATGATGATACTTTGAGATGCACGGAATGCTGTTCATTTCCCCACTAAAGTGGTGCCTATTTATCTGCTTGCATTTGCATGCTTTCGAACTGCTAGGTGGGCAGGAGCTGGGGCAAGGAACGGGAGATCACCCCATTGTGTAGCACTCGGGTCTCTTGTTTGAACTGGTCATTTAACTTTCCAGCATTTTGACAGGTTGCTGGTGTGACCAGTAAACAAGCATTTTAAATCACCCACAAAGCTTTTGACTTTCTCATATTAAAATGCTGCACGCTTTATTTACTTTCCCCCCATTTTATTTCCTAACAATGCCCAAGACGAACAGTATCTTAGACACGTTTGCTTCAGATCTGGAGGAGGGTTTGGCACTGCCAGTTTCTGAAAGCAGAGATGCGATTGGCCACAAAGTCCTCTTTTGCAAAAAACACATCATGGGATTTCCATACGTGTAATGTGTGAAATGGTTCCCTATCCATAACTGGTGACAACGGTTATTCAGAGAAGTGAGGTCAAAACATTTCTTACGCATTTAAAAGATAGACTGTGGTATCAAATTTCTGACAAATGGACTTTCCAAATAGATTAACAGCAGAACAGTCTGAAAGTGATTTGAGACAGAAGCCTTAATATAAAAGCAAGTCATTATCGCCATGTGGTATATTTTTCTCCATATGTGTGCACAGTTCCCATTAGCATTAATGTAAATTCCACCCAGGAATCAAAGGAGTAAAACTGTTTACATAAAACTCTCTTTTGCTTAGGAAATCTGAAATGTTAGATTCTGTCATCAAAAAAAACCAAAGTAGGACTTCTCTCACAAGAGACAGTTAATGGAAGCCTTGACTCTTAATTGATCTCATGGCACTTTGAATGTATGCTCATTCAGGAACAAAAGGTAGAATGCCAACCTATCTCTTCTCCTTCCAGTCAATGTTGCTTTTAAGCACTTCAGTGACTAGCAATACTTCAGGACAAGTGTGTCCAGAGCTGGATTTAATGGCACTCCATTTCCCAGCAATGGGTCCTACGCTTTTACAAACAGTTGACCTTGACTTCTGAAGGAAGCAACAAGATCTGTGTAGCTGATGTTGCATTAATATTTATGGGTTTGATGATGATAGTGATGATGATGATACATATATGAAGCATCCCTGCATGTTCAAAAACTAATGTGCATGTGTGTAAGGTAAATAACATAACCAGCATACCTGCCGCCTGTACAATGTAGGTCTCTTTAATCCAATATGATGTAGACCACTTTATTTAATTATCCATGAGGTTGATGCTTGGTTAGCTGCATCTGTATATTTCACTTTGCAAGGTAGCAGCATACATAGGGATGTTAGGGTTCATTTTATCCCCATAACCAAAATCCCATGTGGCAAGATCAGGTAGGAGACAGTGATAGGCTCAAAATCAATCAGCGGGCTCTACAGTCAAGTGAAGAGTCCAATTAGAGTCTCACTGATCCAAACCAAGTTCCTTTGTTACAAGGCTAGTCTGGCTTTAAAAGTGTATGCTTTAAGTAGAAATTTCTGTGTAGAAAACTTGTGGGCAACATATGTATCACATGCCGGTGGGTGTGGTTTCATCTTCAAAAACCTTCTTTCTTTTACTTTCTCAATGGTTGTATAAAACATACATAGGTGCCCATAATCATTGATCAGTGGCAATGACACTGGAAGTTTAACTATTTTTTATCTTCCTGGTCTATGTGCACCTATAGAAATTTGCACTGAAAATTGATTGCATGTTTCACATTATTTTTTGCTGCAAAAATATTTCTGTACACATTGCACACGTTATAATATCTATTCCACTCTTCTGGATGAGTGTGGAAATAACAGTGATTTGAAAAGGAGTACTGTGTTGTAAGCTATTGAAATGGTATGTAGCTATTGAGGACAGTTCTTGATGAACTTTTCAATAGTACTTCCTCACTTCTTTTTTTTATTGGTGCCTAAAGATAATAAGGAATTTTCAAACTTTCTCAGTTATCCCTGGGGAGGGGGGGGGTTGTGTCTGTCATGAAATAATACACGTATCTATTCAGAAATTATAACTTCAGTACTATCTACTCCTGGGTTAGTATGAATGAAGAACATCAAAAAGGCAGTAAGAAAGAGATTTGCTTCAGACAACAATTGGAATAGTGTGGGAGAAACGTAAATTGGCTTTTATGGTTTATAAAGAGATTGGAGAGTTTTTTTCAATGGAATGGGGGCTATGAAATGAATTTGGAGAGAAAGGAAAAAGCAAAATATGTATATATATTTTTACATTAATAGCTTCTGGTTCTAAGTGGCAGCAGCCTCATAGATGGCAGGGGAAGAGATATCTCTCTCTGAGGCGGATGGGCAGTTCAGAAATATGAAAAATAAATAAACAAAATATGTGCAAACTGTTTTGATCCCAATTATTCCAGCTCAGAAATGTCTATTTTTGAGTGTTCGGAATATACACAATTAAATTACAAATGTTGTGTTTCAAAATCAAACCTAACCTACAAGTATGTTCCCAGAGGGACACAAACTTTGGCTGTTTAGGTCAGCCATGTTTCAAGAGTTCTCAGCTCTGCAGCTGGTTTCTCAGCTTATGGCCTCGGATTGGGTCACTTTCTCCAGCCTAGTCAAGACAGCAGTAAGGAACAATCATGTCCCTGTTACGATTTGTTTAGATTTGATGGGGGTGGGTTGGAATAGTGACAGCTGTAAGTTTGCATTTCTGCAGATGCCCATTAATAATAATTGAAGACATGTTAAATGAGACAACTTGGTATTGCCAAGTAACACTAATACTGCAGGAGCTGAACTGGTTGCCAGTGTCTTGATGGGTGCAGTTCAAAGTAATAATAATAATAATAAAGTTGGAAGGGACCTTGGAGGTCATCTAATCCAACCCCCTGCTCAGGCAGGAAACCCTATACCATTTCAGACAAATGGCTGTCCAGTCTCTTCTTAAAAACTTCTAGTGTTGGAGCATTCACCGCTTCTGGAGGCAGGTTGTTCCACTGGTTAATAGTTCTAACTATCAGGAAGTTTCTCCTTAGTTCTAGGTTGCTTCTCTCCTTGATTAGTTTCCATCCGTTGCTTCTTGTCCTGCTTTCAGGCACTTTGGAGAATAGCTTGACTCCCTCTTCTTTGTGGCAGCCCCTGAGATATTGGAACACTGCTATCATGTCCCCCCTCGTCCTTGATTAATCTTACATTAGTTGGAACCTGGCTATTTTTGAGATTATATTATTTCAACTAGAAATTGCCTCTTCCAAGGCAGAAGCCTTTCTTCCTGTGAAACGCCATCCTGTTCAGCATAAAATCTACTCTCCTACTTTTATTATTCAGAAAAGTTTTGAAAACATAGTAGCTTTTTTCATTGTATAGTAGGTCACTTGTTTCATGAGATGGGCAGCTATCTACGAAACTTTGAAAAATAAATGAAATGTATTCTTGGGTTACTTTTTTCTTCTCTATATCTCATATGTTCCTGTATCAACTCAAGTCATGCTACCTTCAAACTGTAGCCTTCCTTCATTTGCAGAGACATCAATCTTATCTCACCAGATTGTTTTTATTAACCTTATAACCATATATTAAAGATTTCATAATTCCTTAGAATAAAATGTATCTGACAGTAACATATAAGGATAAATAATTGGTTTGACTAATCTTGGCCATGATGGAAAGATTCTTTGGGTGTATAATATGGGAGAGTTACTTCATCTTGAAAAATTGCCTATTGTAATGTTTTTGGCAATCCAGAAAGGCAAACTCATTCAGCAATTTTGTATGAGATAAAGAGAGTTTAAGAGAAGGCCTTGAGGACTTCATATATGCTGAATTGGTTTCATGCATAAACAGCAGAACAACTTTTAATTTTCCCTTAATCAAGTAAAAATAGTGTATAATACAATACACAAATAATGTAGAGTTCATAAAGGCAAGGCTTATTTCTAGCTAACTTCTCTCTCAATTACCAAGCATGGAGCCACTGTCTATAGAATCTCATCTTCATTGTCATAATATGTAGGTTACGAAGGCACACAAGACACATAACTTAAAAAAAAGAACTCAACAGCAGAGTCTTGCCATTGTTGGCAACCGCAACATCACCATTACCCAATGCTACGTACATTCTCAGACAAAATACAGATTACAGAGGATGCTATTACAGTTAAAACCACAAAGTGACCTTTGTGTATCTGTTTCCAACAACTCTATTTTATTTTGGCTTTTTCTTAGCTGATTTTCAGTAATTTGTATTTATCTTTCTACTGTTAGCTCTTGTTCTATCTCTTAGATAGCAAGAGTTCTTCCAGAGAAGGATTTTACTATGCAGCCACCTTGTTTTTACAAACTTTACGCAGGTTTGCAATTAACCCTTGGAATTTGTGCGAATATCACTCCGTAGCAGACATTTGTGTGGCAGCAAGGTGGCTGTGTTATGAATCTGCAAACAAAAATACAGATAGTCCTCGGCTTACGACCACAATTGAGTCCAAAATTTATGTTGCTAAGTGAGACACTTATTGAGTTTTGCCCATTTTATGACTTTTTTGCTATAATTGTTAAGTGACTCACTGCAGTTGTTAAGTTATTAACATGATTGTTAAGTGAATCTGGCTTCCCTACTGACTTTCCTTGCCAGAAGGTTACAAAAAGTGATCTCATGACACTGGGACACTGCAACTGGCATAAATACGAGCCAATTGCCAAGCGTGTGAATTATGATCACGTGACCATGGAGAGGCTGCAACAGTTGTAAATGTGAAAAATGGTCATCACTTTTTTCAGTGCCGCGGTAACTTTGAACGGTCACTAAATGAACTGTTGTAAGTCGAGGACTGTCTGTAACTATGTATATATCCATACTGCACGATTCAAAAAGTCTCTGGGAATTCACAAAGAAAATATTAGGTTACTACAAATATCATATACAGGAATGGCTTCAAGGTATACGGTATCTGTCAATGTTAAGAAAAACTTTCTGTCAAATATTTCAGTGATTTTAACCAAATTATTATTTGGAATTACACTTCAGCTCTAAAGAGAATCTTGAGAACAATGCAAGGTAGTGCAGTTCCTTTTCACAAATGTCTAGAAGATTTCACCATGTGGGCAAATTATTTAAAATGAATGAAAATTGCTCAGCTATGTTGCTTTATAGAGCTGCCTACAGAATAATGTTCCAAAACGCCATGCAAGGATAGATTAAAGTTTTCAGGGAAATATTTTCCTTTTATGATGGTGGATTGAATGCAGAATTTGACTTTTCAAGGGCTGGAAATCTATGTTCTTGTTAGCTGTACATATTTTTGCCTAATGTATATAATGAAAGCAAATTAACAGCTATGTCCATAGAACATAAGGAAAAGGAGAAAACAGTGTAAATAAAAAAAGATGCCTGTGTTTCTATTTATTAGGAGTCAACAACAACAACAACAACAACAACAACAACAACAACAACAATAACAATAATAATAATAATAATAATAATAATAATAATAATAATAATAATAATAATAATAATAATAATAATAATAATAATAAAGTTGGAAGGGACCTTGGTGGTCATCTAGTCCAACCCCCTGCTCAGGCAGGAAACCCTATACCATTTCGGACAAATGGCTGTCCAGTCTCTTCTTAAAAACTTCCAGTGTTGGAGCATTCACCGCTTCTGGAGGCAGGTTGTTCCACTGGTTAATTGTTCTAACTGCCAGGAAGTTTCTCCTTAGTTCTAGGTTGCTTCTCTCCTTGATTAGTTTCCATCCGTTGTTTCTTGTCCTGCCTTCAGGCGCTTTGGAAAATATAAGTAACAGAAGACAACATATCTGATAACCGTGACTGTTTAAACTAAAGCTGTCTATCAACTCCTTTTTCACTGAAATTTCCATTTGTGGTATGACTACTAAATGCAGCCCACATGCAGGAATTTGCTAAGGTTTTCTGTAGGGATGACCTTTTTCTCATAACACCCAACTAGATCAGGAAAAAGAGAAAATGGAAACGGAGATGTGAAAAAAAGATGATTTGGGGCTAACCTTTTAGGATCTGATCTGGACAAATTGCCTCCCAAAGAACAAACGGATCAAATGAAAAACAAAAGAAAGAAGAACATTCTTTCTTCCTTGAATGTCATTTCCAAGTGCTTTCTCCATTCTGTACTTGAAACACAATATTCATTTTATTTATCAGAATTTTTTATCTTACCTTTATTACTTTATAAGGCAGAAAACATACATAAAATTCCTTCCTTCTCCTATTTTTCTCTACAACAACCCTGCGAGATGGATTGGGATGGGAGAGGGAAACTGGCCCAAAGTCACCCAGTCGATTTTAATGCCTAAAGCACAACTGGAACTAACAGTCTCCTGGTTTCTAGTCTGGTGTCTTAATTAATGTTATTATTCCTCCAAATGAGAAAAAGGAAAGTTACACTAAGAGACAGAAAACCTTTTGAGACAGTTTGAGGCAGTGGCTAAAATAAGGGTATTTTGTGATCCCATGCATTAAAATGAATCCACCTAGCCAATTACTGGAGAATCACTGGAGAAGAGTCTGATGCTGGGAAAGATTGAGGGCAATAGAAGAAGGGGACGACAGAGAATGAGGTGGCTGGATGGAGTCACTGAAGCAGTAGGCGTGAGCTTAAATGGACTCCAGAAGATGGTAGAGGACAGGAAGGCCTGGAGGAACGTTGTCCATGGGATCACGATGGGTCGGACACGACTTCGCAACTAACAACAACAAGCCAATTATGACCTGTTGGTTTATATCCTTAGTTACATTCAAGTTGTTTATAAGGATCATTTTGAACTCTTGCCCTTATACAGTACTAATAATATATATTTACTCATGCAAGTATCTTTTTCTGCCTTATCATATAATTTTCACATACTGTAGACCTTTTAATTAAACATGGTCTAAACTTATAATCCACTAGTTGTTTATGCATGCCAAAAATAAGTTTGTTTAAACACAACACCAATGCAAATTAAACAGTCTTAAACCATAACAGTAATATATATTTTATATATACAGTATATGTGTTGATATTTATAGAAAAATTAATAACCCTCTTGGCTTAGATATATGTTGTATTAATCTGAAATTAGACAATTAACATTTTTAACAGCCAAAAGGATTAATTTAGAACCATTTCATAATTAAATAGCATAGAACAGCAAGACAAGGTGAGTATGCATTCCAAGTTTCAGTCTGTAATTAATGTTTATAACCAAGTTCATCATTAAACCCAAAACAAACCCCCAGGTGATAAGATTTGAAATACTGATGTTTTTAGTTAAATCAGAATGACAAACCAGAGATTATATACAGGTAGTCCTCAACTTTCAACTATAATGGAGCCTATATGTGGAACTTGCATATCATGGACATAAGTCACAAGAGTCCTAAAACGGGTCAATCATGTGATTTTATGAACTTTTTTTACCTTTTTTTATGGCAGTGTTAAGCAAACCAGTGGTTTATTATGGTCGTAGTTTTGCCAAAAATTGGAAGTAAATGCTGGATTTTAACAAAATCATTGTAAAACACAGTCACGTGACTGCCTAGCCATAAATGTGGTCATGGCCATAAATGTAGCCGTGTTGCTGAGAACGAAAATTGGTCACATGACTGTGGAGGGGGGGTGACAATCAGAACTTTGAATCCGGGTCATAAGTAGTCCCAAGGTAGATCCGTCATAACTTCGAACAGTTGTTAAGTGACCAGTCATAAACCAAAGAGTACCTGTATAAGTCATTTAATGTGTTAATGACTTGAAAGTTTATCTTCTCGCCATAATGAAACATTTAACGTTAAATGGTAACATTTGCTGTTATTTAGTGCAAGGTGGAGGTGTGTTTCACACAATATACACAGAAATGCTAAATATAACACCCCACCATTTTCCAAACTTTTTGAGGGATTCTCAAAGTAGATTAGAAATACATTATACTATATAAAGAAAATATAAAATCAATTTATACCAGTAATATCACTTGTAAAATTATAGATATTAGCAAATGTGAATATCAGACGTGTACATCAGAGAAAACCGTGCACCAAAACTTGTGGATGGGGAGGAATACACATGAAAAATTTTGTGAATGTACTTCACATCAGTACAAACTGATGTGAAAATAAGATGGAACAAAGAATGTTGGAAAGAGAAATGGAGCAAAATCAAACTTTACAAGTTTGCCTACTCGTAGAACTGTCATCCTACGTTTGAATGATTCTCTAAGAGAAAATAATTGGTAGAAATATGGCATAGGATTGTCATGGAGGAATTTTATAGTCTGTGGTAGAACCAAAGTTCACATTTTTGCTTAGATGAATTTGAGGATGGAAGGAAAAGTTTTGGTTCTGGAGCAGCATTTCAGGGTATGTGATCTTGACATGCCAGTGACAAAGTATAGGAAAATAGCCAATGCTCTCATTTTTAAAAAAAAAAATGAATTTTGAAGCTTCTTAGGATTGAGATCTTGGAAATCATTTTTCATGTTCGTAATTCATTGTTTAAAAGGCACACCTTCCATTTAAACAACATGCTCTAACAATTCATAATGTCTTAATTTGAAGCTATTACTTTCTCCTATGACTGGAAAAAAAATGAACAGTTAAGCCATTTATGTAGATTAAACTTTGATGCAAAGCTCTAGGATGAGATGATTTATGAGAGTTTATATTATCTGTGGATTATCTGTCTGAACTTTCATTTTAAGGTAGCATAAGACTTATTTTGTGGTACAAGTGTGTTTTTGGTGTAGGTGTTATAGGAGCTTTGTCCAAATCCTTTTCTTAATGTTGGTATGCCTATTCACAGACAATTGGGACAGTGTTCTTCCTTCAAAGCTAGCATTGCCCAATACTGCTTAGAAAGTAATAACTGCACTGCACCTAAAAAAAAAATCTAAAAAAATTAGTTAAAAAAGAGCCTAGCAATAATGTGGTAGGTGGCATGTATAAATACATTATTGAAGTCATCCATTAAATAAAAAGTTATATAAGAGCACAAATATTATTTGCATTACATAACTATGTAATGGTTCCGATAGATAAGACCAGTAAAAGCAGAACTCCAAGACAAGAGGTTTCCTTAAGGAACATGTTTATTGACTACAAAGTATCAGCATAGTCAAAAGTGAAACCAAGCCTGGAGTTCCCTCCCAAGTGTTACAATGTTACAAAGTTGAACTTCCCACCCCAGCACTATGTAATCAACTACGTTCCCCACTAGAATACTTTGGCAGGTATTCTAATGGAAAGCTCAGCCCACCAAAAGTCAGGCAGCAATGACCTTGGTTTCCACGGAACAAATTATTGTTTAGTCTAACATTAAAATCCCCCCTCCCCCCTCCCAGTACTGTGGCAACCGAAAACGAAGCAAAACTGGCTTCAGCCAAGATCGTTGCAGTGTTGACAATCGGATCCCCTAGAGAGAGAACAAATCCTGCAGACAAAGAAAAAATTAGAGTTAGGAATCTCCCCGAGGCTTATGGGGGTGCTTATCAAAAAAAAATCTATGTATTAGCTTATCTGCCTTGATGTCAATACTTTTTACTCAAGTAGCTTCTGATAATGGGTATCCCTTCCACTGTACTAAATACTGTAATTTTCCTTTGTACAATCTAGAATCAAGAATTCATTTTATTTCATAATGGGTTTCCCCCTCTACTAAAAGGGGACCAGGTGCATTTTTGGGAACAGGTCTTAAGGAGGACTCCCTAAGAGGTTTTAGTAAACTGCAGTGGAAAACAGGGTGGACTTTTCCCAAGAGACGAGGGAGTTTTATTCTACTGTAACAAGGTTTATAATTTGAATTATGGGGAAGGGACCGAGGAATTTTGGTCCTAATATTTTACTAGGCAATTTGAATCTTAAATATTTTGTAGAGAGATAGACTTTCTCCCCCACATGATACGGCTTCTGTGGAGACCATTTCTTGTCTGCCTGCTCCTTGTAAATTTTTGAGCCTTTCACTAAAGCTTTTTTTGCATTGTCCCAAACAGTTTTCTAGGAGGTCACCAACTGATCTAAGGTTTGAGAGGTAGGAGGCTCCTGTGGGTACTCAGGCATAGGAATGAATTCTTGACCAATAGCTATTTTAAAAGGAGTAAGTCCAGTGCTGCTTTGCACGGTGTTATTATAAGCTACTTCAGCAAAAGGAAGGAGGTCAGCCCAGTTCATCTGTTGGTAGTCAACATAGCATCTAATGTATTGTTCCACCATTGAATTCGCCTTCTCAGCTGCTCCATTCATATTCGGATGAAAAGCTGATGATAGTCCTTGTGTGGATCCGATCAGCTTAAGGAAGTCCCTCCAAAACTTTGCAGTGAATTGAACTCCCCTATCCAAAATAATCCTTTTTTGTGCTCCATGAAGATGGTATATATGCTTAAGGAACAGCTTGTCTAACCTCTTTGCAGAGGGGAGACCGGTACAGGCTATGAAATGAGCCTGCTTTGAAAAGAGGTCAATGACAGTCCATATTACCGTATTTCCCCTATTTTGTGGTAATTCCACAATAAAATCCATGGCAATCTCCTCCCAGGATTGGGAGGGGTCTGCTACTTGCTTTAATAAACCAGGAGGACTTACCAGGGCATTTTTTCATGGCTGCACAAGTTGCACAGCTCTTCACATAACTTTCCACATCCTTTTTCATACCTGGCCACCAAAATTGCCTTCTGACCAAATGTAAAGTCTTTAGAAACCCAAAGTGGCCAGCCTGTTTAGTATTGTGGCTGCGTTGAAGTGATTGAATTCTAAGTGTTCCTGGAAAGTACAGTTTTGATCCTTTCCAGGCTAGCCCATCTCGATAAGTCAGTATATTTTTATTTTCCTGGAACCAGGAAACAGTTTTTAATTCCTCCTTAAGTTTTTTTGTCAATGGGCTATCTGGTTCAGATGGTTTCACCTGCACCTGTCCTCCAGGAGTTATCTGAGAAACTGACTGTGGTAATGGAATAATGGAGTTCACGATCTCCTCATGGCAACTTTTATACTGGGGCATTCTGGACAAGGCGTCAGCCAAAAAATTCTTTCCCCCGAGGAAATACTTTAAAGTAAAATTGAAACGGTTACAATACTGCACCCAACGAACTTGTTTGGGAGATAACTTATGGGGAGTTTTCAATGCCTCTAAATTTTTATGATCAGTCTATACTTCAAAAGGCACTTTGCCCCCCCTCGAGGAAATGATGCCAAGTCAGCAGGGCCCACCTCACTGCAAAAGCTTCCTTCTCCCAAATAACCCACCTTCGCTCAGTGTCTGTTAATTTCCTGGAGGTGTAGGCGCAGGGTTGTAAGTCTCCTCTTTGGTTTCTTTGCAAAAGGACTGCCCCCACAGCAACATCATTGGCATCGGCTTGGATGATGAATTGCTCATCCGGGTTGGAATATTTGAGAACAGGTTCAGCTGCAAACAGTCTTTTTAAGTTCTCAAATGCAGCTTGGCACTCTATAGACCATGGCAGGGGTTGACGTGACTTCCCCCCACTTTTTCCAGTCTTTAATAGCTCAGTAATTGGTAAAGCTATCTCAGAAAAAGAAGGGATGAATTGCCGGTAGAAGCTTGCAAATCCCAAAAAACTTTGAAGTTGGTTACGGCTCCATAGGGGTTGCCATTCTAGTACGGCTTTAACCTTGGCTGGATCCATTTCCACCCCTTCACTGGAAATTCTGTATCCTAGGTAGTCTAGACGCGCTTGATGGAATTCACATTTTGAGAGTTTTGCGTAAAGCTTGGCGTTCAGCACCAATTTAACATGCTCTGCCATGGTCTCTGTGTAAATGAGGATGTCATCAAGGTAGATTAGAACCCCTTTGTACAGGTGATCGTGCAGCACTTGACTGATCAATTGCATGAATACGGCAGGGGCCCCTTGAAGACCAAAAGACATAACTTTGAACTGAAAACTTCCCAGGGGGCTGTTAAAAGCTGTCTTCCACTCATCTCCTTCTTTAATCCTCACTCGATAGTATGCCTCTCTTAGGTCTAATTTGGTAAAAAACTTTCCTCTTTCATTAAAGGGAGAGGGTACATATTCTCCATGCTGACAGCGTTTAACCCTTTAAAATCCATGCACAGCCTCAGCGACCCATCCTTCTCTTTGAGAAGAGGCAGCTAAACGGGATTTAGCTGGCTGAATAAATCCCCTGGCTAAGTTCTTATCAATATACTCTCTCAGCTCTTTCAACTCTCGGGGGGGGGTCATAGAGTACATTTTGGGCTTGGGAAGTTTGGCTCCTGGCAAAATCTCAATGGCGCAGTAAGTCATTTGGCGGGGGGGGGATGTCACATTCCTTTTCGCTGAATGCATCAGCTAAGTCTCAATATTCACTTGGGGTGAGTTGTGTCCCAGGCAGGGAGTCTACGACGGATTTCAGAGTCTCAGGGGACTGCTCCTGGTCCTCACTTGTTATAGCCCCTCGCATACTGCTGGCCAGAGTAGGAGGCAAGGGTCCCGTTGCCAATCTTAAAGTCCTCACTCCGTTTTCCCACCAGATCATAGGGTGCCACTTATCAAGCCAGGCTAATCCCAAAATTACAGCCTCAGTCATTTTGGGGACTACTACGAAACGGATGAATTCCCAATGCTCCCCCATTTTCAAGTGCACTGGTTCGGTTAGGTGAGTGGCAGGAGCTCCCCCTATAAGAGATCCATCTGCTTGTTCAAACCTCATAGCTATGGGCAATAATTTGGCACAAATACCTAGCTTAAGTACTGTGGGGAGATTGATTAGGCATCTGGTGAAGTCTGAGTCAATTAAAACATGCAAGTCCATCTGGGCTCCTGTCTTAGGGACTAAGAACTTCACAGAGATGGCAAAAGGTGGAATAGGCTGACTCACCATCGGGTCTTCTTCTCCCTTGTTGTCGCTGTCATAAGGGGCAGGCATAGGCAAGCGCTCTGCCAGGGTCTCATGTTTCCCCTGGGGAGGAGAAGTAACCTGCGCAGCTTGCTCCTGGCTAACCCAGTTTGACTTCTCCGCACTGCACAAGGTTTCCTCTTGGGTTTTGTGGAGGCAGTAGGCATGTTCTTTGCTGGGGGAAATGGGACTGGACAATCAGCTGTTCGATGTCCAAGCTGCCCACACCTGAAACATTTGATCGGGGGTCCAGTGGGTACTCGAGAAAAGCCAGAGGTTGTGGCAGGTGGGGGGCATTGAGCCACCTGACGCCTTTCTTGGGCTTGCCTTGGTCTGGACTCTGATGCTGTGGGTCTCTCATAATGATCCAGTTCGATGTCTAAGGTTATGGCCAGGCGGTACCATTCATGGAGCTGGTCAGGGATTCCCCTGTAGTTTCACGCATGGAATAATTCACGATCTAAGCCTGCCTTGAAGTGGTGAATCAGTGATTACTCACTGATTGCCTGATTTGTTGGAACTCTCTTACATATTCTTTCGCTAGCCAGCCCCACTGCTTCAAATTATGGATGTCCTTTTCAGCTCGCAGGTCTTGGAATTTGTTTTCGAATCTGGCTCTCAGCTCGCCCATAAACAGATTGATTTCCCACAATTCTGGTGCCTGCTCATTGTCCAGGCTAGTCACCCATTCAGCAGCTTCCCCTTCCAGGTTCGCTGCTACGGCATCAACCATTCCGGCTCCGTCTGGGTAATCATTCGCATAAGGATTCAGGTGAGCCCACACCTGATTCACAAAAAAAGACAGCTTCTCAGGGTCCCCATCAAATGTGGGTTTGATAGGGGGTGGGTCCACAGGCCATTGCCCCCAGTAAGCTTGCTGTATACCTAGCCGCTGGCGCTGGGGTCACGGAAGGGCCCATCCCTGGAAACCCCTTGGCTGGGCTCCTGGGCTGGCAGGGCATCAATCTCGGTCAGGGCTCCACCAGTGCACTGGGCTCAATGTTAAGGCTGGTCCAGGCAACGGGGACGCAGCACGAGCCATCACTATGGGACTGGGGCGTCGTCAAGGAGATGGACGGATTGGGGAGCGTCTGTCGCCTCATCCACTGGAAATCACCTGGCAGGCAATCGGCTCCACTTCTCCCATCTCGAGTCAGTCAAGCTTCTCCCTCAGCCGCTCGATGGAGTGGCTGTGGATGGCAGTCAGGTACCTCCACTCCCCTGATTCATCCCAGATGGCCATTTCGCCTTCCTCAGCACAGGTGAACGAGAGCTGTGGGATGAGATCAATGGGAATTCAGCCTCAGCAGCCTTAAAAATGCTTCTCCGCTGCAGGGCAGCATCCGATCGCCAATTCCCTCCGAGGACTAGTTTTCCTTCTTGCTGCATCAGTCTCTCCGATGGGATCGCCCGGGCTTTCAGCCTTGCTCCAGCAGTAGGGGCTGCACTCTCTGCCTGGGCTGTAGCCTGTGTCCCATCAGCTGATGTTGTGCCGGGGCCAGAGGCCAACTCTCCCTTCTTCTCCATCTCTTCCCTGAGTCTTTGTCATCCTCCTAAAAGGGTTAGGTAGACAACCAGGGCTCAGGACCCCAAGTTTTAACATTTTAAGGAGACTTGGTTTAATGTCATGGTTCCGATAGATGAGACTAGTAAAAGCAGAACTCCAAGGCTAGAGGTTTCCTTAAAGAACATGTTTATTGGCTACAAAGTATCGGCACAGTCAAAAGTGAAACCAAGTCTGGAGTTTCCTCCCAGCGTTACAATGTTACAAAGTTGAACTTCCCACCCCAGCACTATGTAATAAATTACATTCCCCAATAGAATACTTTGGCGGGTATTCTAACGGAAAGCTCAGTCCGCCAAAAGTCAGGCAGCAATGAACTTGGTTCCCACGGGACAAATTATTGTTTAGTGTAACATTAAAATCACCCATCCCCCCTCCCAGTACTGTGGCAACCAAAAACGAAGCAAAACTGGCTTCAGCCAGGATCGTTTCAGTGTTGACAAACTGAAGAAATCCCTAAGGGCAGCACTCACCAAATTAAAGGATAAAGATTGTTTGTAGTTATTGTTAGTACTAGCATTCTCAATAAAATCAGTTGAGAGAAAATGTTGTCTCGTTCTAGACCTTTTTGTTTTTTAGAGCCCTATTATTTTTAGTGTGTGTTTCTTTACTGCGTTTTCTTTCCACCTTAAAATCTTTACCTGGCTAGGATCTGTTGTTCTGTTACCGGAGGGCAAAAATGGGAGGAATTGTCTAGCTAAATTGCAATTAGGCAGCCCCGGGTGAGGCTGGCACCAGTTAACTTGGGATATTGGAGTGAAAAGGCCCGTAATCAGCCTTCGGTCATGTAGAACAATGCATAAAATTAAATTGACATTAATGAATAATTGTGTAATGAAAATGGAAGAGGAGAGTTAATTGCATGTTACAGTGAGTGTAATGCCTAGATAACCTTGCATTTAATGCTATTCTTAGCCATGCTGCCAAGACTTTTACAGAGCCTCTCTCAGCAGGAAATCATTAAAGCTGTGAGTAGATAATGCAGGCTCAGTGAAACCTAAGTGGCAACAATATAACAAGAGTTTCTTTCAGACTGTAGTGTTTTCATGAGAAGAAGAGGGAGGAGGGCATCTTGAGGTAATTTGTACACATCTGAATGAAAACAGGAAGCTTGGACAATCTATTCTCAGCTCGTCCTGTGCTAGGGAATTCTCGACTTTTGTTGCAGACAAGATGTATGATGCAAGATTTCTCCACTGGTACTCACTAGGTACTCACTAGGCCGTTATATTCCCAGCTGACTTTTGCAGCTAAAACTTACTTTTATAAATAGTCTGGAGTGTAAAAACACTTGACCTCAAAGCAAATGGACAACAAGCTATCTAAAAGTATCTTCATGCCCATCCCATTGTACCTCTCAACCCCTGGATTGTAAAATCACTGACACTAGCCCTCCATGAAAAAGACACTTGGAGACAAGCATTTGAAAAGTACCTTTAAAGCTTTCCATGATTGTTGTTGTTGTTGTTGTTTAATTAAAATGAGGCCATCTTTACAGAGAGCTATGGACCTTTATTTGAGACGGATATCATCTCTGGAGGACTTAAACATCTGTAACCATGATGGATGCCTCCATTATAAAGCTTGGCAAAGCTACATAGATCCACTGAATGGAAACAGTATAGTATTAAATAGATTTTGCTGGGGAGTTTTGCCTAAAGAATAAGATTATCTCAAAACGCTTAAGAGACAGTTTACTGTTAATTTTGCAGGCCCCACATTGCTATCAACTCTTACATGAGGCCTTGTACTAGATAAATTATAAAAGGCTTCTCCTGAAGTTTAGTGGAATACAAACGATTCATGCGTGTGCATTTTCTGTATTTTGGGGGTTTTTTTCCCCCGCAAGCCAAGCAACAAGCATTCTGAGTACATCAACAATATCTTCACAGCAACTTAATTCTTTCTTTCTCTTTCTTCATCTCGCTCTCAAATCATACTGATAAGACTGAGGTTAAGAGTTCACCAGGTAAAATTCACTTCCCCAAGGTGGTGGAAGCAAGGAAATAGCATAGGAGAGCCTTAGCAAGTGGCAGCCCTTGATGTTCTTGTCGCATTGGGACGCTGAGTAGGGTCAGAGAGTCCTTTCAAAGGGAGTCCATTAAGCAATTGAAGGTCATAGGCTAAACTGTGAAGTTAAAAAAAATACATAAATTCTAAATTCATCCTTAAAATAATTCCAAGGCCAGTGTACTTTAACTCATATTCACACTGCTGTAAGATATTTGCTAACAGGAGAAAAAGAGCTAATGTACTCTATATACTACAAAAACTGTCATGGTCATTACCTTTAACTGGGTAAAACGGTGCATCAAAGGGCAACAGTTTTTAAACCAAGTTTCTTCAAATGGGCTAACGTACATAATGTATCCAAAATCTGGAACCCATGATTCTGAAGAGAATAAAATTTGGGGAAATTATGGCTGCTTAATTTTCAGTGTTCCATGACAGTGTCTTAGCCAGTCTCACAATCCCTTGCTCCCTCCTCCACCCAGCAGCAGCCACTTCCCAGAAGGGAAAGGAAGGGAAGGGAAGGGAGGGAGGGGAAGGGCATTGAGGAAGGAAGCCCAGCGTATCCTTCCCAGCCCATGCCACTTCTTCGCATGCTCCCTGTCCTGTGCCACGCCCTTGGGCACCATTCTTGATTTGCGTAGCACTTCTTATACACACTGTGACCCCCATGCGCCCTTCTTTGCCGTGCTACTCTGTCCGGCGTGGAGGTAGCTTGGGAACAGTCTAAAGCAGGGGTCTTCAAACTTGGCCCTTTTATGACTTGTGGACTTCAACCACGCTAGCTGAGGAATTCTGGGAGGTGAAGTCCACAAGTCATAAAAGGGCCAAGTTTGAAGACCCCTGGTCTAAAGATAGGATGAGGAGGCTTTTACACAGTCTCATTTTGCTCTCTACAGTTGATGAAAAAATATTTTCTTCTTACGTTATGTCTGAGTCTAGATTGTATTGCCCTACTATTGCCATAATAAGGCTGCCTGCTATTTTTTTAGGAACATAAAATTATCTGTCTCCCGGTTATATTCCTCCCTCCCTCCCTCCTGTCCTCCTATTCAATATTTGTACTAACTTCCTGTATTGCATGAAAAAATTGCTCCCAAGTTCACGTGTACAGAGCAATCGGCAAAAATATTATAGAATTACTTCTTTTGTGCAGACAAAAGTAAGGGGAAGAATTGGCTTGGTTAAATGTTATAAACAGATTTATATACGATTAGATACTAATGTAAAACAAGATACAGTTCTAAAGCATCTCCGACAAGTATATTTGCAGATTTTCTTTCTTTCTTTCAGAAAAGACTCTCCCCAAAGATTCTGTGTTACAGTTTCTCTCCCCTCGGCTGCCATGACTAAAACAAAATGATACAAATGTGAGCAACATTGTTTTGTATGGGACTTGATGGGTTCTCTCGTGATGGGAATTCTTAAATCCTGAGATAGCAATGTGCATCTCTCACTACCATTCTTTCTTACCCCCAAGGGATAATTTAAGTTTTTATGGGCTCTGACCAGTTCAAAGCTCAAAGTGTTCATTGGGAGATGGCTAATCAATATTGAGGGGGGGGGGAAATCTTGCTCCACTTCCTAATTAATCCTTTTTAGACTCTTTAAAGTACAAGCTTTACCATCTAGCACTAGCATCAGGATCATATCTCAAAACTTTCTCATAGAGTGAGAGTGATGCTGTGTTTCTAGTGGGGAGTGTAGTAAAATAGAACTACGGGCAACAGGAAAGAATATAGAGTGGAGTCCAAAATAAACGCTCACTTAGAGAGCTGTATAACTTTTGGTGCACTTCTGTATGTTGGACAATTTGGAAGCACACAATATCGTCCCAGCCTCTATGGTGAAAAATACATGCTGACTGTCTAGGGACCTTTTGCTGTTGATGGCTCTTTTGGGTCTCGAGTCCCCCAAACTGGATATAGTATAAAAAGAAACATGACAGTCTTCCCCTTCCAATACACATTGTACAACAGAGGACAGAAACTTGAGGACTCTTGGATGATATAGGATCTGAGATACGTATCTAATTACCAAATTCTTCTCCCTTTGTTAAAATGTAGTGCTTCCCAACCGGGTGCCTTCCATATTTGTTTGGTTGATTCTTTGATTGTAAGGCTTCAGAAAGCTTTATTTAATGCTCTTCCAGCCCTTTAAAATCTTCTACCGCAGAAGCATGAGGACAGCATCCATCTGTGATTCTTATTTTGCCATGTATTCCTTTTTTGTTTATCCCTTTTAATGTTTTTTCTTGTACATCTCAGAGTTCTCCTTGATGTGTCTTCTTTCCTGCATGTCAAAAGCACACTTAAGTTTGAAAAAGCAAATGTAATCATTTCTTTTTCAGTTAAAAGACGCAACCTCTTTATGTAAATGACAACCAAAGGGTTTGTAAAGTTTGTCCCTGAAGCTTGCCTGTCCGGATTACTGACTTCTTTAGGAGAAAAAATAAATAAATCAAAGCTGTTACTTCAAAGTATATTTTCTTTTGCTATGTTGGCACACATTATTACTACACCGTACTTGCTGATTAATTGGATGGTGCAATGTAAAGAACATGCTTATTAATGGCTTCACTGTCGTTTTCATGGATTAGGTCACCCAGTGATATGTTGAAACAAAAAGATGTTTTCAAAATAGATGTTCCAGATTTTGAGAGACATATGTGATCTGTGTTCTGCTATTCATATAATGCAGCTTCAGTTTACTTGAAGGAGAATTGGAAGAGAAATGAAAAAAGCATGAGCTTTTAAAACATTATCATTCTGTTTCATTTTGCTAATACTGTATTAATTGAATCATTGCTGCAAGGAAAATAGGAAAAATACTAAATGGAAATTAAACCAAGGGAATGGCTGTTCTCTTCATTTTTCTAAATTAATTTTGGATTAAAAAAAAACTTTTATAGGTTAACACTTACTGCCGGAAACAGGCTTCATTACTCTAAGGTAAAGCAGCTGATGTTTGAAAGAACTGATTTGAATCTGCAGCTATGACAGAACTGAATATTTTTCAAAACTCTATAATGATACTAAAAATGAATGGACTGGACTGGACTAGAAAAGCATACAGAATGAAGTCATTAACCAAGGTCATAAGGGTCTCATTGTACAATATAACAGTTGCCTAAATGTCTATGGAGATTCTTAGTCATCCAGATGATGGTGGCGCTTTTTCATGAGGCAACTGGACTTTCTTGTTTTTCTTTGAAAAGGTTTCGCTTCTCATCCAAGAAGCTTCTTCAGCTCTGGCTGGACGGTGGGGAATGGAAGGATTTCTATTCCTTGCAGACAGTTGGTCATTTGCATTCTTTTAGAGAGTCGTTGAGGCCACTTGGAGGTTTATCTGTGTCGTCAGGAGCCTTCTTGGAACTGCTGAAAGGACTGTGTTGATGTCGTATCCCTCCCCCTCTGTTGAGAGAGAGCTGTTCAATTTTGATATAGATGGCCTCTTTGACCCCTCTTTCAAACCAGCAGTCCTCTCTGTCCAAAATGTGGACGTTGCTGTCTTCAAAAGAGTGGCCTTTGTCTTTTGAAGGCAACAAAGTTCAAATTTTGAGGGGTCAAATTTTCTTACATAACCATGTGTTCCTGAGTTTGTGCTGCTTTTCCATGTATCTGGGCTTTTGAAAGCACATTAATATATTGTGGCTCTACTATATTGTCGATGCTGTTGCGTGAATTAGTACTATTATTCTGCTGATTAATTTAGCATGGTAAAATTTTGAATTTTTTAAAAATGTTTGAGGAAAGAACAATACTTAAACTGAGATTGTGCAGCATATTGTTAGGACTATTAAAATGAATTTTCTCTCATCTCTATGATTGTGATAACATTAAAATGAGCAAGTATCAGTTATAGTTAATTTAGTCATCTTTCGAAATAATTCAGCTATCTCCATCTTCATTGATGCAGGATTTCAGAAACATCTGGTTTGAGTCTGATGAACATGTGATTTATTTATTGAAACAGCTTCCTGTTAAAAGATAGTGAAATAGGAGTGATATGCAATTCTATGTCAAAATGAGAATTACCTAATATAATCCAACATGAAAAATGAAGTGTTTTGCAGAAATGTGCAAGCAATAGTCCAATGATTAAATGAATGTAATCTATTTTGTGCATGTTTTCATAGTGTTTCTCTATATACATGTGAAAGTATGTGCATGTGTGAAAGTACCTATATGTGTACCATTAACACCCCTTACTACCACAAATACACTTTATGGAGTTGCTTCAAGAATTTCCTATGACAAATATTTTTATTTCTGACACCTTCACACTGAAAGAGTTGGCTTCTTTAATCTCTTTTATATTTAAAGTGGGATTACAGTGGCACATGGGAAAATAATCCGTTGAATGAGTAATAACTTCAGACGTTCCTGAAGCTTGCATGTTTTACAGATTGCAATCGTACAGGGCCTAAGCTGGGATCAGAAGTTGGTTAAGCTTCGGCTGTAATTTTTAGTAGGTGATAGAATAGTCCTTGGACAGAAAGAGTTCAACCGTACAAGTGTGCATATTTATTTCAAAGTAAATATTATTATGTTCAGCAGAGTTTACTTCTAGGTACATTTGCCTAGACTATAGGCTTTAAAACTATTTTGATTTTTTGGTTTCAAACTGTGGCGGCAGGCTGAATCAGATAAGTATGTTTAACAAACAGAAGAAGTATAAGAGGCTACAAAAATATAGATGGACTTTTCATTTGCCAAGAATTAAATAAACTTCCTCACCCTTGAATTTAATAGAGTTGATGAGGTACTGGCTCTTCCCCAAACTCCAGACAATAGAAAAGCTAATTAAAACAGAATATGAAACTTTCTGAAGTTTATGAGAGAGTTAAATGGTATGGCACCAACAATCCAACAATCTCAAAGAGGTGTTAGCGAACTGAAACCCGCAATAAAACTTTTAAAGAAATATATATTTTACAATCAAGCTTTTATACCCTATGCTGGCTATAATCCAGAGAGTTACTTAGGTGCTGCTATGGATTGCTTGCACCCAATGGGATTTAGAGTGTAAGCTTTTTACCCTCTTTCCTTTTAACAGCAGACTCCCTTTCCAGCCATACCATAAACTGTTTTTGAAAGTGGACTTCCTCTGCAGCACTTCAGAAATAGTGTTTTACGGAAAATATAAGCCTAAACTCAATATGAGCCTGCTTGCAAGTTTCTCTGGACTTTTCCTGTCCTTCTTCCCATTTGTGTAGGTAACTATGAACATTCAAAGCTAAGTCCTTCCAGAAATGTATATTGCTTAACTCTCTAGCAATCAAATTTCAAAAAAACATAAATGATAGCCTTAACATGATAGTAAGAAAAAAATATATAGATGGGCAGTTATTACAAAATCAACATCATATCTTGTTCTACTTTTTCAGTCACTTCCTCCTGAATTTTTTAATCATTGGATAGTGGGCACAATTCAGAGAGGGAGATATTTATATTAAGCCACCACTAAAATCAGTTCTGTGTTTCGTGGATCTGATAACTATGGCTAAAGGACAAGGAACAGAATAGGTCAGCTCCTTCGATTCCCTCTGGAGAAAGAGAGGATGTAAAGTTGTCCACATTGTGCTCTATAGCAGAGGTCCCCAAACTTTTGGGCACCAGGGACCGGTTACGTGGAGAGAGGTTTTTCCGCGGACCGAAGGGGGCGTGGTTTTGTGTACTGCCTGCATCCTATGGATGGGATTTTCCTTGTTTGTGCGGACCAGTTGCTGTCATGCCGCGGCCCAGTACTGGTCCACGGTCTGGGGGTTGGAGACCCCAGTTCTATAGGGTTGCTTCTCATGAGGAGACTACAAGGCACTGGTACTTAGAAGGTGGGAGAACCAGGAGATGAGGAAATTTGCTATTCTTGCTCCAGATACAATCAGATCCTTCAAAGGACACTACATTCGCACTAACCAACTTTGGAAATTGCCTGTTAACTTTAAAGAAGTTAGACTCCTTCAAAATGACAAAGTTGGAAACACCATGTAAGTGCTTTCGGTCCTTAATATAAGAAAATGAAACTATATCATTTATAAGCTTGAAGAATACAAAATAAAACAGCAAAAAGCCACCCTGAGTTATCTGTAAAAAATAATAAAGGCAAGATACAAATCAATAAAACAAATCAAAAATAAAAAGCAAAAGAAGGTTTTGGCTATAGAAAGTTTTAAATAGATTAAAGGCTCAAAAAAAAGCTGGAATATTTTAGTTTGAATATTAAAATTGTGAAATTAATTTTAAAGAATAAATGCTTTGGAGGTAGAAATTTAAAAATAATGTCGGTGCTGGAGACATAAAAAGACAAGCAATTCATAATGGTGTTCAGAGATATTGTTGAGGAATAGCAAGAGGAGTTTGAATCAACAATGTCAGCAACCCCATGTGTTTTTATGTACACCCTGCTCCCAGAAGAAACTGTTACAGCAGAAGATGCTATTACAGAAAAAGATTTGGAACAAAGTCTACCTGACATGATTGAGGAGAACAATGTGAACCAGAATTTATTACTGGATATTTAAAAAATGGATACGGCTCTAAAAATTGAGAAAGAAAGAAAAATGACAATTCAAGATTATAATTGGAGTAATTTTTTCCTGTTGGACTTACAAAAAGAGGCTTGTTACAGTTTTGAAGAAATTTGAGACAAGGGATAATGATAATTTGAATGAATTAAAGAGCAAGATTATTTTATGTAAAAATAAGGGACATAAAGTTGGATTATTTGATCAGGGTTAAAAAGGGATATGTTATTTTGGGGGGGGCGTCTTTTTGGACTTGCTGACATCTGAATTGGAAAAGATATATATTGGATTTGCTTACAGTTAAGAGCTATAATAGGGAATAATGAATTTTATATTTGTTAACAAATGTGATTATTTTAGGACTCTGTTTAGACTTTTTGCTGATACCTAGATTGGAAAATATGTTGGTTATTAGATTTGTCTATAGTTAAGAATTGAGTTATGGGATGAAGAGTTTTATATTTTTTAACTAAGAGGTGGTGAAGAGATAATGAACAGTTTATATTTGTGATGAGGATGGGTTGAAAGTCATTTTCTTAGGTTTTTTTCCCCCTTTTCTTTTAATTCACTTTAAATTCACTAAAATTATGGTTCCAACAAAATTACGTGACTAGATCAAAAAACAAATTAAGTTATTCAAAATTTCAGATTCACTTACACTCAACAGGATAGTTTTATGTGAATTGATTTTACCATGAATTCTGTTGGGAATGTGAGTATTTTATTGATCCTGCTGAATTTCAGAGTGGCATAAAGTGAAGTCTGGCTAGAATTTATTTCTCTATAATAAGGTACTAATCATGAAAAAATAGTTATATATTTTCAAAAACTTACACTAGAGGAAATTTTCACAGAAGAAGCCTACATGGGGAAAACATATACCAAAGAACAATTAAAAAGTTGTACTTATTTTTTAAAAAATTCTCATGTTGTTTATATTAGCAGCTGCTTAAACTTATGTTTATAAAAGTTCTTTATATGTAATGGACCACGACAACTGTAAACAATGATAAAATTTTCTGTTCTTCTTCCATACAAATAGTCTTCTAGAAAGAAATACCGCCTTGATTACAATAAAGAACACCAGAATTTTACTGTTCTAAACATTCCTAAGTGAAACTAATTTTTAACTTAATCAAGTGACAGAGGAAACAAATTCTTAGGTAAGCTCCAATCAGTAATGAGGATTTTTAAATTTCAATTGACACAGCTAAAAGGACTTTCCAGTTCTTTCAGAGTAAGTATTCAAATGTAAGGAAATAGATGGATGGTTTAATCTTAAAATGGTTTCTACTTTGAATACAAATTACTTCATTTTATAAAGAGAAATCCATTTTCTAGATTCTTTGAACAAGTAGAATAACCATATTAATTTGCTACTTATAGTGCCTCAATACTAGTTCCAGCTTCTTGTGGAGGTATTCTGAGCTATCCTCATGAGCGCTTAATATATGCAGAATGTTACACTAATTAAGGCATTAGCCTGGGGTGGAGAGGCTCAAATTCAAGATTACACACACTATTGAGAAGTACTGTTTTGACCTGCTTATGAGTGGTTTCATATGTACAGGTAGTCTTTTGTTTAGCAACCAAAACTCAGTTGTTAAGCGAAGCAGTCGCTAATTGAAGCTATGGTTTTGATCTTACTTCAGCTGTCCTTTGATCTTACTTTCAGCTGTCCTAAGACCTGTGAAGATTCTATATGCAAAAATTAGTTGTAAAGTTACTTTTCACCACTGTTATAACTAAAATGGTCACAAAACGAGGACTATCTGTATGAGTTTTGTGTTTTCTTCCTCATCGCAGTATCTCAATATGACAAATAATGGGTGGGTCTTTTATGTAATACTATGTATGTAAAATGCTCTTAACTTAGTTGAATATTTGTATGTGTGTTGTACTTTCCCATATTGGACCAATTCTGATTTCTTACTGATTACTTAGCACACTAAGTAACATACTGAATACTATAGTTCTTCTTAAATTGGAAGTTTAGGAGAAAGCTGTTAGGAATATCAAATAGCTGAACAGAAATTTATTCTTCAAACACTGTGTGCATAATTTTCTGTTTTGAAGAAACAACCATAAATCAATCAGAATAGTTGAAATATCTATTCCTCTCTAAATCACAACATTTTCTAGAATAACTAAGACAAAAACTGATCTGTTTCATATATGTAAAAGTTTTAAAGGGTACCTCAAATATAATCCTAAATAAATTTTAGTTTAATAGTTCTGCAGACCTTTAAAGAGACATCATCCCATTGCTGTTTGTACGTATACTACCCCAGAAATTTAAACAAAGTTTACTCAAAACAGCCTGCATACTAGAACAAAAAATACTATTATACATTTACAAGGCTTGTCCAAATTATTCCATTGCTAATAAGTCCTACCTAGCTTATATGAAATGTTTGCTCCAAAATGGTATAGTGAAATACAACTAATTCAAGCATTTTTGTGATGAATCGTATTTTGTAACTCAACTGAAAAATATGCAGAATACAAAATTAATACCCCCATTTAAACTCTTGTGTATACTTTATATTATTAAACATCATATATATAATAATTAAGAGATAACTCTGCACTTGTTTGTTTTACCTTTAAATCAGACTTTGTTAAGTTGTAGTTTAGGTTAAAGGTCAAAAAATTAAAAAATCCATATTCTGTTCCTCCAAATTACTTTTATATCCCCTCAGATATCATAGTGTATTGCTATATCTTAGTTCTCTTATTTGTAAAATGGAGTATCTTAACTGAGTATTAAAAAGGCATATAATTTTCTGCATAGGAATTAAAATCTCCATATGAAGAGAATTATTTGTGAGTCTTGAACTGTGTAATAGTTAAGCCTGCTCATTGTATTAGAGGCAGAGGTAAATATGTTCTCATTTAATATATGTTAAGAAAATATATTTTATGAAAAATATAAGAAGATGGAATAGACTATTGATGCAATTTAAATTTCTTGGTAAGATTTTGATCATCATATCCATTTGGTCTTGAATAAGCTTTCAATTTTGTCAATGTAGTGGATAATCTTGTACAACCAAAATCTGACATTACATTTTTGTCTTTTTTAACAAGTTCATTAAAGTATTATCTCACAGTATAAAATATCACTGTCAGCAATGTAACTCTGTAACTGAAACTGGACTAGGAAAAGATACAGGTTTTTGCACACCACTAATACATTACTCCAAACTTCAGTTTTCCTAATCACCTCTTCGGGCAAAAGATTTAAAGACACTCCTTACATCTTAAAGCAAGTATGTGTCAGAACGCCCCAAGTTACCTGTCTTTTCTGCCTTCATTTGAAAGGGCTGCGCTGCATTTGATGCTTGAGAAAGTGATACTATTTTGAATAAGAAAGGCGCTTGAATATCATTACTGGTACATCAGAGTCATTCTAAGATGTAGCACTTAAGTCAGCGGTAACTCAAAGTGTAAGGAAAGTATCTATGTGTTCTTTGCCTTCCCAACCAAACTAGATTTCTGGTTAAGATCAGTTCTTAAAAATGTTCATTTTTCTCTTAAAGCAGTACAAATATGGAAAAGAGCACGGAAGGTGGAAATTATACTCAGAAACATATGTCAAAGAGATGATAGAGAGAGATTATAGAAAGACAGACAGACAGACAGACGTAAACAGTCATTCAGCTTAAACTCATCTTAATTTACGTATGTTTTTATGTTTACTTACTTACTCACTTCCATCCTTTTGCACCACTGATTTGGCCATAGAAAGTGCATGTGCCCATGCAAAAAACCAATACGCGTTCCAACCAGTAGGAGAACAGTCAGTGACTTATTTTTTATTTTGTCAAGGTAGCTTTTTGCTGAAGGAAGCATAAAAATGCAGCCCGCCTCCTTGGTAGGAAGAGTAAAACATTGCATTCAGCAGACAAAGTGGACCAGAAGCATAGAGGCCTATGACACTGACTTCAGGAATAAGTGGATGATTCCAAAGTTAGGAAAAGATAGAACCACTTATGAGGATCTCTTTCTCCCATGCCCTATCCCTCACACACACTAGAAGAAATTCTTATGAAACTGTCATTACAGAGTTTCTCTTGGATTGAACATGAATTGATTAACTCTGAATTAACTTAATTAATTAATCAATCAATCAGTTCACATTTCCTCAAGCAGTCAAAGACCCAATGTGCTGTAATGAGTAGATGACAGAACTGCAGGTCAATGGATTACTATAGTCTTCCCAGATTATATTCCAGTGGGAGAAGGGAATTTAGGAAAGGGATTATTTGGAGGATGTAGGTATATAGATGATGGATTGATGTGGGAGGCAGGTCTAAAGGAGGTTCTGAGTCCGAGCCTGAAAATACTGGGTTGGTAGGGTTTTTAATGCTCAGACTTAGACGGACGGGATAGACTTTGTAGACTGTTTGAACCTGTTCCCTTTTTAAAAGTTATTTAAGAAAAGGGAATTTGCTCTTTGTTTTTATACTACCCAAGTATCTTCACCATCATCACATCTCTCCCCTATGTTTCACCTATTTATATTATCTTAGAGATTTGAGGAATTTCTAAATTAGAAAAGGGGTTTAGCAATAGCTAACAGCAGAACAAAAGTATAATAAAGGAAAAGACCACACAACAAGGAGAATATGCAACAGGGACATGTAAGGACAGCACTGGTTAGGAATCTCTGCCTTTCACATTCCTTGCCTGTGAAAGGGCCCACAAATGCACAAAATGTCTCTGTAGGACTATAAGTTAGATCTCATATTTTTTTTATCTTTTTTTTTAAAGGAGCCCTGTATAAAGCGGCAACCATAGGTGATTATTTGCTCATCATCTTAATCCAAAGATGCACACAATCAGTTTAGGGCAGAGTTGTACTGAATTAACCAGGATCACATTTCAGCTGTTTTACCCAGGGCTTTTTTTCTCACAGAACGCCCAGAATGGAGTTCCGGCACCTTTTTTGGATGGAACCTTGTAGGATAGGCAAGGCGGGTTGTATGACGTGTGTGAGTTCCGGCACCTTTTTTTTTTTTTTTTTTTACAAAAAAAGCACTGGTTTTACCAACCTCAAATTAAACTTTTTTTTTTACCAACTGTATTTCACAACTGGCTTGCAATCTTCAAAAGGTGTGACCTACTGTAGGTGCTTTTTAATTTTGGGATATTCGGAGTGAATGACATAAGCAACTTGTTTAAGCTGGGTAAAACAGTTGAGAAATAATCCTTATTTATTTTTACAGAAAACTTGGGGATAGCCCTGAATGCAATCCAGATATCAGAGAAACAGATAGAGAGCTTAGTTTCCCTATTTTAACTCCACCTACATTCCATCAAAACTCTTTCATGTGGATTTGGTCGAGTACTCTTTTCTTCTTCTTTTCTGCTACTTAAGCTGCTTTTATAGTATCTGTTTTGAATATCTTAAAAGTTTGCATACATCTGACATAACTACATTGTTTTAAGTTGTATTGTTGTGCATCTTCACTTTTAAATTCTACACCAACCCTCCTTAAAGGAACTCAGAGAACAATATGGAAGTATAAAAAAGTGCCTTCAAGATGCACAAAAGAATGTCATAATGTGTAATAATAATGATAATGATAATGATAATAATAATAAAGTTGGAAGGGACCTTGGAGGTCATCTAGTCCAACCCCCTGCTCAGGCAGGAAACCCTATACCATTTCAGACAAATGGCTGTCCAGTTTCTTCTTAAAAACTTCCAGTGTTGGAGCATTCACCGCTTCTGGAGGCAGGTTGTTCCACCAATTAATTGTTCTAACTATCAGGAAGTTTCTCCTTACTTCTAGGTTGCTTCTCTCCTTGATTAGTTTCCATCTGTTGCTTCTTGTCCTGCCTTCATGCGCTCAATTGATTTAAGCATACTTCTTTCTGTTCCATAATTGTAGCCTGGCTTGTTCTCTGTAGCCTATGAGATCTCAAGAAAACAACCAAGCTCAGAGAGCACCAAGGACCCCTCATGTCAACTCTGAGTTACAAGTAACCTTCTTTATTGATATACCAATCCTTCCCACCTTTGTAATCTCCTATTGACTACATCACTAGTAAATATGACTCATTGGTGCCAGCTTAGACGAGACTGACCAATGTTGATTTTTGCTGTGGGTAAAAAGTTTGGTCATTAAGAAATCTGTAACTGATGTAAATTGTTCTTGTTTTTTTGAATGAAAGGAGGTACATCAGAAATACAAAGATATCCATGGTGGTTTTCAAATGCTCTGGAGACAGGCGGTTTGTTTAAAGACATGGGGAAAATGCTGAAAACCACCACTTTATTTAAACTCTCATGCCTCCTTTAGTAAACACGTAGTACATGAGTGAACCCTGTATGAACTTGTGCTTATTGCTGATTAAATAGAACCTAAAGCCTACGTTAAAAAGGGGGGAGATTGTTATTGAGAAGAAGACAAAAAGTTGCATACAAACTTTTCTTTCTTCTTTTTTCTTTTTGGCCACACAAGCTTTTACCCCACAGAGTATTGACTCACAGAGTCTTTTTTTTTATTAAAACACCCTAGGTTTTTTTTTTTTCTAGGCCTCAAAGTACTAAACTGAAAGCAAGCTGTTAACAGAAATGAGTAATTATTGAAGCTCTAACAGGCAGCTTTCATTGAAGTTGATTACAGCAGCCATATAATCACTTTTACGGATGCTGTAATCACAGGAGCAGGGAATGCTTGACTTGGTTCTTATTGTTTTCACCCAGGGTGGAGGTAGGGGGCCTGCCAGCAACCACCTCAGTGCAATTTCTTCTGTAAAAGAAGTCTACACACCACTGAATGAAGCAGCGAATCATTTATTCTTTCTTTATTAGCATTTTCCCCTCCCTCACGTAAGAGTTTGTTGGAGTCAGGAAATTGCTGTTATTCAATATGCAAGCCAGAGGTTGTAATGGCCATTTGGAAAGGGGTATGACCAGTAATTACAGCCCCTTAATGAATAGAGTAATCTGGTGGAGACTAAACGCAAGGAGCAACTATGGGGCTGTCTCTGGTTAAATTAAAAGAACAGCCATGTAAAGGAAGTTAACAAGAATTAATTAGTTAGATCGAACTGAAAACCTACTCATTAGCAATGTTATAGGCAAACTAAAAGCCTATCTTCAGTGCAATTAGGTAGACAAATGAATTGTACAACTGACTGACTTGCACCTGCTAACAGCTAAAGGCTATAGCTGATATGTGCAGGATCCACTTTTTACAGTTCATGCATACTTGCATAGTTTAATGGATCTTCCATTATACTCCATTCTCTTCTGTTTTCCCCGATATATTTGATCTAACTGTAAGTGTTAAGTTGAGAGTTGCCAACACACGAAGGGTTCAAGGAGGGATCACATAATAAAAGATAACGCTTTGGCTCAATGCAACCAAAACAGAAGCTCTTCTTTACTGCACTCATACTTTTATCGCTAAAGAATTAATAATGTGAAAAATGCCACGACTGATGATTACTTTAAAAATGTATGCGGAGGATTAAGGAAATAGTAAAAATACATGCTCTTTAGATTTTGGCTTTTGATGTTTGCCAAAGAAGGAAAAGAGAGAAAAGTATTGCAAAGGTTCCAGTTAGAGATTTGGCATTCATGGGATGATGAATTACAATAACCCTGTATATGCTAAGTTGTCAGGACTGGTTATTTATAAAGTTTCTAGGAATGGTCTATAGCACGGGTGTCAAACTCGCCACGTCACGTGACGTGTCGCGGCGTATCGCGACTCTTTTTGCATTGCTGGCAATGGGGTGGGTGCGGCTTCAGTATGATGAAACCGGCCTGCGGGCCAGCAGTTTGACACCCCTGGTCTATAGGATCCTGCTTACTGGATCACTTGCTTAAATAAAACAGTGCTGACTGTTCTGATTCAGCTTTTCCACCTCTATATGTTACTGAATCACTTCACTTTGTCACTCTGTGAACAACATTAAGATAAAGCCTGTGAAACCTTTAAAGTATATATAAGTTATTGTTTCTGATTGCTGGTAATGGTTGGCAAGCAGTGACTGTCTGGATTACAGACAGTATTCCGCACTTCAGATAGGTTAAAATGTTTCAAATTTAAAATGTTCTTATTTTTTGGGCCAAAGGACAAAACCGCCATCTTGAAAGCCATCTTGAAAGCGTGTTGTGGTTGTTGTGGTTCAAACAAAGTGGTTGCCATAGGGAGGAAGAGGGCTTGTCCATTGACAAAATGGCAAAGTCAGGGAGCATAGGCAATTACAAAATGTCAATTTATCTAAAGACACAATGACAAAGATGCTGCTTGCTGTTTTTTCCATTCCATATAACGCCCAATGTCAACCCTGCTTACATTTCTCTGTTTGCCTAGGGTAGGACCCATGGAAAACAAAGGCTGAGCTACTTCCAGTTTGTTTTTTAAAAATATCTGTAAGGAATAGAACCACAGTTTTCAAATTACATCTCTTCTGAAAGTTAATGCCTTGCATTATAGTATACCAGCTTCCTGATTTTGGGAGGGTTTTGTTAATGAAATTATTTTAAAGAGATTATTATTAGCAACATAAAGGACAGATACAAGTCTCCAAACTATACTTAAGAAAAAGGAGAGACCCTGCGTTTTAATAGTAGAACCATGATATGGATTAGATCCCAGTGTTATGTTAGAACAGCCCTTTGGCCTGTTATCATACTGAGATACTAAGATTTCAAGCATGCATGATCACCGATCCCAACGCATTTGGAACCTGCTGGATAGCATCTTTAAGGTAATGTACAGTTTATTTGTCAGTTCTAAGTATATGAAATAAAAGGAGAAAAGTATCGATTTATTTTTCTTCACAACAGGATTGTTCAGGTTTTTATTATGGCATTACCCATGTCGAAGTTACTTTATTTCATTCTTACAAAGCAGGTGTGCTGTCATCCTTTGCCTGATCATTCCAACCGCAATAATACTGATGAGCAAACTTTGCTGGGAATGACAATTGGACCTGATTTTATTTTATTTTTTAAAAATCATTCCCCAAATCTTTTTCTAATCCCAATGCAGAATTTGGTGGTTCTTCCAATGGCACCGTTCATTTCGTCATCATATTTTTATTTTCCCACTTGGCGGCAGTAAAATACAATGGCTACCTAGTGAGTTATCTACTTTTGATAGCAGCAGTCCCATTATGAACCTTGGGTCAGAATATGGCCTACATATTTCAAACCCATAATAAAAACACAGGCATCCTAGAAAATTTTATTTTGGCTGCAAGTTTTTAGTCCCTGGGTAGGATGAAAAGATGTGTACTGTTTCAGATTATTATTATTTTTTTTGCCAAAAATGGATGATTTTAATTCAGAATATAGTCAAACATTATGAAGATGATCTAAATCAGGGGTCTTCAAACTTGGCCCTTTTATGACTTGCGGACTTCAACTCCCAGAATTGCCTGGATGAGGAATTCTGGGAGTTGAAGTCCGCAAGTCATAAAAGGGCCAGGTTTGAAGACCCCTGATCTAAATCATGTTTAATGGCACCAATACCACTAGAGAGAAGAGCAAGCTCTTAAGAAATATGACAGATGCAAAGGGGTATGAGATTGGCTGTAAATGCAGTGGAAAACTGGACGTTCACTATGTAAAATATGTAAAAAAGCCAAAATCTGCGTTATGCCTTCTGTAATGTAAGAAATGCTATCATGCTTTTAAATATGCCTTAATAACCAAATGCAGTGCTTTTTTTATAAAAAAAAAAAGGTGCCGGAACTCAGGGCTTTTCAACCTTTTCACCCATTGTACCACTTTTAGGATATGGCAATATCCGAGTACCACCAGTCGCCTAGCAAGGTGTCAAAGATGACCAAAAAAAAAAAGAAAGAAAAAAGTGATAAAGTACAGGTAGTCCTCGACTTACAACAGTTCGCTTAGTGACTGTTCGAAGTTACAATGGCACTGAAAAAAGTGCCCCCAAGCCACAGCCGAGCAAGACACCTGCCTGCCCGCCCGGCGACGCTCTTCCTCCTGTCTGAGGTTTTCATTGTTGTGAGCATTTCTGTTGAGGATTGGCAGCAGGGGTGGGTGGTGTTTGGTTTTTATTCCCCCTGTCTGCTGGGTGGTTGCAGCAGGTTTTGGTCACTTCACATGACCCTGGGACACTGTGACCATCATAAATATGAATCAGTTGCCAAGCATCTGAATGTAAATCACAAGACCCTGTAGATGCTGCAACATTCCAGCTGATCGGCGCTTCTTCTGGGCTCAGCAGAAATGCCAGGATCAGTGCTGCTTTCCAGCTGATCGGCGCTTCTTCTGGGCTCAGCAGAAGCACCAGGATCAGCGCCGCGCTCCAGCTGGAGCCTGGCGCTGATCCTGGTGCTTCCACTGAGCCCTGACAGCCCCGAAGAAGCGTCGATCAGCTGGAAAGCGGCACTGATCCTGGCGCTTCCGCTGAGCTCTGACAGCCCTGCAGCTCCAGCCATCTCTCGCTCAGGCTTGTGCGGTGCTGCCACCGGTTCAGCTCATTCCCCTCCCCCACTATCACTTTTCTAGGATGGTCACGTACCACCTGCCAGGTGCCAATGTACCACAGGTGGTACCCGTACCACTGGTTGAAAAGCCCTGCCGGAACTCACACATCTCATACAACCCACTTTGCCTACCCTACAAGGTTCCATCCAAAAAAGGTGCCGGAACTCCGTTCTGAGCGTTCCATGAGAAAAAAAACCCTGACCAAATGAATACATTTTATATTGGTTCTCTCACTTTTGAGGAGCCTGGAGTAAACCTAGAACAGTCCTTCAATCTTTCCTTATGTATAGATGTACATATATGTGTATGGGATTGATAAACATTACACTTGTTGTTAGAATCAAACACAAAAACCCCAAATGTTCCACTTTTAATTGCCTTCTCTGCCAAAGTTAATAATAATTTTGTGTGATTCTCCTAGGTTATCACTGCCTTTACAATGAGTAAAGTGGTCATCTATTGTTATTGCTGTTAAGATCACACAATGTTAATCAATCACAGAAAATTGTTTTGTATCACATGGAAAAGGTTATTAATGCCTTATTGTGTAAAAGCTTACCTAAGCTCATGTTCTCAAAACTGAAACATTTAATCACATTTATCATATTTTGAGTTTTTTTGCTGAATGCACAACATTGTGTAAAACTAATTAAAATGCCACACGACAGAGAATACACTGGGAATACACTGATGAAGAAGATGGATGCACAAAGAAGTGACTTTAGCTAGAATTATTTAATATGTTTTCCTGTTAATGAAATGGAAAATCAATCCCAACATGAATCTGAATTAAAGAGATATGTGCATCTGTAGGCAACATCTCACATCACAGAGAACCATCTGACTTCAGTTAATATTTAGAAAGGCAGCTATGGGGTAGGAAGCAGTCCATCATATAAAAGTTATGACCTTAAAGCAATGTGAATTTCATATGAAAAATCAGAGATAATTAACTACATGTTGCAAATAAGCTGTTTTGACTACAGTGTATATTGCCTTAGATTACAAAGGAAAATATATCAGATTTCTGTTCAGGCATTCATTGTTTGTGGGTTCCATCCTGCACTTGAAACATTGTTTAAATTCTGGAACTGCTCTAAAAATACTTTTGGCTAAACCTGCTTATATAAATGATCATATACCCATTAAGGTTTGTAGTCATAGAGTTCGTATCCTTTGGACTTTTTTTTTTTGCCCCAAAATCTGTGGGCTGAGTGTCCCATTACTGTAGTCCTATATAGTTTCAAGGGAATGTGCACTTTTTTATATTGAGGATTCTGACTTGTTAACCAGAGTGAGTCATGAGTTCCCACACTGATTTTAGATATGGCTACACCTAAAATTCTAGGACATAACATAGTCCATGTGGTAGAGCAGGGTCTTCAAACTTGGCCCTTTTATGACTTGTAGACTTCCACTCCCAGAATTCCTCAGCCAGAGTGCCTGGCTGAGGAATTCTGGGAGTTGAAGTCCACAAGTCATAAAAGAGCCAAGTCTGAAGATCCCTGTGGTAGAGGAATAGGGGATTTTGAGGGCCCACACTTAATCTTTAAAGGAACTATCAGGAAGCATACTCCATAAAGTACTGAATGGAAGCAGGGAAAACAATTAAACTTGACTTTTTTAAATTTACATTTATATGGAGTTATTCTTAAATTTTAAAAAAAGCTGATGTGATCATTTCCCATTCATTCATTTATTCAATCATTTTCTCGCTCTGTCACAATAAAATAATTTGCTGATAATTTGGGGAGGTTGTAGGATTGTACCAAAGCTTTTGAAGAGCCTGATTTCTGTTCTTCACTCTACTCTTTTGCATTTGTTTAAATATCTGACCTGAATCTCTGTATTTAGGAGCATATGTGCATAAGCTCATTTCAAGGATGATCAGGGTGGATTTGGTGATGCATTCTTCCAATTCACACATAATAGACGCATTTGTTCTGCACTGGTAGAAAAACACAAATAGAAAGGGGGGAAAAGCACAGTGGAAAAAAAAATGAAGATATACTTCTAGTCAGAGTAATAGCTATTTTAGCTACTGCAAATGCTCTATTTCCGCAAGGGGGTCCACGTGGATGGAAGGTTTCTTTTTCTCTTGGTAAAAACACAGTGTGTTGAAGCCCCGAAGAAAATTCTCAGAACACAAATTGCAAATATTCAGAGCGTGGCTCTATTTTTACTGGTCAGTTAATTTTGCGGACAGTATTAAAAATAGATGGCAATCTGCTTATTGGGGTTGTCTCGCATATGAATGCTGATTATATGACAGTTCATACTAATACTAATGGTGTTCCCATTCTGTTAGTGCAAATGGGTTCCTGATGGCCACTGGAAGAAATCCAAAGGTTTTCTTCCTTTGCAAAAGGGCCTTCAGAAGTTGTTCTTTCCTGGATGCTGGAATGTTTCTTTTTAATTTCTCTCGGTGGGGGTATTTTGCTTGCTTTCTTGATTGAACTTTTAGTGTATCTGTTTTGCTGCTTTCCATTATATTCCCCACCATTACACTGTGCCTTCCAGACAACTCACCCTTCGCAATCTGGAAAAGAAGGAATTTGCCACCTGATATCTTTTGTTGAAACCAACAAGGCCACAGATCAAAAAGGAGGCCATTCACATGCTCATTCTGGAGAGCTCTGGATAACTCAATAAGCAAAAGAATAACGCAACCTATCTATGAAAGACCGTCACCTGACCCATCACAAGACCTATCACAAAACCGTGACCTGATGGGATCCTCACCTAATGTGTTCTCACCATCACAAGACTTACTGACCACACGAAGCCCTTATAAACAGAAGAACACTGACACTGACATCTCAGAAAGTCCTCTGAAGTTGTTACCTAGCCTGGTAATGAAACATTCAAAAACCAACTTATAAACTCAGAGAACGAGCCTTCACCCTATCTATGAAAATTTCAATAGTATTGCCTTTAAAAGAATTTTCAGAGGCAGATTCTCATTTATCAAAGTGTATAAGAGCTGGTAGGGAAAAAAGCAGCAGAATTGTTCTGCGTGGCACTGGAATTAGGAGGTCCATCATGGATCATTGTTTGCCTTCAGCATAGATATATCCTTGGTTCCCACAGAAACCTCCATCCCCAACTAACTGGGAAATTCCCATGTGGTTTCTTATTTATGGCTTGGGTTGCTCTGGCTACATATTGCTATTATTATACAGTAGACATAATGTTGTGAAGGTCTAAGTGTACAGACAAAATGTTTGAAAAATGAAGATGCATAATTGTGTCTTCAGTTCTTCAGGAAACTGACAACAATGTAAATATATTTAGGGAGGACCAAAATGAAATTGTCCCTACATACTTAAGAGGGTAAAAGTCTGCTCTGAAGAGGAGTTTCATGGAGGTGTTTCATGTGACACATAAACTTAAAAACTTAGGGAATCCACAAGCGTATGGAAAACTTCCAGAGACATTTGTATTTTATGCATAGAGTAACTTCACTCTCCCTCATTCAAGTTTATGCAGCAATTACAGCTTTGTCAAAAATGATTATTTTACAGTATACTGCATGAGCTCTAAAATAACTTTCTTGACTTCCAGTTTGCTTCTAGGTACAATTCAAGGTATTTATTTTGAATTCTAAAGAATGAACAGTTTGGACCCTGCTATTGGAAAGTATCAGGTTAAAGAATATCTTGTCTTTCAGTATGAACCAGCGCATAATTTATTCTATCCAGGTCTAAGTCAGGCAGAGCCTTTTTGATAGCATTATTCCAATTGTAAAAATCTATTCTGAAAAAAGTGAGATGGCTTTTTTTTTCTTAATGCACATTATATATGTATGAATGTATTATGTGCTATCAAGTCAGTGCAGCCACTTAACAGTCACAGAGATTTACCTTCTCCAGGATAAACTGACCCTAACTGACTTTTCAGGTCTACCAGTGGATTATCTTACTCTAATTCGTATTCTTCTCTTTGTTTTCACTATTTCATTCATTCATTCATTCATTCAATATGGCTGCCCATCATTCATTCATTTATATGGCTGCCCATCTCACAAACATTTGTATGTTGTGGCATACAACAAAACTAAAAAAACAATCAACGTACACAAAACAATTGTTAATATGATTATTAAAAACTTAAAAATTGTAAAAGAACAAAACTAAATGATATAAATAAAAGTTATGGATGAGGAGCAGGTGTTATTAACAGTGGAGCCGCCTCAATATTATACCAGTGGTCTGGGATTCCCAGGTCTGATGATACCATCAGGTCTTGAGGGACTTCATGACAGACAAAAGAGACTGCCTCAATTTTTTTTGGAGGGGTGGAGGATATTCCATAAAGCAGATGCCACAGCAGAAAAGGCCTAGGACCTGCCCAACGTAACTCCCTAATCCCCATGGCATGCTTTCTTTGCTGGATCTGTGGGATGGGCAGATGTAATTGGGGAAAGGTGGTTACCAACAGACTGGTAGCCAATGCAGCTCGCAGAGCAGAAGTGTAATGTGTGTTCTTCTAGAAACACACATAACTGCCCACACTAGTGCATTCTGCATCAGCTGAAGCTTCTGGGTGCTCTATATCCAGAACATTACACTAATCCAATTGGAAATGACTAGGCCAGGCATGAGTGACTAGGGCATGAATGAGTAAGACCCTCACTCTTGACGCAACTGGTGCACAATATGAAGTTGAGCAAAAGCCCAACTAGCTACACCTGCAATCCTCTCTTCAAGTAGAAGTCATATGTGTAGAAGGACACCCAGATGCACAAGGGGTCTGTTTGGGGCAGTGCAACCCCATCCAGCACTAAAGTTGGCAGCGTTCTAGAGCCAGCAGGTCCACAGACCCAAAGCACCTTCACCTTACTAGGATTGAAGTCTGCTGTTCCCCATTCAGAACCTCACAACCTCCAGGCACCAGGATAAGAAATCTGCAACATTGCTTAATTCGCCAGGGGCAAAGATGTATAACTGGGAATCATCAACATATTGATGATACTTTATCCCAAGGAGCGGAAGACTTCACCCAGTAGCTTCATGTAGATGTTGAGAGAGCAGTGATCATTTCAGCACTCCAGATAGTAGGAACCAAGGACTGGATCTCTCCCAAATAATGACCACTGACTGGACTTGATCCTGGGGAAAGGAGACAAACCAGCACAACACCATATGGCCCACTCCCAATTCTCTGAGTTGATCCAGAAAGATACCATGGTCAATAGTATCAAAAACCACCAAGAAACCAAATAGAGCAAGGATGGGTGCCAGAGATCATCCAAAAGTGCAACCAATGCCATTTCCATCTCATACACACATCTCTCCCAGGATTATAGACATTTCAAGAGAAAAGAGTCCAAAATATCATAATATGACCCTGGTAGCTTGTGCCTTGAATGAGAACTCTGAATTGATTTGGCTATCCATGCTATTCATCATGGAGAAGGAAGGAGTATTAGGTAAGTTTGCCACCTTGAATGACTTATAAGTAATAAAGGCAGGATAACAGACTAATAAATAAATAAATAAATTCTCAGGAGTATTCTCTACCTCCCCCAAATATCAGTCTTCAAAGTTCAACTTTCACTTCCATGGATTATCACAGGGGGGAAAAACATTGCTGGCACAGATGTGATCTTTGTAGGTATAGACATGTCACAACATCTGAATATCTTTTGCATGTCCTTCATTGCTACCTTGCAGTGCTAATCTGTAGCATATTTCTTGAGTGCTGATTCCTTTACTGTTGAGTAAAGGAATGCTAGCTACCACGTAAATATCTTCACTGTGAATTCAAATAGAGGTATCTGTTTTTATTAATGTTGTGTTGTTTCTGTTTAATTTTAGTTCCAATTTTTTGCTGTTTGACTTTTATTATTAGAGCTTGATGATCCTTTGCACTTTTGCTTACCAGAACAGTATCATCAACATAGTGCAGGTTAATAATATTTTTTCCTCCAGTTTTAAAATCACACTCTTCTTCCCATCCAGTTTCCCTAAATAGGGTGATTGAATGAATAAAGAAAACATATAAGTTCAATTGATTGTGGATTGTGGTTTCCTGACCTCTATATAGGTATTGCATGTGGACAATAACGTTTAAATTTTATATGGTTAGTACAATTAAATGCTTTCTATATATAATAAAATAAGATTTAACTTCAGGAAGGTTTTATGATTAGGGAAAGAACTGATTCTTTTTCTTTTATTTCCTTTCAGTCCAACAGTGTGCCACTAGTGAGGAATATATATATCCAGAGATATTTATGTGTCCATGTGTGTTTTGTTGTGTGTATGTGTGTGTGTATGTGTGTGTGTATGCGTGTATGCAGGCAAGTAAAAATATCCTTGGACTAGTAACTTCAATGGCTAGCTAGCTTGTCAAGCTGAGTTTAAATAAATATTAGCGTCGTTAATCAGTACTTAAAATTATTTTACTACACATAAAACATTGATTTCCTATGACAAAGCAGAGATTGTACTGGGAAAAGATCTACCCCAACTAGAACCATTCACTATTATACTTTCTTATGTTTATTTTAGGGTAAAATAATTTCTTTTATTAAAAATATATGAATTTTAAATGTATTATTTTTTATTTTCTCCTTCCACCCATCTCCCATTCAGCTGAGGTTTTTAGTATTATCTTAGTGCTCTATCCCAGCTATACTTCTCATTACTTCTATATATTTATCTTCAGACTCAGGCTTCCTGCATATTTAATAACTACTGGACAAAAATTCGTTCTTCATGTCAAGGAATTGGATTATCATCCCATTACAGGCAAAGGCTTGTGAAACCAAGACACTTAACTTTTGACCTTTGTGGAAAAGATCATTTAATTTAACCACCCAGATGGATCAGGAGAAAGAGAGAGAAGAAAGAGACAGACAGACACACATACTCAGAGAGAGAAAGATTTCCTATTTATGTATTAGAGATTTTCCATTGGTACTACTCTAATCAATAATTATAAAATCAAATATTATTCTCTAGACAAATATAAAGAGTTGGGTATTAGGTTAGTTACATTTGACTATACTATTGCTAGATTTTTTTTAGAAAACCGAAGGTGTCTTGCTGAACAGAAAAAAATATTACTAATGTAGACCTGGTTGTACCTCTGTACTATTTATTTAATACATTTCTTCAATAAAAATGGCAGCTTCTGAACTCTCTTGAAAAATAGTTCCATATAGACTGCCTTACAGTAATTCATCTAAACCTGTTTCTTAAGAAAGAATAACACTCGTCCTATTTGATACTATAAACAACGTCACCCTGGCTACCTCTGCACTCATACTAACTCTGATTATTTAGACTGAGCTTTGAGTTAGGCTTCCTCCATTCAATTGCTGTAGCAAAACTCCAGTTTGCCTTACCTGAAAAGCTGTATATTATTGATTATATATGTAGTCAAGTTTTCTTTTGACCAGATAAATGAAAGCCATTTGTGTTCTCGATAAACATTAACTAATATTTAAGCTAATTTTGATATAGAAGAATAAAAGCAATAAGGCCATATTTGTAGTCTAGAAGATTGAATAAGTTTGAGGCCTTTAAATAACTCCCACACTTCTCTTCCACGTACAATGTTTTGTAGAAGAGAAGTCGAAGTAATATATTTTAGGATTATTCCAGCTTCCAATAGATCTTGCACATTTTCAACTGCCAGAAATGGCTTTTGAAAACATTTTGGTTGAGTGTATGCAATCTTGTATGTTCCATATCTGCAATTCCTTCCAATCCTATTGCATTACCTGTTATTTATGTATTTCTTATTTCTGCTGCTCCAGTCATGTCTGTCTCTTAGCAGTTTACAGATTTTCAGTAATAAGATTAAAAGCTAAAAAAAATCCAATAATCTGGTGTTGCAATTTACGCAGGTGGTAAGGAATATTGTACCTCATATACTCGATCACATCCAGGAGAAACAGAAAATCCCTCAGATTCCTAAGGTCTGCTGAAACAATTAATACATTCTCACACATAATAATGGATTTACAATAGCTGACATCAAGCTAATAGAGGCAGAACCCATCTGATTTTGGGAAGGGCTGCAACTGAGAAGGCCCAACCTGGGACCCCTGCAGACAACACTTTCTAAGCTGCACCACCATGGTTCTGTCACCCCAGAAACAGCAATTTGCCTAAAATGTCATCCAGTTCTGCCAAGATTTTTTTTAAGAATCTTCCCTGCGTTGTTCTGCTTTTTAATTAAGAGCACCTATGAAGAAAATCCTTGCATCTATTAATCTGAAATGTGGCATGCTTCATCTTTTATATAAATCAGATCTTCTATACCTGTAGGTTCCACCTAATTCATTTTGGTTTATACTACTCTATAATTGTTTTATTATCACTGAGGAAAATGTGTCCCTGAATTTAGTTCCATTTTGACCTAATAAGCCGGCCTTTTTCTCTCCTTTGGTCTAGTATTTCCTTCAGCATCTAATTAAATTTGTATTTGACATCAGTGTTTGACTTCATAATTCCACTCGGACATGATACATCTGGAAGCTTAGCAGATCGCATAAATCATTTCTGAAGTCTGAAATACAGTTCATGTCATAGGCTGAAGCAATAGTTAGAAACATGATAAAAATTCCATTGAGTATGTAATTATTTGAATGTATTCAAGCTTTATCTTAGTTTCAGTACTATCAATTTTAGATACAATTATTTCTAATGGCAGTCTATCTACAATGGTTGGGATTTGTCCCAAAGTTGAGGGATAGATACAGTTTAAATTATTACCATTTGTAAACAACTAACTGTTATATATAAATGATTAAATAATAGGATGTAGTAGTTAAATTTAAGCTTTAAGAAATAACTGCAGTATGACATAGAAGCACATCTAATGTTGAACTCAACAGATATGGAATTCTACAGGTGAAATCTCATGGAAAAAATGAAGATTATTTATACAGTGTTCCCCAGATGTAGGGTGTATGCCATACTAATTGAGAATTCTGGGAATTATAGTCTTAACATAACCGAAGAGTACTAGGCTAAGGAAGTCTGATTTTTTTGACTGGAAATAAGTATAAACAATTTTAGTAACAGCAAAATATCTTTTCCCATATCACATTTCTTATATGTAAAACATTGTCATTTCAGTCCCTGTGTCAGCAAAAGTTCATTAAGTGTTACCAGAAATAATAGCATATATATTTTAACCTTGATCAAATAAACCAACTTTATATATCCTTCTTTTACAACTATCTTAAATTTTGCCCATTCAAAGAATGTTATATAACTTGAGTTCTTTTCATTTTTCTTTGTCCCTTCTCACCAGATTCTTCAAAAGTTTTGCAAATTTTGTAAATCCAATATAGGAAATTATGCAGGTCACTCTCTTTGTTTATTGTGTCTATATCATTTTTACTTATTAAAACATCAGCTGGTTTTTTTGGGGAGGGCATATCCAGTGTAACATCTTTTTCCATGTCATTTTGTAGCCTGTCACATGTAAATATACTTTTAACTCAGTCTAATCTTGTAAGGTAAAATTTGTTCTTCTATAATATCTTGAGTCTCATCACATCAGCAAAAATATCCCTCAATGTGTTCAATGTTAAAATATTTTGTTTTAATTCTGTAATTGTAAATCAAGTTTATGTGCTCTTTCCTTTAATTGTAATCTTTAGTTTCATCTAGTGTCCATTCTTTATAATTAATTGCAAAATCTTATTTCCAATCTGAAATGATAAATGATTAAAGTTTTAATTATCATTTTTCTGTTTATTCCCCCATATTTTTAAGTTTTTAAATTTGTAGTTAGAACTTTTACTAAAGATTGAACAAAATTCATCTAGTGCCATCAAACCTGTCAATCCAAAGTTTTTTAATAGCTGAAAAGCAATTAACAAGCAATTTCCAAAGTAATTAGAAAAAAAAGTATGAAAACTTAGTATTATTGAGAAAGTGTCAACCAAAGTTTGAGCAAGATGGCTATTCCCTCATCTTCCAGAACTCTAAACTCACTAGAGACCACTGTCTTGTGGCCTCCTTGTGAGGAACAGTTGTCTGGAGCACTTTTAGGCAATCCCAGTTCCTCCCCTTTATGAAGGAGTTTCAAAGAGCTGGTCTATTTACCAACTCTTGATCCTGCCCTGGTCATCAGTTCCACTTTTCTCAGAGTCATCATCACTCTGTCTTCTCTTCCTCTGGAAGTTGGCACCTATCCTGTTGAAGCTGGTCAAAACTAAACTGTCCTGGAGAGCTTTTGTAGAATGATAGGTTTGAAGCAACCTGGGTCTTGTGACAGGTCTTAATTGTTTTTATGGTTATAGTGTTATGAATTTTGGGTTTTGTTGTGTGGATGACCTTAACAAGTAAGTAAATTTGACCATAGAGATTCTGAGTGTTCACCATTATTATTATTATCTGTGAGACTGCCTTTCCCTTAATGAATCCGTCCATTAGTCAAATCAATAAAAGAGACCTTTTTGAAGATGGCCCCACTGCCAGGAGCTCAGCTAACGGTAGATAGGAAAGAGCTTCTTCTCTGTAGACCCCAGAATATAGAATGCATTCCCTAGTACTTACAGAGATTGTAAAATCATATTTTTCACAACCCTTTAATTGCTACTTATTCTAATGTCTGATTTTAATTTTGATTTTGATTTTAATTGTTTTATATTTTTATTGCTGCCTTGAGCGTTGGTATAAATAGAAAGGCAAAGCATACATCCAATGATAAATTAAAAAATTAAAAGGATGCTTTCCACAATAATAATGTCTATAGATCTTTAATATTTTCTTCCCTATATTAATTGCTAAAACTATAATGATTTATAACTACTATGAAGATCATTATTAATTTTCCTGTTGATTATACCTATGGGGTAGCAACAAATTTACTCCAGCTGGAATTGCCTTTGAAATGCTGCAAAATATGAAAATGTCCATAAGATAATAGCAACTAATTGTTACTTTAATCAACCTATGCTTAAAAATAATTTAATATAGGGCAGTTGTGTCTTGTGGGAAAACTTGTTTAAAATATACTCTTTAGTCCTGAGTTATTTATGAGAACAACCATGCCTTTCTTGCTCAGGTTTGTACTGGGAAATCAGGTTCTGAAATTAGGCTAGAGATTTTTTTTCCCTTTCTTTTAAGAAAAATAAGTCAATAAATTCTGCATTCCAAACAACATTTTTTAAGAATTAAAAAAAATGGCCAGGAACTGTCAGATTCTTTTCATCTTCAGATAGCTGCTAAACAATGTTACTGAGGTCTAACAATCTGTGAGATGGTAAGTGAAATCAAGGGGTGTCAGAGTCAACACTGTAAAACTGTTCAGTGGCAGCTGCTGAAGTAAATATATGAAGTAAATAGATACCAGAAAAGTAGAGAGGGGAGCCACAGTTTATCAGCAGGTGTTGCATGATAACTATGCAGGAGGGAATGGGACAACTCACCACGGCCAATTCACCGTGGCCAACTCACCATGGCCAACTTGCCATGGGACAACTAGCCACGGGACAAAATAACAATTCAATTATTTAAAAAAAAAATTTTTTAATAATTTTTGTCATTCACATTTCATTCTGTCCCTCCTTTTTTCATCCTTTCTTTAGTGATTCTATTCCAATATTTCACAAAAGATATTTGTGTAACTTTCCCGCAGTGAGTTATCCCACGGTGAGTTGGCCATGGCAAGTTGGCCGTGACGAATTGTCATAGACCCATGCAGGAAGCTTGTCATCAACAGAGGGCCAGAAACATGGAGTCGTCAGCTGGTTAGTCTCACCACAAAGCTGCTAGTGACGAACCAGCTATCTTCTACTTTGGGATCACAATCCCAGTAGGATCTATGAATCCATCCATATTTGGGCTGTGTCAGTCTGACTTCTTCTACTTTATTACTTAGTACCATCACGTTTTCTGCCAAAGAAAAATAAGGAGGAAAAACATTTCTTATATACAAATCCTGTATTATAAAGACAGTGGCCAAGTAAAGGTAAAGGTGATAGCAAACTTTTGCCTTAGAAGACACATTTTCAGTAGTTTTACAGATACACCCTTGTCGATAGTGAAATTCAACTTCATTTGTTTATTGCTTGTGAAACAATTGTGAATTTTGGGGTGAATGCCAAAGTTGTTTTTATGGGGAAGACCTCTCTCAAAGGGCTTGCATACATTGCTATCTTCAGCTTATCTTTTTTTTTTACAGCTCTGGGCATACTCATTAGTACCTTGTTGGCTTCATTGATTGCTGTAAGATATGGCTATCTTATGATGATTCTTGCAACAAGCACATCTGTTCTATGATAACCTTCTCTAACCGAGTGTGCTCCAAATGTGTTTAGGCCACAGCTCCGAGGATTTCCAACAAGCAGGCCCAATCCCCGCTTTTTTCCCCAAGTCCAAGAAAGCCACCCTCTATCAACACTTCTGATCTCAAAAGACTCATAGTACTTCAAAAAGATTTATAAATACTGAACAGTAAAGTAAAAACATGGGTATGAACAACATGCTATTCATAAAGGGTAACAAGCAAAAGGCCACAATATATTAAATACCTGATATTACATGCTTTAGGGGCATATTTCCCCACAAATAATGATGAGAAATATTAATTATTTATGGGTGATTTGCATAACTGCATAATGCATCTCTCTATAAATAACAGATTATTTGCATAAGAGCATAATGCCACTAATCATGAAAAAGAGCACAAAATAATTTCATATTTCTAAGTATTTGATCATATCAGGTCATACATGCTCTGCCTGTTTGTTCTTAGCTTGTCCCATATTAGCTGAGATTCTCTGTGGTGCCCATCTCTCCTACCTTATGGTTATAACTCAATGGTGAAATACATGCCTTCCCTGCAATGGGTTCAATCGTTGTAGTTTTTACAAGAAAATGTGCTTTTCTACCAAAGCACCGGTCGTCTGGAATATCTCCCCTCCATGAGGTTAGGATGGCCTCAACCTTGCTGGCGTTTCAGCAGTCCTTGATGACCTGGCTCTTTGTCCAGGCCCGGAGTCCCAAGTGTGTGATGGGCTCCATTTTCTGGTTATGCTGACCCTGTCAGGTTATAAAATCTTTAGCTGCTATTTGTATTTAATTTTTTTTTGTACCATGTTGCCATTGTTTTTATGATTGTTTGTAGCCCAGAGTCACTGGTTTGAGATGGAAGGCTATACAAATTGAATGAATGGATGAATGAGAAGAGAGAGAGGGAGGGAGGGAGGGAGGGAGGGAGAGAATAGGAAAGAATTCTGCCTAAAAAATAGGTGAAGTTGAACTGCTTTCACAGTTCTGGATTAGTTGGATGAATGTTCTGACTTGATGTAAAGGAATCTCCTAACGCTGTCTTCTCAAATTGTTGTGTGTTTCGAGCTCCAGAAAATGTGTGTAATACTTTCCTCCAGAATAAAAATCCTCTTTTCCCTTAACTCGGTTATCGATTTTCAAATCTATTGATTATAACACAATAGCCTGGGTTTTTTTTTCCACAATGCATGAATGCATTTGGGCTTTCTCACACTCAATCTCAATCATTTATATACAGTTAAATCTGATGTAACCTTACTTCCAGGAAATTCTGTGTTGGATTCCAGACATAGGATCACTTATTCTTGTAATCTGTTTAGTAATTTTAATAATCAAGCATGGCTCCATATGGCATATATTGCAATAATGAAACTAGAAGAAAGAAGCTGTATGAATGACTGATAACTAATGAGCAGGACACTTTCTGTCACCCAGACTAGCAAAGGTAACAATTCCTGTCCTTTTCATGGATCTTCTTTTTCAAGGTTGTGTTTTCTTCTACTCCTGGCTGCCTAGATCAGCATTTCTTAACCCTGAGGTGTGGACTTCAATTCTCAGAATTCTCCAGCCTTAAAAATCTTAAGTTACCAGAGATAAGAAACACTGGCCTAGATTGTGTCTGTGGACTTTAAAATTTGCTACAGTACTTGATGATGTATGGGTAGGATGTAATAACGGGCCGCTTGCACTGATAATTTATTTACTTGTCCTAGTGTGGGGAAACAGCTATCTTGATTAGGCGTGCTAAAGGATAGTAATATTACATATGCACACGGAGAGAAAATTATAATGCAGCTGATATCACTGTTTCTCATTGCTAGTAGCTATAGGGAAAGGGCAGTCCTAATAAGAATAGCTTTAAAAAAAATTACCAAAAAAAAAAAAAGGTTTTAATCTTTTCTCCTTCCAATGACCCCACTTCTGCATTGCACCATTTTCTGTGGGCATTCACATATCTGGTTTGGTACAGCAATCAAACAGGGCAGGTATAGACTTCAACAGATAGTTATGACTACAGAAAAAACAATTGCAACCAACCTGCCTTCCATAGAGGACTTTCCATACTGCACAGGTCAGAAAGACAGCTGAGAAAATATCTACAGACCCCTCACATCCTGGACGTAAACTGTTTTAACTCCTCCCCTCGGGACATTGCATGCTAAAACAATTAGACACAAAGTTTTTTCCCTCATGCCATCACTCTGCTGAACATTTAATTACCACAGTACTTAATCTTGTGCCTAAGGATATTTACCCATGTAGTAGGGCTGTATTACTATTATCCTACTCAGCTTTTCTACTACCTTCTCCTATTGGTATCTTATTATATTATATTACTTTGTTGCTATGTACATTGAGAGCTTATGACCGGAGACAAATTCTTTCTGTGTCCAATCATACTTGGTCAATAAAGTATTCTATTCTATTCTATTCTATTCTATTCTATTCTATTCTAGTGTGCATATGTGCAGCTCTGACCCATCATTTGATGCAATCCTCGCAATACATGATGTATGCATTGGACAAGAGAAGTGAAAAAAAATCGCATAATGGCATAATGGAAAAAAGGAAGGAAGAAGCATGATTTAAAAACAAAAGAGACCAAGACTTAAATGGTAGTGGGCTGGAAATTCAGGATAATTTTTTTTTTAAAAAAAAGCTAAGGATAGACGTTAAAGATGAAAAGGGAGTGGAAATGAATTATTGTGTGCAAACAAAAAGTCAAGAAAATGGAGGCTAAAGGGCACCTGCAAAAAGAATAATGATCTCCCAAAAACTGGGAGAAGAAGGATAACTAGAGAATAAGTAAGGTCAGAAGCACATTAGAGATGAAAAATAGCATCATCCTTTGGGATATTTCCCTCACATTGCTCCTTTTTTATCAGAAGTCACCCTTTTTCCAACACCCAAAATAAAAATGGGGAAAGTATTAGATGAAAAACACAATATAATAAAGAGTGCATAAGTACTTGTACAAACACATACACATATTCTGACATATAGTCAACTTCCCAATTTTCATGAAAGGTTATCTCTTAGACTATGCATATCTACTTCTATCTAATGCTGGTTGAAAATTATGCTTACATTTCTCATATTTTTTTCATTCTGGCAATACAGGTGAATGGCTCTACTAAAGTTTGACCTACCATTCATTTTGTTTTAAGCTCTCAGTTCGCAGGTGGGCACCATGTTGTTCATGTAGCCAAAATCATCTCTCCTTTTTTTCTCGAGATGGGCAAGAAAGTTGCTCTCTCAGAAGCAACTTCAAATGTTTATTTTGGCTGGCTGGGGAATTCTGGGAGTTGAAATCCACAAGTCTTAAAGTGGCCAAGTTTGAGGACCCCTGACTTACAGTATATAGATGCCAGGTGAAACAAAGGAATGAAATCTAGTCTGAATTAAAGCTGCTGCTGCCGCCCACTAAATCCTAGCACTTAGCTAATACTAGGTAGCAAACACAGGTAAGTCTAAAGTCTGAAAAAAAGCAGTTATGTTGGCAGCCCTATTTGTTGAGCCAAGAAATGCACAGAAGCAGTTATTTTATTTCTAATAAGCAGAAGCATTAACGCAAATTACTTTGATTCCTGAAGATGAAATCACATGTTAAAAAAAAGAGGCAGGGCTTTGATCTTGTGAACACAGCTCCAGCTGATGTTTTTAATCTCCCCCCCCCTCCCATGGTCATGTCCATCAGATAATATCTTTGCTCACACTCCCCACAATATAACCAACACTTTGTATAGTACTGTTTTTATGTCTCAAGCTTCTCCAAAACTCATTATAGAACTATAAAACTTTTAATCTGACATAACTTTTTAAAACAATTTATTGTTTAAATTGAACTGATGTGAGAAAAACAGCCTAGTTTTAAACATTGGGAAAACCAAAGAGATCATTGTCAATTTCAGAAAAGGCAGGCACAACCACACTCCTCTGTGTATTAATGATTCCCCTGTGGAGATTGTTACCAGCATCAAATTTCTGAGTGTGCAGTTAACGAGTAGGCTGGCTTGGTCACTCAACAGTGAGACATTGGTGAAGCAGGCATTTTCTGCATCGCATGAGAAAAGGACATCTTCCTTCCCCTGTCCTTACCACTTTCTATAGAGGGATAATTGAGAGCATCCTGTCATACAGCATCACAGTCTGGTTTGGAAGCATCACTGCTTCAGACAGGAAGGCGGTGCAGAGAGTGGTGAGGATGGCAGAAAAGATTATTGGCAGTTCCCTCCCTTACATCCAGGACATAGCATATAAGCGATGCTTGAGCAGGGTCTACAAGATTGTCTGGGACATTACACATCCTCTTCACAACCTGTTTTCCTTGTTACCTTCTGGGAGGAGGCTTCGTGGTATCCAAAGCAGAACATCCAGATTCAGTCACAGTTTTGTTCCATACAGTATTAATCTTGTGAACTCTCAAGCTTCCTCCTTCCGCTATGTATTCAAGATGGGGAGTGATTAATATTTATATGTATTTATATGTAAGGATGTAGGTATATACATATGTTGCATATAGCATGTTTATGTGTGTTATGTATGTGCACACATTTGAGAGCAAGCAACAGAATTTCATTTTTAATATGTGCCAGTGTGCCCACAGTAAAAAAATGACAATAAAGGTTATCTTATCTTATTTTAATTTAATTTTAATTTTTAGCCACACCACTTTATTTTCCTTACTACATTTCATTTCTGACAAACAATATCAGGCAGATTTTTCAAAGACCAAGTCCCTAAAAGTTATGCATCTCATTTTAAAAAGTTTTGCTGCCCCATTGGGGCAATAATTACTTCCTTAATTTATTTCAATCAACATTTGACAAATTATGCCAGCTAAGGCAGAATTAGGCAGGAGAATGGGACAATTCACTATGATTAAAGAATGGAGTAAGACTGAACTAGTTTGCATGAATCAAGAAGCAATTGTCTCAGAAATGTAAAAAACGGGAAAGTCCACTGAATTAGTTTAGTGATAAGGACAACCATCTGCCAGCATTGGAGTTGGTGCCAGAAATTTAGAACTATGCCAAATCAAAAGATCTTCCTTTTGACCTTATGCCTTCCTTATGTCACCATTATATGCATGTAGTATGACTGTTTCAATATTCAGTGAAATAGTGGAGGGTCTTGTGTTGATTGAACGTAATAGCATAAATTTGGGGAAATTACAGTACATTTCATCAGACACATGGACTATTATCCTGGGATAGAAGTGTATATATTCCAGGATTATGGAGTGGCATGACAAAAGAAGAAGAATAGAAAGAAATACTTGTCTGTGGAAGTGGAGAACTTTAATACTCAACTCTAATTTAAAGCATTCTTCACCATTGGCAGGGGCTGTTATGTGCTGTATTTCAGCAACATTTGGAAAGTCCCAGATTCCTGACTCCTGGTAAAGCCAGAACATAAAACTGTTGATGGGTGTAACACAGACATTTTTTCAGTGGCCAGCTGAATAAGACATGTAGGAGAAATAATGAGAAACATCCTTACTCATTGCAATTTGTTTCAGTCTTTTTAATCTCTTTGCTTAAGGGTAGCCCTCTTGAAATAAGACATAGAGTGTCCTGGAATGTTAAAGCTTTCCCATCTATGTTTTGAATAGCACCATTACTGATTTGCATTTCTTTATTTTTATTGATTTATTTTATTTTATTTCAGTGCCTGCCAATTCCTAACCGATTCTAGGCTGCTCACAATATACACAAAACAAGATAAAAATGCAACAAGTTAAAGAAAAATACAATAGAATAAATGAATAACATAGCAAATCAGGACCTCCAAGAAACCATACAGTAGTTCTCAACTTATAACTACAATTGAGCCAAAATATCTGTTGCTAAATGAGACAATTGTTAAGTGAGTTTAGCCCCATTTTACAACCTTTCTTGCCACAATTGTTAAGTGAATCACTGCAGTTATTATGTTAGTAACTGGATACTTTAGTGAATCTGGCTTCCCCATTGACTTTGCTTGCCAGAAGGTCACAAAAGGGGAACACATAACCCCCAGGACATTACAACTATCATAAATATGAACCAGTTGCCAAGCATTCAAATTTTGATTATGTGACCATGGGGATGCTGCAACGGTCGTAAGTGTGAAAAACTGTCATAAGTCATTTTTTTCAGGGATATTGTAACTTTGAACGGTCACTAAATGAACTGTTGTAAGTCGAGGACTACCTGTAGTTTGTTCTTTGTAGACTTTGATTCAGTGGCAATTAATCCATTTGTCCTTCACTTCTAGAGCTTTTGATTCTTCTATTCATCCATATTCTTTTTTAGGATATCCGTATACACACACACACGCACACATACGCGCACACATGTGAAACTTGCATAGGTTATTAAATGATTGAACACACTGATACAAGTGCCTCTGAAAATAAGTTTTCCGTGACACATCTTATCTGAGCTCTAGAGTTTGGTTTGTGCATTATGTAGAAATGATTGATGTCATTTTTTTTTTAAAAAAGAGAAACATATTCTATTGTTTCATACACCTTTGTTTTAAAAAGAACTATATATATAGAAAATTTTCCAGCAGTGGTATAATTATTTCAACAGCTCCAGTCTCCCTCTGGTGTTAAACGGTATGCTTCTTTCATTTACAAACACACAATCTATGTTTAACTGAGTATTGGAAACATTGGTCCAAATGCTAGAATTCCTTTGTAGAACAACATCACAGTATGATGTTTCCAAAGACATAAAAATGCTGTCTCCCCCCCACCCCCGATGTAGCAATGAATGCAGTCAGGAGGGGGAAAAGATGTAACTCACTCAGAAAATGAATGTATAAGCATTTCTCAAAATATGACATAGATTAGACATTACAGTTGCACTATTACAGTTACACGAAAAGGAAAAACCCTATTATCTGAATAACATAAGGAGCCTGGAAGCCTGTTGCCATTTGAATTTACTGAGGACTTGATGCAAATATAGACAAATGAGATTGTTAAGCGACCTCTTAACTGGAGGCCATTTGAGTCTGAAGAGTAGTGTGTCATCATTGCCTCTACAAATCCATATGATATGAAATTCTCTCCAGTACAAATTCTCTGCATTCTGCTTACAGCCAAAATAGTCCTTTGGCTGTAAGATAAATATATACGCCTTTTGGGATTGAGGATAGGCGATTGCCATCCCCATCCCATTGTAGTTAGGCTGGTTTTCCCCTGTAGTCACATTTCTTTTCCTTTCTTTGGTATTGTCTGTGTTTGTGTGTCTGTGAGTGTGTTTGATTACAACTCCATTAAATGCTGTCAATGTAGTGTGTTAGTAGAGTTCCGTTCTACTGTCTCAAATGTATAGAAACAGACACTTTCTGCATCTGGTGTTTAGGTACTAAATACAAATGCTAATCATTTTAATTAGCAGAGGGTTGAATTTTTTTAAAAAAAATATATGTGGGAAATGCAACACTTAAAAACGGGGTCAGGCTGAACAGCCTATTAGAGATCTTCAAAGGCTCCCCCTGACAAAGATCAAACTGGCTGATGGGTGGATGCTAGAGGATTTCTGCCATTTCCCTGAAGCGTGTCATGTGGCTCCAGTGCTTCAGTCATTTGGATAGATGTTATCAAACATCTCATTATCCTCAAAGCTAGATGTTTTCATGGCCTGGGTTAGTACATCATATGCTTGGGGCTCATTAAACCAATGCAACATCCAAGTTTTTAAACGGGACTTGAGTGGAAGCTCAGTATGACTGTTTTTCAAGCCCAGGGGAATGAATATGTAACTTATGATCTGGAGCATCCTGTCAAACAAATATTGGCTTGGTTAATGTTTCAAAGGTAGATAATGGTAATAGGAGTCAGCTAGATGTTATATTTTATTTTTAGATCCTAGTGCTGAAAACTGCATATATATTTGGCACTGGCAGAACAGGGGTTGCACTAAATGAAAGTCACTCAACTAGAAGTAGCCCACATCCTAGGTATAATGACCAACTAGCTCTCAAGGTATCTCTTGATGTTCTGCCTGTTTCCAACTGCAAAAATAGGTTGTCGGCCATCTGGCCAACCACAATGATCAATGATAGTAGTAAGGAGTAACTGTAACTCTTCTTACAAATTACTTCAAATGTTTTTAGGAGGTCAAAACAGTTGGTCAAAAGTTGTGTATGGCTATAAAAGATTGCTGTCTCATATGCAGTACTGAATGGAATCAAGATACTCTGTTATTAGGATAGTGTAGATCAAACTTGTTGCTCTCCAGAGTGTTTTGATGTCCCCCCCCCCCGATACAAACATATTTTTGTGGTCTGTGGCAAGCAGAATAACACCGTTGGAAGAGATCTTGGAGATCTTCTAGTCTGATTGAGAGGCAGTTTGGTGTAATGGTTAAGACATAGGCTAGAAACTGGGAGACCTGAGTTCTAGTCTTCCCTTAAGACAAAAGCCAGTTGTGTGGCTTTGGGCCAGTCCTTCCCCCTCGGCCCTAGGAAGGAGGCAATGGCAAACCACTTTCAAAAATGATGCCAAGAAAACTGAAACTGCACAGGTAGTCACCCTGAATCAAGACTGACTAAAAAGGCCATAACAATAACTTGATTCTGATTAGTAAAACAGGTTAGTGATATCATGACTGTATGAAATTATCATGTTGTATGAAATATATGATGTATTTTTAAGCATCTTTATCCTTCAAAAGCCACCAAATAAACAATTTCAGCTAGAAATATGACATAAGTATTATAGGAAGCTTCCTAATATCTGATCAGACTGTTGACCCATTTGGTCCATTACTGTATTGTCTGGTTTGATTGGCAGCAGCTCCCCAGGGCTTCAAGCAGAGGTCTGTCACATCATCTGCTCTCCAATTGCTTTTTTTACTGCAATTGCGTGAGAATGGACCTGGAACCTTCTTCATACAACACACGTTCTGCCACTAAGCATAGCTCCTTAACCATCAATGCAAGCCAATGACTTGCTGGATTCTGGTTATAGTTCCAACATTATAATACAATAATGTTGAGATTTGTAGCTTCTGTTAAAGTGGAGAATACTTTTTTATTTGAATCCATTATATATATTTGTGTTTGTGTGTATATGTGAGGGGGGACACATATAATATGATGTTTACTGTACTTGGATGTGACTCTAGTCTTCAAAAGAGAGAGAGAGAGAGAGAGAGAGAGAGAGAGAGAGAGAGAGAGAATTATCTTCCAGATATAAATGTGTCAACCTTAACCCTAATATGTAAATTAAAAGGTTTTCGTACATTTTTGATAATAGTGTGAGATTTTATCCTGCAACTATTAAAGTATTTCTCTCCTGCCTCTTATTTTCACAAGGGAAGCTGGTACTTTTTAGAGTTTTCCCTCATTGCAAAAAGGAATAATTTAGATTTTCTTCTATCCCTGCCACAAGTTGAACAGACGAACAAAACAGATTCTTCAGAGACAATTTTACACAGAGTTACATCCATCCAATTCAATTATAAATTAAATTGACTAACGAACCATAGCTCATTATGGGAATCAATTACTCAGAACTGTCTTTGGACCAAAAACGTGAAAAATAAAAAATAATGGTCATACTTCAATATACCAGATTGTCAGTCTTTGAAAACTCCTTCCCTCCCCCCCAGCTTGGCATAGTCAGCCGCCAAAAAGGAGTGATCATCATTTGTTTTACTACTTGTAGAGCTATTCCTGCTAATCTTTAGCCTGATTTTTTTTCCCCTATCCCTCTATCTCAGCCTTCTTTCTTCACCAGGATAATCGGACAGCAGTAAAATAATGTCATCCTATGGAAGTCTTTCAGAACAGCTTCATGCAAATGTTTTATTAAAAGAAGCCACATGTTTGCCTCTGGTAAAGACCAAACAATAATACTGTCAGGAAGCTCTGAAGGCATTGGATTAATAAAATCATTCTGGTGACAGAGGACTAAACTGGCATATAGAAACATAAAAACATGGAAAACAGATGGCAGAAAAAGACCCAGTGATTCATTGAGTCTGCCCTTTGAGTTTAGTGGGTTTTTTTGTTTTCTTTTTAATTTATTTGTTTATTATTTTTATATTTTATTTGTTTTTATTTTTAATTTTTGCCTTATGATGGATATGTGTTCATCCCAAGCATGTTTAAACTCAGTTACTGAAGATTGACCCTTGATCCCTGCTGCAAGTTGGTTTCAAGCTTCCACTACTCTTTCTGTGAAGTAATACTTTATAATAATACTCATTGTTTCAGTGAGCTACTTAATAGTTATATACAAAGATAAAATGATTGCATTCATTGATAATTAGTGTAAAATTATATATTTTTTTAGAACAAGAAATTCACCAACCCTTGTTTTTAGTATTAAATGTATTTAATTATTTAGTTTCTATGGTGGCTCATCTCAGCCAAATGACTCTAGATAGATTATGGTTCTAAAATTGATTAAACAGTTAAAAAGAATAGAAACAATACAAAACAAATATAAGCAGCAATCGAAATAACAGATCAGTTAACAATAAAGCCAAGAAATTAGGTCAATAATACTTTCAGAGCCCCAAGATTTTAAGCCTTCCAAAAGGCCAAGAGAATCAGAGAGCAGGGGCTACAGCAGAGAAGGCCTATTTTCTGATCCCTGCCAGCCGACACTCTTTGGCTGATGGGATTTACAGCATGACCAATTTGCTGGACCAAATTGGACAGGTACAGACTCTTGAAATAGGACAGTCCCTCAGATAACCCAATCCCAAGCAATATAGGACTCTAAAGCAGGGGTCCCCAACCCCCGGTCTGTGGACCAGTACCAGGCCGCGGCATGCCAGCAACTGGTCCGCACAAACAAGCAAAGCCCCATCCACAGGATGCAGGTAGCACACAAAACCATGGACCCTCCTGTCCGCAGAAAAACTCTCTCCATGGCCGGTCCCTGGTGCCTAAAAGATTGGGGACCTCTGCTCTAAAGGTGACAACCATCACCTTGAATTGAACCTGGAAAACACCAGTAGCCAATGCAGCTCATGTAGTAGTGGTGTTACATGTGCCGTGCATTCAACACCATTTTCTATGGGCAACTTATGACCACAATTGGAGTTTCTGTTGCTAGGCAAGGCAGTTATTAAGTGAATCACGCCTGATTTTTACAATCTTTTTTGCCATGGTTGTTAACTGAATCACTGCAGTTGTGAACCGTATGGCCATTAAGCAAATTCAGCTTTACCCCATTGATTTGGCTTGGTGAAAGCTGGCTGGGAAGGTCACAGATGGCAATCAAATGACCCCAGGACACTGCAGCCATTGTAAATATTACATGCAGATTGCCAAGTGCCCAAATTTTGATCATGTGATCAAAAGAGCGGATGATGCAATGGTTGTAAGTGTGAGGATCAAATTTTTCAGTGCTGTTGCAATTTTGAATTGTTGCTAAAAATGATTGTTAATAAATATAATATTTACATTCTATATTTTTTGAGGTCTAGTATTAAACGACACTGCTGCTTTGTGTGCAGCAAGCCTGTTTCTCTACCTTTGTTGAAAAGATATTTCTATTCAGGTTGATATTATTCAGAGAAAAAGCCCAGTCTGATGTTGAGTAAAAATTGTCAATTTGAGATCAGTCTCACGTGAGATCAAGCTGGCAAAAGCTAAGGTAGACCATGTTCTGTGAAGAAAATTTCAACATTTTCCTATTTCAGATGTGAGTGAATTCATGGACAATTTATGAGTGCGTCCCAGTGTGTGATTTTACTTCTGTAACAAAACTGTGGTAATGAGGAAGGAAATTCTGACATAGTATTTATGATTTAAATATGTATAACAAAATGTACAGATTTGTTGAATCTAAATGAGAAAATATATATGTAGTAAGCTTCCAGGACTGATCAGTGGCTTATATCAGAACTTATGGTATATATGTTAACAGAAGTTACTGTTTATAGTACTTTCTTACTAAGCTGCAATAGTTTGATTTGAACTTGGAGAGATGGGGGGAAAGTGGATGCCTGTGTGATTCATTCTTTCTCATCTTCAGCTCTACCAGGGACATATTATTCTAGACAGCTCATTCGTATTATTTATTTGTTTATTCAATTTCTATAGCTTCCCCCATCTCAGTAAAGTGACTCTGGACAGTTTACAGTTCTAAAACTATACAACAGTTAAGGCAAAAGCGATTAAAACGGTAAAAACATCTAAAAATAAATTCATACAACAGCCAAGATACTTAACCAACTTACAATAAATCCAAGAAGCATTGCAATAATCCAAATGAGAGACTATAAGGGCATGGCTGACAGCGAATAGGGCTTCCCGGTCCAGGAATGGGCGCAACTGATGCATCACCCAAAGATGTGCCATGGTTCTCCTAGCCATGGTTGCCACCTTCTCTTTGAGCATGAACCATGAGTCTAGAAGGACCCCTAGTTTGCACATTGGGTCTGTCTGGGACAGTGCCACCCATTCCAGAACCAGAGATGGAAGAACCTTGTTTTCAGAGCATCCAAATATCTAAAGCCATTCATTCTTCCTAGGGTTGAGTCAGAGTCCAACTCATCCAGATCTGAACAACCTCCAGATACTGGGGTAGGACATCCCCAAGAGACTGTACTTTCCCTCTTCCCATCAACAGGACTGGAACAGACCCCAGAGGAAGTAGTTAACTAGCACAATGCAGTGATTCAATTAAGAGAGCGAGATATGACATTCTATGATTAATGTATAAAATTCACTGCTATAAGACGTGGTGAAATCTACTAATTTAGATTGTCAGTTATTTTAGTTTGGTCATTGACCAGCAAAACAAAACAAAAGAGACCCCATTGATTAGAGTAAACCAAGTTATAAGATCATATAATAATACAAACAAAATTGTATGCTGAAATTGAAGAAACAAAGTTTTATAAAGCAGGCTTTACCTTACTGAGGCTACAAATTCCAGATTTTCCTAATTAGCAAATCAGTTGAGGTTCAGATAATTAAATAAGGTTTCCATGTTAAGAGTTTGTATGCCTCTCATTACCAAAAATGAGGATTGGTTTCACAGGAAAACCTATCATATACTTTTAAAAAAAATCAATGTGTTTTTGGCTGTCAGAAGGACCATTGAAATACTTTAGTTGTAGTGTCTATATTTTAATCTTATATGCCTTCCTGATAAATTCCACTGTTGCTTAGGATGAAGCTAGGAAAATAAACACTAAATTTCAAATATCCAGACTGTACTATTTGCAGTCTCTAAGATGTCTTTTTTTTAATAAAACAAATTTCTGACCAGCAATGGGAAAGGCTAAACTTCCCTAACACTAAACCTTCAAAACTTACAGTCAGATTAATTCTGGAGCAAAGTAGAGTAAATTTTATGCCCGTGTTAACTGAAAATTTTCAAGTTGCACTTCTCCTTAAGCAAGAATAGAGGAACTGTGTTAATTTAGTCTCATTTAAAAAAATAAATAAATAAATTGCTCTGAAGGGAGAATTATTTCCATATATGGAATAGAAATTTGAAAAATGAGTTCCTGGATCCAGTAACTTAAGGAGCAAAACTCAAAGATAGATTTAGAGTTGGAGAGCAAGTCTATTTATTGTAGTAAAATGAATAAATATTGTGGATTTTACTCTGCATTCCAATGACTTCATACTTTTTTCTCTCCAACTTCTGAGCTTTCTTCCCTTTTCTGTGTCTCATTCTCATTCCACTTCAAAAATCCTCACCCTGTCCTCACAATTTCTTCATATCTTAAACCTGTATTTTTAACGTATACGTAATAATCACTGTTAATGAGCTGCACACATATTTTTGCATTAGAAATATGTGTTGTAAAATATCCATCTAATGAGTTGGTGGAGATTTTTTGTTCCCAGCAAGTTTGCCTCCCCCCCCCCTTTTTTTCTTCTTCTTAACATACCGCTCTTCCTGTAGATATGCAAAGAATTCCAGTTTGAGGGTTTGAAAAGACCTGCATTACATTACTGTAGTTCTTGGCAAACTCTTCTGCTATTTTAATTTTAACCAATTAAAAGAGCCATTTTTTCTTCTTCTTTTTTTACGTCTGAAGTATATTAAAAGATATCACATTCAAAGACTGGCCATGCACTCAATTAATTACTGGTGTCCAGCGAAAGGTCTACCAGTAGCTATCACCATGACAACCTTTGGGAGACCTCTGCCCACCTGTTGCATGATAGAAACTGCATTAGGCAGTTGGTTCCTACATTAGGCCTCCTTTTTGGCCTGTGGGGAATTTGTACTAATTAGAATTAGTTGTCCTTCTGTAGTCCAACTCCTGACACAAATTGCATTCTGTAGCTTTTTGTTCCACTTGAGTTCACAGACAAAATAGCCTGTGCCATGTTTGAAATGAAGCAAGCCAATATGAAAGGATTTCGCATAATTGGTTAATATACTTTAACATTTTAACTAATATCCTCCGTCTTGGCTTCTTGCGAAAGAAATATTGTTTTCTTTCTTTCTTTTTAAATTTCTTTCTTTTCTTTGGCCGGATAATTATTTATGATCACATACAGAGGGTAATTTTAATGCTGCTTGTTGAGGTGTCGTTAAATCATGGTCAGGCTCAACTGCATTGGAACAAAACAAGTGACCTTTAAAAACGCTAGTTTGAAAATGGGCCCTGTGGTGATGGAAACGGTAAAAGTACAAATCGTGGCGTGGTGAAGAAAATAAAAGCTCTGGCACGCATATCAGGAGAATATCACTTTATTTATTGAACCCACTAAAGAAGTCGCAAGAAAGTGCAGTGACTAAGCAGTCCAGGTAAGAGGAAAGGTATCTGAAACACATACAAGAAAAAAACAGAGAGGTGGCTTCACCAAGGCCCAGTGCAGACAAAATGCTTAAAACCAGGATTCTTTTATTTCATTTAAACATATTTTCAGTCTTATATCTGAATCTCTAAGCCACTGTTAATAATCCCAAATAGATTTGAGAACCGAAGTTTATTTTGACCACAACTAACCAAGGTTTTCCAAAATCTTTTATAAAGCACTCCATGTGGGACTAAAATTGACATGAGGGTGCAGTTGTAATTAAAAAAAAAATAGGATAATACTTCAGTGATCAAACTTAGGCAAGATAGTGTCAGACCACAGGTACAGATAAGCAGTAAGAAGCTGTTTTCAGAAATTTAAACTCTGAAAATAATGGGACCAGCATAGCTACCAGTACATGATGTTGCTGAAGAGGAGAAGACCCATATTGTCAATGAATTCACCATCTATCAGTCTTTTGATGGTCTGCCATGCAAGGCAGCTACTGTTTGCTGTGAGACGCCAATGAGGTAGATTTTTTCCAATAATACTGCATTTATGGTCAGAAACGGGCATGGAGCCATTCTCTTTAAATGATGACTCCAGATAGCTCTTTTGAAGAAGGTGATTTCAGCTGGGTTTTTTTTACAGTCACTGAACTGTGAGGCAGGGATATCACTAGAACCAAACAATTGATAATTATTTCTATGACTGCTATTGTCTGTTACAGATATATATTTTAGCAACTTGAGTTTTGTAGAGTACTGAAAGATGTAGGATAAAATGTTTCAGATAAGTGCATCTTATATATAAAATCTGATCTAGTTACTTGTATTATGGCTCTGTTTTAGACTTACCTGGATAAATAGTGTTCTGTGCCTGAAGCTCTTTAGAAAAAAAGACAAACATGTGGAAAGAAAGATATATAAAATAATGTTATGTAATTTAAAAGAGAGACATTCTTCTCCCTCCTCTCCTTAATTCTCAAAATGAGAATTTGAGGAGACTAAAAATGGATACTTGAATGGCTTTACAGAGTCAATATACATGGAATATTAGGTTATCAATGGTTGCTTTGCATCATAGTTAAATATTATCTTCAGAATCAGAGACAGATTGTCTCTCAGTACCATTTATTGGAAAAAGTATTGGAAGAGGCCATTGTTTTATTATTTACAATTGTTATCTGTTGTAATTGTGGGAAAGGTTGCTAGATTAGATAGGTTTTGGGCTTTAGAAAATGCTCTGAAGACACACCATTCATTTTAAGCTTTTAAGAACGTCTCTTGCTTTTAGTGCATAGACAAAATGGTTAACAGATATCTTCTCCAAACCATATTAATGTGATAAATAAATAAATACTGACATGCATAGGACAATTAAGATAAGTAAATAGGATAGTCTTGATACATCTTAAAGACAATTTCTTGCAGCATTAGCAACTTTTATTAGCATCTATTATCAGATGTCTGAAATGGGATGGGATGGGATGGGATGGGATGGAATGGAATGGAATGGAATGGAATGGAATGGAATGGAATGGAATGGAATGGAATGGAATGGAATAGAATAGAATAGAATAGAATAGAATAGAATAGAATAGAATAGAATAGAATAGAACGACAGAGTTGGAAGGGACCTTGGAGGTCTTCTAGTCCAACCCCTGTTCAGGCAGGAAACCCTATACCATTTCAGACAAATGATTGTCCAGTCTCTTCTTAAAAACTTCCAGTGTTGGAGCACTCACAACTTCTAGAGGCAAGTCATTCTATTGATTAATTGTTCTAACTATCAGGAAATTTCTCCTTAGTTCTAGGTTGCTTCTCTCCTTGATTAGTTTCCATCCATTGCTTCTTCTCCTGCCTAAAATGTTAGTTTTCTAGGTTAAATGTTAACCTAGAATGTATATGAGAGAGACAGTTTGGTGTAGTGGTTAAAGCAAGAGGGTGGAAAGCAGGAGACCATGAGTTTTAATCCTACCTTAAGAACAAAGCCATTTGTGTTACCTTGGGTCAGTCTCTCTCTCTCTATATATATACACCAGGAAGCAGGCTATAGCCAATCACTTCTGAAATTTTGCAAAGAAAGATACATAGTCTTGTCCAGCCAGTCACCAGGAGTCAACACAGACAAAAAACCCACACCCAGATAATATGAGTGTATTTCCATATAAATCCAAACACATACACACACAATTCCATAGACTTAGAAGTGGAACGGGATAGACAGTGATATCAGAGGAAATAATTTAAAAAGGAACATTAAAGATGATGACAATAATAATGAAGTTTAATATATAAAGATTAAATATTGTAAATATTCATATAGGTCTGCTAGTGGAAAACATTTAAGCTATATAATCTTGGTACTGGCTTTAATGATTTAATGGGTAATATTTAATCACACTGCATTTATTTAAGAAAATGCTGCATGTTTCATTTTAGTTGAACAAAGTACATATTTTCTCACTTCTACTCAAAGTTGAGTTGTCAAGCCTACGCAAAGATTTGAACTACAACATTAATTCTAGTTGAACAGGAGCTCAAGATATTTACACTGATGTACTTAGGTGGTACTTATACCAGTTCTAGCTGAAGATTAAATTTTCACTTTGTTCCTTCCTATGCAAGAACTACTTGAAAAGCAATAAGGTATAGAATTCAAAATGAGGCCACAAAAATACAAGATATAAAACAGATGAAATCCGTAACACTGAAGTGTGTTCCAAGGGCATATTTGTATACGCGAAGTGGTTTTGTGCAAGTCAACTCATCTTTGGTTGGTAGCTTGCCCTCAATATTCATAGAACTAAGTAAAGTATGATTCATAGCATTCAAGACCTTTTAAAGCAGATGAAGTTATTGTCTCATTACAAACTTGGCATCAAAACTTGCTAATAGTTTCAAAACACGATAGTCACTCAAAAATACAAAATGTATTAACACGCTGGGAATTTGCTGGAATTGTATAGTTGAAACCCCAAACCTTCTTTGGGGGAGAGTGATCTTACTCCTTACCTTAAATTAATGTATTTAAGCTTAATTTATAAGGCTGCACACATAGCCAGTTCCATCAGTTCCTGATGAAACATGGCTGAAGCTATATGTTTGTAGACCTAAAATGGTGATACCATCTTAAAAAATCCTTCAAAGAAAATTATGAAATAGTAAATAGTAAATTTATGCAATCTGCCCTACAGCCCTATAAATATTGTCGTATACTTAATGGGACTCATATTTCTTATATTTCAGTTTAGAATTCTTCAGATTTATTTGATTCATTCACAGTTTTTCTTAATAAGATGATACAATGTGAACTATTTGACTTCCTTTACGGGATTCTTAATACTTGGAGTGGGGAAGATTTTAGGGGCAAATCCAGTTTGGCAACTTGATTCAAAAAAGCCTGAAAGTCTGCGCAAAGGAGCATGAAAATCATTTGTCAAAATTGTATGAATTTGTAATTCATAATTGGCATGAGGCAATTTGAAGAAATAGTTTTCTACTGCTGACACTGCTGTCAAAATAAATGTGGGGAAGATAATTATAGTAATTAACAAAATAGATAATTACACTTTGTCATGGGATAAGGTACATTTTTGATTTCTGATTAGGAGCAGATCAATAGTAAATGAAATGCCTTGCTATTCATATCTGATTAATGTATCCTTGTACAGAAATGAGTATCAGTTTTTCAAAGACAGTAAAAGCTACAAGCGACCATTTTATTGACAGCCAGTCTCTGCAAAATTAACCCCTATAATGTGTTTATTCAGTTGTGCTATAAAAAAAAACCCTTAAGTTCTCTCCTATCATTTCTCATATAATTTTGGTTTATATTAACACATCATCTGGATTTGGGTTTTTTTCGTTTGTTTGTTTTCTTTTGAGATCAGTTGTAACATTTCAGATTCTTCTCCTAAACCATACATTGAAATTTTTATTTGTTTGTTTCATTGTTGGCTTTTTATGCAATTCTGATCAACATCTACTTTGAGCAATACTTCAAGTTCATGATATGCTCCCCTTTTCCTCCTTATCATAACTTGCTTTCTTCTTTGTACAAAATTGTCCAAAGATGTAATTTCTGTTACATCTGAATTGATAATCTATGCTTGTGCCAATGTTTGTAATAATCTAAAAGCCATGAAAATATCATAATTTGAAAATGAAATTTTCTAAGCTGTAATGTTAGTTTTTCACAACAAGAAGAAAAAATCCTCAGATTTTTAACAGGTGGAAATTGGAAGCTGTAGATTAGGTGTAACTCAGTATATTCAAGCATCTCCATCTAAATGCTATCAGGTTACTAACCCTAACTCTTGACACCCAGCTCTGAGTTATGACATTGCAGAGACACTGATAAATCATAGGGGAAAGGAACCCCTGGTCTTGAGTTGCATTGTTACTGCCAGGTTGGGAGCAGCATGTAAGGCTAATTGTAAGGAAACAAGTACTGTATCTCTCCTGTTTATGAGCACCTGAGAGTTATCTGGTTGGCCAATGTGAGTAATTAATTCTGGATTAAGATGGGCCTTAACCTAATCCAGTAGGTCTTTTCTTGTGTATCACAGTGTCATTAAGCAAATGGGCAACTATCACTGCAAGTGGAAGTTGCTAGGCACTGATAGTAAGAGATAAAATTGAAATTTGACCTTATAATATTGCCCTTTGCCTTTCAATAAGGAAAGATACTATCCCATTATAAGTATTTTTTTAAAAAAGTTTCAACTGCCTCTTCTTATATATATAGAATAAAAATTGTTTTCATATAGTTCTGTGTCCGAAACATAAAATAACTTTGGCTGATCTGCTAAACTTTGGCATTTTGTTTTAGCACAGTGTTCAAGGTTATACACTATTCTACAATATATCTGTATTGTAGAACAATTTTTCTTATCCTGCAATGGAAGCTGTGTACACTAGACCTTCATAAGTATCACTTTCTTTGTGAATGAAGCTTAACAGAAGCATTAAAAAGTTTATGAGAGGCTTCAAAGTACTCTAAATTGGCTTCCATTAGTTTACCTGTAATACTTGCTCATTTTTTCATTGACCCAGATGCTGATGTGAATGATGCTAGAGACTTCCGTGCAGTGATAAACTTAATTCTCTTGCTATTGTCAATTAAGTGTCCCAATACAGGTTCAATACAGAAACAAACTTTAAAATTAATATCCGGTCTGTAGCTTAAACTGTAAAGATCAAGCAGGAATGTAATAGGAATAGAAAATAACATTTTTTTTTCTTTTTATATATAGTGTTTAATTAAATCATACATGCTAAATGATCAGAGGATAAAATGCAGCATGCACTTAGGGATGCAGAAGGGAGAGAGGGAGAGAGATATTTTATTTATATCCTGTAATTCTTTCAGAAGTTTAAGATGGCATATATAGCACTCCCTTTTTCTATTTCTCCCAGAACAACCTGTGAGGTAAATTGGACTGAGAGTAACTGATTGAAAATCATCCAGGGAGTCATCGTAACTAAGAGAAAATCTGAAACTTCATATTCCCTTTCTAAATACAATACAGGGAGTCCTCAAGTTACAACAGTTTGTTTAGTGACTATTAAAAGTTACAACAGCACTGAACACAGTGACTCATAACTGTTTTTCACACTTATGATCATTGCAGCATCTCCATGGTCACATGATTGAAATTCAGACGCTTGGCCATTGATTCATATTTATGATGGTTGCCCCAGGGTCATGTGATCACCTTTTGCAACCTTCTGACAGGAAAAGTCAATGGGGAAGCCAGATTCACTTAACAACTGGGTTATTAACTTAACAACTGCAGCGATTCACTTAACGAATGTGCTAAGAAAGGTTGTAAAATGGGAAAAAACTCACTTAACAAATGTTTCACTTAGCAACAGAAATTTTGGGCTCACTTGTGGTCGTAAGTTGAGGACTACCTTTATTTCCAAGTAACCATTCATACTTAACTCCCATATTCAGTACTTTCTGATAACATTTTTTCTTCAGTGACACAGAGCATAAAAATGGGCAGTTTCAGTACTGGAATAAATTTAAAAAGTTTGGCAGTACAATTCTATAGCTCAAAATTATTCTCATTATATTAAATGATGCTTGCTCTCAAGTAAGCGAGTATATCTACTCATACTAAAAGTCCCATTAGATTAAGTAGCTATTTTTGCCATACAGTTCAAAACCTGTTATAGGTAAATTATCTCAGTTAGATCCTTGTTGTTTGATTAATTGATCTCAAGTGACATTCATCCTAGCGTGCTGCCAATTATAATTTCAAAGAACTAAAATAAGGAAACAAAAATCTGTAATTTTACACATAAGGTACAGATAAAGTCAATGTAAGGTTCAGGCTCACAGCTATTATTCATGCCAGAAATTAAATCCTTATAGAATTATATAGAATGGAATTGGTTGTGAAAGTGCCTTAAAGAACTATTGTACTGTATATAATTCTTTTACTTCTGACTAAATAAAAGAATCTCAACACGTGAGGAATGAAAGGAATGGCTTCAAGTTCTAATTGTATTTTTCAAGACAGACCCAAATTGGAAAGAAATTTAAAAGTCACTCTCTCGTATGATTCTAAGTAGTTTGCCATGTTTTCTTCCTATTGCTAAAAGAGAGACTGGCCCAAGATCAGCTGGCTGGCTTTATGCCCAAAGTGGGGTTAGAATTCTAGTTTCTGTTGTTGTGCCTTTAACCACTATATTAAACTGGTTTTCTCTATGTCTCCCTCCGCCCCCGCCCCCCCGTATAACCTGGAGGTGAAAAGATCTGCACATTGCTAATATGAATGGCAATATCGTATAGGGTTTTTTTAAAAAAAAAACATATTGAATTCAAAGAAATGCATGGATTGTGATGCATACAGCCAGTGCTTTTTTTGTAAAAAAAAAAAAAAAGGTGCCGGAACTCACACACGTCATACAACCCGCCTTGCCTATCCTACAAGGTTCCATCCAAAAAAGGTGCCGGAGCTCCGTTCTGGGCGTTCTATGAGAAAAAAAGCCCTGCATACAGCACTGCATCGTTTTGACAATGCTTAGTAACTGTTTGTGACAAGAAGCAAGGCAGAGGTGGATTAAGGCTTCTCTGACTATTAGAGCCTGCCTAGATCTCATCCAACATTACCCTCTCTAAAGCATCAGAGAATCAGTAAGTCCCTGATTTCATTCCTGCCTCTGCCATGAATTTATGTGGTAGCCTTAGGAAAACCATTCTCTCTGCCCTTCAGATATTCTATTTGCAGTGCCCAAGATAGCCTTTCCTTGTAGGATTAGCACTTCAGGGTGTTTCTTGTTCAAGCCTTCACTGGTGTTAGTATTCTCAGTCTTAGATCTCCTTGCCATCAGTGCACTGAAAGGGGACAGCATTTCTAAGTCACACTTTCCCTGGGGGACTTAGATTCTACAAACTGATATTGTAAATGATATAATAGATCTACTTATAGTATATGGAACAGATCTGCCCCTTCAGACTTTCCCCCCATTGAGTAGATGGCAAGGGATAGAGCCAATCAGGAGATGAAAGTGAGGCTGGGGTCAGTAAACACAATCTCACCATTCATCTCACTTGACTTTAAACAAATTAATTTGGAATGGGCCCCAAGCAATTGCCATTATAAGGACACAGATCACATAAAAGTACTATACTGTCCAAATATCAAATTAGGTAGCCACAATATTGAAGGAGAGATTACTTCCCTGCATCCTTTTGCATGTAGATACTTTGATTCAAGAGTAGAGGAACCAACCCCAAATCTAGTTTAATATAATGTTCCAGAAGTTCAAGACTTTGGAGTCTCAGGGAACCCGTGAAATCTTGAGATGACTGTTACTGTTACTTTGGTTACCATTCACTCCTTTTTGTGCCTTCTGGATTTTTTTTTACATTTTTGGGGGAGGCAGGGGAATGATTTTTATTTATTTGTTGTTTTGACTAATTGTTGTATGCCACTTTTTGTGAGAGTTTATGGGTGTCCATAACATTTGATAAATAAATAAACCCCCTACTGTGGTTTTATTGAAAATTGGCTTTTTTCTATGTTGCTCATTAGCTATATGTGCAATCTGTCTCTCATCCAAGCACTTTAGAAAATTCAGGATTGTATACTTTTAGTATTAAATGCTGAATACAGTTTCAATCCAGTCTCCAGAATTATATGCGAACAGTTCTACCCTTTACATGAATGTATTCTGAATCCTGAGGCAATATGTACCTGAAAATGCATGATTCTTAATTTATTTTTAATATATTTTCCCACAAATGCACTTTTTCATATGTATTTCCTCAAACAAGGTAGACAACTCACAGTTCACAGGTCCCCAAACCACTTTTTTGCATCCCTTAGTCCCTGTTCTGATCAACCTGTCAAGAAATTGGTACTTTATCTCATGTTTCCAATGTATCTAGGTATGGGGGGGGGGGGAAGTAAAATTGCCATTTAACCCTTAGGAAAGAATCAAAATGCTTAACAATGTCAATATGAATAATCTAATAACACTGCCATCTTCAAACCACTAACTCTGGCCCCATCCACTTTCCCCATAATCCAGGGTGTCCTTGCTGTCAAAAACAAAAACAACCAATTGAAATGAAATGAATTAAAACATACCTTGAACTTTGAAAGATTGTCTGCTGGCATCACAAATGTACATTTAAGAATTAATTTTAAGAATTTAAAATATTCAGTTTATGACCATTTTATTATATTTTTCTCAGTCACAAATTAAAAATATGTATCAATAAAAATAGCAATATATGTCTTTCTGTCTATCTACCTACTGTGTCTCTATATCTATCTATCTGTATCTGTCTGTCTATTATCTATCTATCTATCTATCTATCTATCTATCTATCTATCTATCTATCTATCTATCTCATTGCTTGAAAAGAATTTTTTTTATGAGACAAAGTAAAGAATAGAATAAGATAGTCTAGCAAGGAACAATTCAGACATAAATGAATGCTGACCTAGCATGTGACAAACACAACAAAGCTTCTCAAAAATATTACATGAAAGGTCTACCATGGGGCAGCCAATGTTTTTATTTACTCTTCTTTAAAAACAAAACACTGCCAATCCCAATTTATCAGTTACCATCTAGTGACAATTTATTCATTGTTCACTCTTGGAAGGCAGAAGTTACATGACTAGTGATAGCAACTCTATTTCAATATAGTATAATAGAGATAACAGAGGGCCCAAAAGCTCTACAGCTGCCTTTTTGTCTGCTTTGTCTCTTTTCATTAATCTATCAGAATCTTCATTTAATATAATCTCCCCCCAAAAAAGGCAAAGTAATTGCTTCACTTATCAGTTATCATCGCATTCACATACTTATCATGTCAAAATTATTTATGTGGATAGCTAGGTTGATCTTCCGCATTTAAAAGCTTGAAAATTTGAATAACTATTCTGCCAGTTAGGTTATCAAAATTTTTGCATAAGCAATGACTTTCCTTTTTTTGAGATCTTCTAGTAGAAAAAGAGAGGGAAAATATTGTGGTGTGTGTGTGTGTTTAAAACAACTTATTAACTGGTATAGTTCAGTCTTCTCCACTAAAATAAAACTTGTACTTTTATTTCGGGTTCGCTCATTCTTTTGAAGTATTTATGCATGCATATAAAATTACACAATTTTGTTATAATTAATTTCCTTTATTTGTTTAGTGGGTTGTTTTATTTTTATGCTTTCAAGTCAGTTTTTTACTCCTGCAGTTTTCTTGGCAAGATTTCAAATGTGGTTTGCCATTGTTTCCTTCCTAAGGCTGAGACAGAATGACTGGCCCAAAGTCATCTAGCTGGCTTCATGCCTAAGGTGGGACAAGAATTCATCATCTCCCAGTTGCTAGCTTGGTACCTTAACTACTACACTAAACTGGCTTTCTGTTTAGTTGGTTAGTCACCTTGTGTATCGTTTCAATCTTTAGACACTAAACCCGGTCTAGTTCAAGAGAGAATGGCTTTCTTGATAAATTTTGAACAATGTGTAACAGCCCTTTTAAGAAATAGATGTTTGGGAAACAAATCCAGCTGAGGTTTCTAGTGAAGACAAAATTAAGAGACAGCAGTCAAACTGGAAACAACATGAACTGGGTAAAATCTCGACAATCTTATAGTGATGGTTTTCCATGCAAAGACTAAGCTGACCTGAAAGCATCGTAGTTTTATCTGATTCAGGAGGATAAATCAATGTGCTATCTGAAACCAGGAAGATAATTGTATCGGTTTTTACCCTGCAGCCTTAACTAGAAGTCTATTGAGAATATAGAACATGTAGGCCTATTCATGGTAAAGGAAAGTGTCAACTCTTTTTTTTTTTTTTTGGCCTATTTTATGTGTCCAAATTTTTAACTTATTAGGATATAAGTGTTTACTTATGCTTAAACACAATTTGACTAGGGGCAAATTCCCCAACTTTGCCTGTAACCTATAAACTCTGGTGTTTTCTAAACTGAAGGTTAAACCAGTTATAGTTTTGCAACACAGAAGAGGAGAAGGGAGCAAGAACACATCAACCACGGCAGTGAGTTTTATAGTTCTATGTGAATTTCCATTTAACCTCACATTGAACCAAATTAAACCCTATTTAGAAATATTAGTAAGTGTCTGAGTCCATCGGGTTTTAAAGGAAGAAATATAAGAGTGATGTGAAATAATGAAGGCACAGAGATAATTTAAGAAATGTTAAGTATTACAGTTTTTCAAGAAGCCAGTACAGTAAAAAAAACCAAAACCAAAATCACTGCCTTGGTTGAATTGTACTTTTTATTATAGATCACATGAGCTCTTTAAAAATGTTTTGTTTCAAATTAAACCAGGTATCCAGTTAATCCATCTAGAGTAGCATCCAATTATCAGTTGTGCTGTTGTATAGCCATCAGATATGGCAAATCATAAGAATGTTTTTAAATAAATGCTTTAAAAGCCTGGGGTCAACTCCCTTTTAATATTTGGACTAGACAAGTTTAATTTAGATAATTAAGTTTATCAGGCTTTCTGTTGATTATTAATGTCCATAATTGGCTCATTCTAGCCATTAGTGATCCCAAGTGAATCTTTGAGATATATTCATCATATAAGATGAGTCATAACACAATCAGTTGCTATCAGGAATCAGAAAGTCCATGATTAAAACTTTCATATAGGAAAATGATTTGTGTGCTGATCTTATCTACCCCCAAGACTTTTGTGCATTAGCTCAGCATTCTGTTCATGATCCTATGCGAGAGAAAATAAGTTAGGATATTTCTCATGTTATTAAAGCATAAATACAGTCTTACATGATTTCCACATGTATATATATAAGCATATTCCACATGCTTCCAACTCAGAAAAATGAATCATTTAATTATTACATTCAGCCTCTCAGAGGCCCTACAAAGCTTTGCTTGCAAATGAAAAGCTAAATGACTTTGTAGCACATTGATTCCATCTTGGAACTGGTGGAAGCACCTGCAGCATTGGTTTCAATAAGAGTAATATCTTTGAAGGCGGAGCCAATACAAATCTCAAAGCTGAATACTGGGTATTGGCTGCAATCCAGGTTCTTTATTTCCCTAGCCCTACTTCTTGTAATGCCAGGGAGATGTGAGCTAATCAAAATTCTGCAATCAACTCTTCTCTTGTGTTGCTTTCATTACTTGACTGTCTAGGCCACAATAGATTCCTTGACCCAGTTATCCTGCACTTAAATTGACAGTTTTATTTATCATATGTGGTACCATAGGTTTTATGTTCAATACTGCTGCAATATACCAATTGTTTCTTCCATTAATGGCAAACCACAGACTAGAAGTGAGATGTTTTGAGACTCCGTTTTCTCTTTCTCTGTGTATGTATAACTACATATGTCCTGCACAATCATCACCCAGATCATAATATGGATTGTACGAATTCACAATGCATTTGATTGAGACCTCATAATTCTTTCCATGACAAAAGCTTGGGATATTATAGATGCAGGGAGCAGGTTAGGTCACAGTGGATAGCTGCAAATTGAAGATTCAAAATCATAATATTCCCTCAAGTTATTACAGAAATGCTTAACTGAATGCTAAGAGTTCAGCCTCCAAAGGCTTGCTAAACATTAAAAAGTAAACATAATTGTTGCAAATGTAATGAAAAGCTGAATGTTCTTGGATGTGACAGCTGATTTGAAAGGCTTTCCATTTCTCTATTTTAATATCAGGATTTCTGTGCTGAACCAGTAGCAGTTTATCTCAATTATTGCTTTTCTTCCATCAGTCTTTAAATATAATTTCATTTGCCTTTATGGATAGTGCAGCTCTTCAGAATAGCTTTTAACCTTTGCAAAAGTCACCTTGACCTGACTTGGATCAAAGTTTTCTTCTAGCTTTTTTTTTTCCTTTCAAAGAGCAATATTAGATAATAGAGCCCTACACAGCAGAGTGCTTTCCTCCCCCTGTGTAATCAGGGGGCTGAGATTCAGATGGTGGAACACGGTTTTCATTTGAATAATAATAACAAAAATTTAAACAGTTCTTTCATTGCTATATGCTCACAATGACAACAACACAAAAAGCCCTTCACATTTGACCTCCATTTCAGTGGCAGCATTGTACTTGGTGGCAGGATACCACAAAACATAAGCTTTCTGATCTGAAAGGAGAACGAAATGTTTCTTTGTAGTGTAGCACATTAACCATAAAAAGCACTTACCTAAAGAGTCCAGATAATCCTTCTGATAAATTTCAGAAAAGTTCATCTTGAGACTGCCTGTTTCAATCAAGCAGAATGTAGACTAATTCCATGCCTGAATATCACAAAGGACAGGAACCAAGAAAAAGGGTTGACAGTTCTTTCCTCTGGCTTCAACCCATCTTTTGTGTTTTCTCACCTTTTAATGTGGGTGCAAGGATGATGTATGAGGGAGGATTTTTTCCTGACAAACTTTCATTACTAGAATTGGATTATAGATTTCAAATTGAAAGTGGTTGGTCAATAATGTTTAGTGGTTTCTCAAGTTACAGCCAAATAGGAATCAGGCATTTAAAGCACCCTATTGTGTATTGGCAAGAGTTTGCCTGCAAATAAATGCTACACTGAGATAGGTTTTTCTTAATTATCAGTATTGAAGGTTGGCAATGCTATGTGTCCCCTTTGGCTTGCATGATATGAAAAAAGCCCAAGATTAGGACCTGGAACCTCATACTGTTGAGTCTGAGGTCCAGCTTGCTGTATGGTAGGACATGCTCATATCCTGAGTCTAAGAACAGAAGACAACAAGAATGAGTATATTTGATTTTTCTGCAGTTGGCAGGTCGTGCCAAGCCTATCCTATACAAACCATAGCAGTAGACAGATTACTTTCTCTTTTTTTCTCTTTTTTTTCCCCTGATTTATTTCCCCTTAATTGGAGCACCTAGCGCAGGGGTCCTCAACCTTGGCAACTTTAAGACTTGTGGACTTCAACTCCCAGAATTTTGCATGTTGAAGTCCACAAGTCTTAAAGTTGCCAAGGTTGAGGACCCCTGACCTAGAGAAGTACTTCTTCAAATCTCATAGCAAGGTATATGGGGATTCTGAGAATGTGAACAATGTCACACTTCATCAGTATGAGATAACTAAATGTACGTATCATCAGAGTTTAATAAAGAACCAATATTATACCCACCAAGCATCATCACGAGTTATGGCCTGTCTACCAGATGTAGAAAATACAGTAAATGGTTACAGCTGGGGAAAAGGACCTGAAAGAAAAAAGTGGAAGAGACTGTCTTGCATCAGTTTATATATCTCCTCCTTGCAGCTGTATAGTTTTTGATGCAGGAACTTCATAACAAGACGGCAATAGTACAAGCAGGATACTCTTCAGCGAATGATGGAGCAGAGGTTAGTCATTGTGGAGTAGTAGATTCAAAAAGGGGAACTTAAAAAGGAGGGATTTTGCCTTGAGAGAAACATAAAGGTTGAGCTGCCATGATTGAGACTGGATTGTAGCTTGTCTCAACTATTGTTAGAGTTTGGTCTATTTGCCAACTGGGTGAAAAACACCATGTAGACAGGTAGAAAAGTTGGGGTTTAATTAAGGGACCTACTGTATATGCAGTCTTGTCTGCCTGCTAGTACAAGATTTATAAAGGGCAGATTTGTCAAGAAAAAATAACTTTTGGATGGTTCTATGTGGACCGTAATATAGTAAGGAGCAAAGTGATTGAAACCTCTGGAGCAAAGCAAAGCAGGGTAGTTGGAGAAGTATTCCTGGTGGAAGAAGGAATGTGCAATTGAAGATCCAGCAAGAACAAGCAAAATTGGGAAGGGAGATCAGCAGAATGGATTAGCTGTTATGGAAGGACTGGAGCTATGTTGAAAAAGATAGACCAGGAATAACAACACCAATAAGCATAATCAAAATGCAGGAGATTTGAGGAAAAGAGTAATGTTACCCACTTTGGCCCCTCCTCTATAGGCTAGGAGCAAGAAAGGGAAAGTGCAGTAAAATTATCTAAAAGAGTTAACATAACAAAGCAGTGATTAAGTTTGGCAATTGTGTAGAATAAGTAAGGAAGCAATTGAAACAATTAAGGAACTATAAGAAGCTCTTTATATAAGTGTATATTACTTTGTTAAGACTAGGCTACTGTCATTCTCCAACTCTCTAAACCTAAAGGAAGGTCCTGGTGAAGCAGAAATCAGACAAAGGGAAGGCTAGGAATTTGGGCAGATCAAAGGGAATGCTAGATGGATATTGGGTCCAGGTTTTCACAGTAGAAATGCAAAAGAGTATCTTAGTAATAACCTGGGAAAACCAACTGTCAGGGATGGAATACCTAGTGAAAACAACTATCAATTAGATGCCGGGTGGGGGGAAGGCATGGAGCTGGTGCAACTCTTTCTAGTAAAAAAAAAAAAAAACCTCCCAAAGGTTAGAATATATTTATATGTGATCTAACCAGGAAAGAAACCTTGCTAAAGTCTTTGTCTCAGTGCCATGATCAAATGTAACAAATCCCAGTAGGGATCATGAGTCAGCTGCCTTACAGTGCGTTGATAGGCACCAATCTTTCCATTTGTATCTATAGGCCACCTGGGAGGTATCTACTACATGTAATGACTGTTGTGATTTGTCACTGATGTTGTAAATATTACCAGGGTAATTTCCAATTTAGTTTGCACCCAGCATACTCCCAGTCAGTCCCTATATCCAGTTCAAAGCAGGCATGCACAACACTCGGTTCAACTAGCAAAAATGTAGTTGTATGTTTATTAAGTATCAACAAAGCTCAAAAACATTTAACTGGCAAAAGTGATGCAAAAACAGGCAAAAATAAGAACAACAGCGAAAAGATAGGACAGAGGCCTTAAATATCAGCAACATATTCTATGTCTATATATCAAAAGGCATAGAATCCTCCACAGCCACTGGAAACAATATTGTGGACAATTAGCACGGGCAATCCCAGAGAGAATGGCCTTTGGTTATTCCAGTTTTTACCTGTTTATGAACGTAAAGCAGGAGCATAGAGATGGAACAATGGATGACGATCCCTTCTCCGTTCTGACCCATGAAAGAAACAATTTGGTGGATGGGGATGATATAGCCAACAGCTGGAAGGCCAGTTTTGGTTAGACAGCTGGGATAATATTTAGCCAGATTAACAGTTAATAGTTAATCTGGCCAGATGTCATCCCAGCTGCCTACCCAAAAATTGAATTTTCCAGACAAAATCCTCTTTAGCAAGATATACTGAAGTAAAAGGGATTGCTGGAAATAATTCCACAAGTGAGCTATTTTCAGTTTGTAACAATATAGCTTGTACACATTGGGGTGGCAACTTTCTGGTACTGTTTCCTAACAGTTTTTCTATGAACTGGCAAAGAGGAAGGTTTCTTCACAGATAAAAGAAAGCCTTACAGATAGCTTTTTATATAATAGTTTTCAGAACACTTGTCACTCGGAACCGATTGTTCTACAGGCTTTGCAGAACTGAAGCATCTGTGCTGCACAGCAAGTCATCAAGAAATCAAATCAGAAGAAAGTCTATGCTATATAACAAACAATGTCACTATATTTTAAAAAGGAACTATGCTCTTGTTTAGGGGCAATAGGTATTATGGATGGTTTAATACTCCATTTCTCTACTAAGGTGCACGTTCTTATAAATCTCACCACAAAAAAAAAAAAAAAAGCCCACAACTATAATTTTGATGCCCAAATACCAAAAAGCATTGTTGAGGAGCTGAAGAAGCTTTATGTACCAATCCAGTGTACAAGAGACTAAATTCTGACCTACCTTTCTTGTCATACATTGATACTTTAGATCAGGGGTCTTCAAACTTGGCCCTTTTATGACTTCTGGACTTCAACTCCCAGAATTCCTCAGCCAGCCATGCTGGCTGAGGAATTCTGGGAGTTGAAGTCCAGAAGTCATAAAAGGGCCAAGTTTGAAGGCCTCTGCTTTAGATACAGGTTTGTAGCAATCCAATGGAGATGGCAAGCATCCAGTGTTACAGCTGTCCAAAATGCTTTTGCCACAAGAAAGGAACTATGGGACAACTAAGAAAGAGGCGTCTGCTCTTAATTGGGCAACTGAACACTTAAAAGTCTACTTGTGTTGACGCAATTTCACAAGAATCACCTCTAATCTCTCACTAGTATGATTGGAGTAGACCCCAACAGAAGATGGTCAAGATTGTGCATCCTTTTCCAACCCTATTCCTTTAGGCTCCGGCATCAATCTAGTCAGCAACATAATGGCCAACGTCCTAACCAGATACAGGAAAGATGCTGAATCTGTCACTGTGAAGAAGACAGTTACAGAAATGAAGCTAATTTTGAACTTAAAAAACGGTAGTCTTCATTAAAAATGAGCAACTGAGTGTGAGAGAAGGCATGTAGTAGAGCACTCATTCTGTTTCGTTTATAGTTGGGATGCCACCTGATTCCAACCAGTTTTTCCTCCTATTCCTTTGTCCTCCCCTGGGTGCACACCCACATACATGTCGCTTTACCTGGGCAAAGTTTTGTTCACATTTCTGAACCTGACAGTCAGTACATACACAACAGGTTGTTTTATTTTTAATGAGAAAGGAAGTATTGTGGGGAGATGTAGGTACCGTACATGAAGAAGATACCAAAAAATGGAGTTTGGGGACATCTGAGATTTAAATGTTCCTAGCTGAATAATTTCTGAACACATCTGACTTCAGCACAATATTCACAACTACATTTGGAGATGGCTATCATGAATCTTGGCTACATATTTTCTCTTTCATGTGCAGGCATACATAGACTGTATGCATGGGTAATGTAGGCCTACAATAAATAAATATACCCGCTGGAGGCCCTATTAATGCAATTTAATATATAATCATTGAGCTCCTTTAATGGGTTGTGGCAGAAACCATTGATTTTGTGAAGTTTTATAACTTTGATTTCCCAGGGGAAAGTGCCTATGACCGGCCTTCCTTCCTTCCTTCCTTCCTTCCTTCCTTCCTTCCTTCCTTCCTTCCTTCCTTCCTTCCTTCCTTCCTTCCTTCCTTCCTTCCTTCCTTCCTTCCTTCCTTCGACATTCACCCGCGAAAATAGAATAGAATAGAATAGAATAGAATAGAATAGAATAGAATAGAATAGAATAGAATAGAATAGAATAGAATAGAATTCTTTATTGGCCAGGTGTGATTGGACACACAAGGAATTTGTCTCCGGTGCATAAGCTCTCAATGTACATACAACAAACTGATAATCATAGATATCAATAGAAGATAATAGAAAGATGAGAAGGATAGTAATACAGCCCTACTACATGAGTAAATATCCTTAGGCATTTGACAGTGCTTGTTTACCCTCTGAAACAGGATAGGGAGAATAACTTTTCTGTGGAATATTTTATTTTGTGGGCTTAGCTAGTTTACTCTGAGATTATGGTGAATAAAAAAAGGGCTAAATTGTTTTTTCTTAAAAGAAAATACTGTATTTCCCCTTTCCCCTCATATGTTGGATTTACTTCTGCAGCGTTATGAGGCAAATGTTCAAAGACTAAATTCTTTTCTCAGTCCCACCTTAACCCAAAGAAGCATATTGTCCTTGAAAGGATGCCCACAGAATTTTCATAAAATATTTGGCGATTGTTTTTAACAACAGAAAATAATAATAACATGCAATGGAAAAGGGCAAAGGAAAAGTGTGAGTCACAGATCTTGGATCAATTCAAAGAACTAAAATTTTTGTATACAGACTCTTATGTACACACTGCCTTCACATTTTCAAAATATTTTTCTACAATGACTAGAAAACCATTTCTATACTAAAATCCAAATGGCATGGGCGCTGCTGGATTCAGGCAGCCACTAATCTGCTCTTTATTATATTGTATCCATTAACTGGCAATTACTATCTTCCATCAGAGTAAAAAAAAAAAAGTATATTCTCTAATCTAACCATCAGGGTTTATTAACACTATTCCGCAGTTAAATGTCTGAATATTTTCAGCTATTTCTAGTACATTTCATTTTCTTTTCTTTTGCCATGTAGACAAGTCTTTTGAATATCTGAACTTTGGGAGAGCTCTTTCTCATTAGAGTAACAATTATCTGTTCTGCTCACTGATGCTTAAGGCTGAACCGTGGTTCATGAGAGCAGGAGATAATACCTGTAAATACTGTAATGTGTTAACAGCCAAGCCAAGTAGTATTCAAAATCTCTAGCAATGGCTCCATACAGAAATCATCTGCCAGAAAAGGTTGGCTGGTGTCTTTCATTTGTCGAGCTCTTAGCTTAAGGAAAAATAATGCATTTAAGAAATCAGTGATTAGATTCAACTCTCGATGATTCAACTTAAACCTATAATAGAGGTTTACTGAAATTTAGAGAAGCTGAGCAGTGAAAGCCTGAGCAAAATTAACTGAGTTACACAAACAGTTTTACTCCTCCACCTGTGGGTCTCCTTGTTCTGCTTCTGAATCATTTTGTGTGAATTGAGATTGCCGTGAGTGATATGTGTTTGAAAGAGCAAGCCTGCAAAAATCAACTTGAACAAAAAGATATTTATTCCTCAGATTTAAAATTAATTTCCTGTATTCTACTGGGAAATACAGACGTCCTTTTTAAGCTGTAACCGTATGAGAGGAAAAATGAAAAACTCTTTCTGTACACTATGCCTGATATAAATGCAGAGTCTAAAATGCAGAGGGTCCTGGAAATTTCCCAGCCCTTCACCAGAGGAAAAACAGTGGGCCAGAACAAGGGATCTGATGACTACTTTAGGTTAGGTTTCTTGCTCTTCTGCATGTTAGGTAATCAGATGTTCTTCAGGCAGATTGGAACAACTCAAGGAATAAAGAAAGGGGTGAGAGGGCAGAATCTGGTTTGGATAAAAGTTTAATTCTACCATGCCAAGTGACACACTGCTTTATAGGAAGCAGATCACACTCAGGCAGGAGTGGCTGAATAATGAAGATGGATTCGACTTATCAGAGCATCATTTACAAGGGCTGGAGGCAACCTTCAGCATGGCAGAGAGCTCCATGGCACTTTCCACTAAGCCTCTAATTAATGAATAGCAGGCTCTAAATTAACAATATGCATTTACAGATGAATTCTGAGCATTTGTTAAAATAGTGGTCTAGGTGCAGGTGGCTTGGTCTCTAAATTCTGCAGTTTGCTTGCTGGATGTTTGAACAGGAGACCTGTGGAGCTCAGCAGCTGTATATCCAGGTGCTGATCTGAGATGGACTTCATTCAGCACAGATCAGGATAGGAGCACTTTAAAACTTGCACAGCAACATCTGTGAAGGTAATTAAAGTAGATCAGAACCACCCCTTTATAACTGAAATTATAAATATTTGATTTCCTTACGACTTTCTCAGATTCCAACTGGATATGACACTCCTCTTCCAACATCCCCACTAATGTATATTTAGGCCTGGCCTAGTTCATTTTCTTGGGCTTCAGGGAATGTGCAGTTTTCATTTGTAAGCAATTAAAACACTGCTGGAGGTGCCTACAATATGATGGGGCACCCTCAGATACCATCAGTTTGGAGATGCAAGCTGGGAGAACAAAACTCCTCCTGAAAGCTATGCGGACATATTTATGTGCCAATTAAGATATATTTTCCAACTACAGGAGCACTAAGCATCTGATTTGTCTTATGCAACTTTGAGATGAAAAAATTGTAACGAGCATGTGATGGCTCTATTCTGTAGTGACAAACTAATGTAATATCAGAATAGGCAGCATGCTTTCTATCCCCTTTTTCAACCTTTAGAAGCCTTCTTTTTCCGGTTTTTTGACTACACTGCAAGATACCCACTTTTTTAAAGCTACACACTGTAAACGTTCTACCCAGATTTTTACAATGTTCAGTGGTAAAGACTGTCCACTCACTAACAATATACATGCCTTTTGTCTTAGTTAGAGTTTCAGCAGAGACAATTTCTACACTATAAGATGTGCATTTGGACTTCTAGGCCTTTTCCAAATCCAAGTAAAAAATGATGATGATGAGCTTAAAAGCTCAGAAATATTTGGGCTCATTGTATCTAAAGGAAATCTCTTTCATTTGCACCTGTCCAAATTATAAGATGGCTTTTGGATGAAGGTCCTTCTTTGGTAGCCTCACCAAATGAAGTTAGATGGATGAACATAAATGCGGAGGCACTCCCATATTCCTGGTTTTTTTCTGACTGTCCTTGCAGTTTTCATATACCACACTAATCTAATCAGTTGTCTTTTTCTCCAAGATAGCCTTTCTCAATATGGTGCGCTGCAGATGACTTGAATTGCATTAAGTGCAATTGGGTGTGATAAGGGTTATAATCTAAAATATCTGAACAGCCTGTGGTTGGAAAATATTGTTCTAGGACCTGAATGTCCCTTAGCTTCTTTCACTTTTTTCTGGTTTTCAAGACGCCATCTTGACTGCTACTTATTTTGGATTGCATAGCAGGCTTTTCATGAAACCATTTGGCTATGCACGTTTGTTCTTAAACATTCTTCAGCTTTTGGGCAAGGCAAAATGAACGTGGGTAATGTGTTTAGTGTAAAAGGAATTAAATTGGTAGTACGATAACAGACAGCTTTTCCATTTTCCATGAGTTGCTATATAAATACCATCAGGATTCAGCAGAGTTACCCCTCACTCAAATTTTGAAATATCTTATTTCAGATAAAAAAAATATCTCAACAATTGTTGGTCCTAATTTGATTTTCTATGGCAACGGGATCTCCTAGAATCATAAGAAATTCAGAATAAGACTTTCTTCATGATAATTTCATCAGCAGGAATTGTGCAGGGGGAGAAATTGCACAACACCAACAGACTTTTTCATGCAGACATCCTGTGAAACATGAGCATTCTTCCATCCCAGAAGAAAAGTGTATATAATTTAATTACTTGATAGGCTATCATGTATAATTGCTAATCAGGCTCAGACATTCTTATAGAATTACAAAGAAAAACATCAATTCGGGTCAAAGCTTGCAAAGCATCAAGAGCTGGTGAAGACTGTTATGTATGAGTATTCAAGTACCATTTATGGGCAAAATAAAGAGTTGGTGCTGCTTTTATGATTTGTTCCCACATTAGCCTTTCAAACACTTGGTTGCCTATCGGTTTAACTTGTGTTATAGGGACTGTGAAAAATCAGTTGGGGTGAAAAACGTATTGGGATCAAATTTCAACATATTTATATATTTGAAATACTGATGGGCATGATTTAGATTTCTTTCATTGAGCCTTATTTAATAAAGGAAGGAGCTTATCAAAAACAAGTAAAGGACAAGTCTCCTTGGTTATCAAAATATTAGTTAACTCTTTAATCTGAATCTTATTGAAATATAGTATTGTAATTAATATAGGATTCATTCCTGTGTGTAATGATCCATAGTGAGTAAAGAAAGCAATCCTTAATTGAAATTATCTCCTGATAACATCCCTCCTGTTTTGTTTGCAGTATTGTGAAAGTGATTTGATACTGATTTGTTCTGGGATAATTTGTCCCAGAAGAATTTCTTTGTCCAGCCTACCATGCTGGAATTCTGTGGATGTTCACCTTCATCAGTCAGTCTTGATACCTGGCAACCATGTAGACAATTGTTTGTGATTTTTTTTTTTGGCAACATTTTTGGGAAGTGCTTTACCATTGCCTTTTTCCTAGGGTTGAAACAGAATGACTGGTTCAAACTGACTCAGCTGGCTTTGTGCTAAGGCAGAACTCATGGTCTCCTGGTTTCTAGCGTAGTGCCTCTAACCAGATGCAAGATGCCCAGTGCCTTTAACTAATCTTGCGCTCAGCTGGAATTCTTATGGGTATTATGTAAAAGGAAGAGTTTAGAAATCCAAGAGAGCTGATGGATTTCCACAACAGGGTAAAGACTGTCCATAGGCTTAGCATCCTGGATACATTACAGAATTTCAGAATAACAGACTTAGAAGGGACCTCTTCTAGACCAAGCCCCTACTTAAGTACCCTGTTTCCCCGAAAGTAAGAACTACCCCGAAAATAAGCCCTAGCTTGATTTTGGGGGGGTGGGCCTAATATAAGTGTTGTGTCCTGGGCCCTGCTGAGTCATCCAGCAAGGCTCAGGAAGTCTGCAGAAAGGTTGCAGAGACCCGGACAGACCACGTGTCTGCCCGGGACCCAGACAGGCTGTCTCCCACCTTGCGCGCATGCGCGAGGCGGGAGAATGGCCTGCAATCATTGGCTGTGCATCCCCTTGCACGGGGAGTATAAAAGGGCTTGTTGCCATTGTTCGCTTGCTTCTGTTCTGTGATTGTACCAATAAAAGACATCCTTTGAACAGAACATTGGCGACGAAGGTGGGATCCGCCGTTTGGAAGCCTACTGAAAAGAAGCTGGGCCTACTCACCTAAGGCCTGAATGAAAAGAGAAGCGCGGCGTCCAGAAGTAGCAACCGCCTGCCAGTACTCATACGCTGGAGGTGGGGTTGGCTCCGTGGGACCCCTTCTCCTTCCTTGCAGCGAGAGACATCGACGAGGCCGTCATTCACGAAGATGTCCAAGCGGGGTCGTGTCATTGAATTCGACACTTCACACCCAGAACGCTGGAGCTCATACGCAGCTCGCGTGGAGAACTATTTTCGGGTGAACAAAATGCAGGAAGACGGCCTGAAAGCGGCTACCTTGCTGTGTGTCTGTGGGCAAGAGACTTGATATTGCCGAGAATCTTGTTGCCCCAGCACCTTTGGAATCGATCGTGTATGCCGATCTTAAGAAAATGCTGCGCGAGCATTTCGAGCCCAAGCTATCTGTAATAGCTTGGAGGCACCAGTTCGAGCAGCGGGACCAGCGGCCCAGAGAATCAGCTGCGGACTTCGTTGCGGCCCTGAGGCATGTGGCTAGACCATGTGCTTTTCAAGATCTGGAGGAGAGGCTCCGGGATCGACTTGTCTGCGGATTGCGAAGCTGCGAGATGCAACAGAAGTTGTTTGCGAAGGCTGATGTCACGTTCCAAGATGCCTTAAGAGAAGTCGCAGTTGAAGAAGCAGCCGGCGGCGCAGTGAAGGCCTTGCGGTCATCAAAGAACCCTCCAGCGGCCGTCCCCGTCCTCCAAGAAACCGTGCGAGAGGCCTCCGGTGAAGAATCAGAGGAAGAAGAGGTGGACAGACTTCAACCGGCGGTGGAGAGAAGGCTGTAGGAACGCAGAGGGCAGCCGCCTGCATCCCTTCGCTGTTTCAGCTGTGGGGGTCACCACAGGAGAGCCGACTGCCATTTTTGTTCTGCTGTCTGTCGGGCATGTGGCAGGCAAGGCCACATCGCTTCAGCCTGCATGGGTCGTCAAAAGAATAGGTCCCCTGAATTGCCTCTGAAAGGTACCAAGGTCCCCAGCCAAAACAGGGTGGGTTTCTGCGCGTCCCGTAGGGGGGTGTTTAAAACAGGGGTTCACCGGCCCCTTAAGAAAAAGCTGTGCATTGATGTACAGTTGCAGGGAGTTCCTCTGGCCATGGAGCTGGACACAGGGTCCGCTCTTTCCATTATTTCTGTAGACACCTTTAAAAAGGTTTGCTCCAGGAGTGGCTCACGGATCAAACTCAGGCCCTCCAATCTCATCCTCACTGACTTTCAGAATTCACGAGTAAGTGTGAAGGGGGAGGCCACGCTTAGAGTACAGCGTAAAGGTTTTAATGGATTCTTAGATGTGGTGGTTGTTGGGGGTGATCGCACGACTCTTATAGGACTCGATTGGTTCGAGGCACTTGGGATCCAAGTGACTGGTCTGAATCATCTGCAAACTGCCAGCCTTGCAGGAGTCTGTAAGGAGTTTACTGATGTATTCAGCTCAGAACGTGGCTCATACAAGGGGCCTCCCATTGCTTTAAAGTTAAATCCAAACATCACACCCATCAGGGTTAAACCAAGGAGGGTGCCTTTTGCCCTCAAGAGTAAGATAGATGCTGAGTTGGACAAATTGCTCCAACAAGGCATTCTTGAACCTGTGGACTCTAGTCCATGGGAAACCCCCATAGTGACGCCACTGAAATTAAATGGTGAAGTCCGAATATGTGCGGACTATAAATGCACTCTTAACAAAGCCTTGCAGCAACACACATATCCAGTGCCTGTGGTGAGCCACATTCTGGCCTCACTAAAGGGGGGAAAACTTTTTGCCAAGCTTGACTTAGCTCAGGCCTATCAACAGTTACCTGTTGATGAGGCAACAGCTGAGGCACAAACTATAGTCACTCACAGAGGGGCTTTCAAGGTAAAGAGGCTGCAGTTTGGGGTCAATGTAGCCCCTGGGATCTTTCAAGGGGTGATGGAGCGAACGCTCAGGGGTATTTCTGGGGTCTGCCCCTATTTTGATGACGTCCTCATTGCAGGAGAGTCATCTGGGAACTTGGCTGAAAGGCTGAGAGCTGTCTTGCTGCGTTTCCGCCAAGCTGGGCTGAAGTTACAGCAAGACAAATGCAAAATTGGTGTAACATCCACTGAATTTCTATGCTTTTGTATTGATGCAGAAGGCATCCACCCTGCAGAGTCCAAATTCCAGGCCATTCAATTGGCCCCTAGTCCCCAGTCAAAAGCCAAACTTCAGGCTTTTCTGGCCTCCTTAATTTTTACCATTCATTTCTCCCCCACAAGGCTGCAGTGGCTGAGCTGCTACACAGGCTCTTGGACAAGCAGGCCAAGGGACTCAGGGAACTCGACCCCACCAAGGGACTCGGGGAACTCGACCCCACCAAGGAACTCTGGTTTGGGTCTAGCGGATCCAGCCAGTCAGCAGTCGGGGGGAACCCCTGAGTCTTCTGGGCGACAAAGTCCTGGTTTGTTTTGCGCAAACCGGGAGCAGGCACTCCAGGCACCTATTACAACTCCTACACCTACCATTACACCTGCACCTAATCTGGCTCCACGGAGATCTGAGAGGGTCAAGGGTCCTCCTAAGTATTTAAAAGAATATGTGAGGTCCCTGCGGTGCCCGTATTTTCAAAGAGTGGAATAATGTGGACCACGGGAAAACTAACAGGAGATAGGTTGCCAGGAGTAAGGGTGACCGCATAACTTGCTTACCAGTCAGCCATTGATATGTGTTATTAAACAACATGTACAATGTTGTTTAATCCAAGGGGGGAGGGGTGTTGTGTCAGGAAGTCTGCAGAAAGGTTGCAGCGACCCGGACAGACCACGTGTCTGCCCGGGACCCTGACAGGCTGTCTCCAGCCTTGTGCGCATGCGCGAAGCGGGAGAATGGCCTGCAATCATTGGCTGTGCATCCCCTTGCACGGGGAGTATAAAAGGGCTTGTTGCCATTGTTCGCTTGCTTCTGTTCTGTGATTGTACCAATAAAAGACATCCTTTGTTGTGAACTGCCTCGTCTCAATGTCTACTTTGTGCGAACAGAACAATAAGCCCTACCCCGAAAATAAGCCCTAGTTTTGGGGCGAGGCACACACTTAAAAATCAAGCTAGGGTGGGGGTGGGGTGGTGGATCTGCCCTATGCGCACCCACTTATCTCGCAGCCATGCCTCCCCTCATCGGCCCACTTCTTCTGAGGCGTCTTTTGCAGCCAGGCCTGCATTTCTCAGTCACAGGCCTTTCCTGAAGGCCTGTGCAGCCAAGAACTGAGCTATAGATTCAATCCATAGCTTAGTTCTGTAAGACATCTGCAGCCAAGGACCGAGCTAGATTCAATCCATAGCTCGGTACTCGGCTGCATAGGCCTTCCAGAAAGGCCTGACTACAAAATGCAGGCCGGAATGCAGCTGCAGAATGCAGCTGCTCTTTCAGCCCCAGAAGAAGTGGGCCGGCTGGGCTGGGCTGTTGGTGCCAGAGGTGAGTAAGACACCCCCCCCCCACCCCGAAAATAAGACCTGTGCCTCTTTTGGAGGCAAAAAAGAAAATAAGACCCGGTCTTATTTTCGAGGAAACATGGGTAGGAGACTATATAATTCTGGACAAATGGATGTCCAATTTCTTCTTAAAAACCTCCAGTAATGGAGCATCCAGAACTTCTGGAACCTCTTACATCTACCACTTACATTTGCTTCTTCTTTAGCATCCATAAATAATTATCAAGCCAGTTATAAGGGATGTATATCTTTTATCATTATTGTAAATGTTTACAAACAAAATTGGGAGGTCTGTATAGCCATGTTTTCTGGCTCTGGCTTGGGTTTATTTACTTTGCTCCCAACAAAGGGAAGCCTAGCTATAAACTGATGTGCCCATGCAACTTCTGCAACTCCAGAGTAACACTATCAGCCCTATTGCACTATGATCGTATGTGCGTGTGGCAATAGGAGCGTATACCTGTACTGCTAATGTTCTGCTGAATGTGTGAACATTGATATATTGCTATGCAAGATATAACAGGGCTTGTGGGGGGGGGGGCTGGTAAAATCTGATGTACTTGCTCTTTTAATAAGAGGAGAGTTTAAAGTACCCATGATGTGAAATATGACTCTGAGTGAAAGATCTATGTTCAGATGTGCTCATTATTAAATAGTTACCCTGAAATTTTTAATCAGACAAAGGATTTTTTTTCCCACCTGACATTCAGCATCTTTCACCTGTCATGGCATGTTCACAAAATTGAGCAAGTTTGTATAATAATAATAATTGCAGCAACCTCTGAAATGCTGGAATTATAGTTAGTGGAAGAGGGGGGGAGGATTTCAATAAAAATTAAAGTGGCATCACCATTATTTTGTGTCTCTGTGGAATGGTGCCTTTAGTCCAAGAAAAGGACTGTTCTTAAAATACATTTGTTGAATCAGGAATTTCATGTGAACAACAGTATTTGACTACATACAGACAAGCAAACTTGCAGGCTGAAAGCTAATCTGAAAGCCAAGTTTAGATGTACCTGCTTTAAGAATGTGCCAGAAGAATGCAGAAATGTGCTGCACATTTGCCAGTCATGTTTCCCCAAAACATTTTAACAGAGCTTATGGGCTCTCCAGGCAAAATTATGTCACTTAATACCTACCAAAAGGGTTGCTTGCGATAGTTCTCATAATTCAGCCAGCTGATCCCAAGCTCCATGCTGTTTTCAATAAATGCACTGAAAGTCAGGAGAAGCTGTTCCTCCTCTGTCTAATAAACACTTAAACAGACATGTAATTAAGGGACCAGGAGTGCAGTGGCTCATGTGGTTAGGACTTTGGGATGGAGGTTGGCAAGCCCATGTTCTAGATCCAAGTGCTGCTGCATGGTGAGATGAGCTCCTGTCATTCGCTCCAGCTCTTTGATGGGGAAATGAAAGAAGCCACCACAGGCATCCCCCAGGCAATGGTGATGTCACCGGCTAATCCTTTAAGCCTGCAAGCACCTTGAAAGGTGTGGTGCCTCTGACCCAAATGGGAACTAAGGGACCGTTCAGTTAAATGGACTTCAGGCACTGCTCTTAAAAACATATACAAAATGTTGTAGAAAGAAGCAGGGATAGCCTAGGTGCCACTTGGGTGACTCAATTATATGTTCATGTAGGCTTGACCCTGATATTTCTTCTCTTTGTTAATTTTATTAAGCACTGCTTCAATGGAATAAACCACTACTGAAGTCAGTGGGACTTACTTTGAGCAAAACCCCTTAGAGTTGTGCTGGTAGGCTGAATTTGTTTCAGACTAAAATAATAAGAGTAATTGGATAATCATAAATATAGCAAGAGGACTTTTTCACCCACTGTTCCATTTTTAGCTCAAACATGATTTTCCTTTCATATTTCAGTTTGACAAATCCATTTAAACCACAAATTAGTGCGGTGAAAAAAAAATTAAAAGTAGACTCTTTTTTTTTTTAATTGACACTGGCAAACCTTTATCCAAGAACTAAATGTGGCAAGTTTACTATTAACACTCAGTAGTACACATAAGCCCAAAATTAATAGGCAATTCAATCTCCTTATCATGAGATCAAAGTACTCTTTTTGTACCAATTCCTAGCACCTATACTTTATGGAAGAACGAAGCAGAAAACAGAAATTAATAAAGTATTCTTCCCATTTCCTTTTCTGAAAGCATTCTTAAGAACATAAGAAGGGTCTGATGAGATGAGGAAAGATTGGATCGAGCCCAGCTTCTTGTTTCCAACTACTGTAAATACCATTTGGAAGTAGGATGTGAACTACTTTCCTTCTCGTGTATTTCCAAAGTACTAGAAAATTATTCATCGTGGTTAATAGCCATTGAAAGATCTATTCTGCATTATTCTGTGCTTGTTGAAGCACACACCTAAACTACAGAAAAGTAATTATATTCAACAAATCACCATTTATTCAACAATAGATAGAAATCTGGAGAGATTGTTCTAATAATAATAACATGAACAATAACGTTTAGTTAAAAATATAGAAATCTGAAGAAGAATGATAGACTGCAGTAAGCAGCCCAGGCAGTGTTAAGCCAAAGATAAGCATCGAGAAGGGTCACTTTTCCACAGTGTGTAAATCTGGATGTAGCTTCCAATAGAGTCTTGAAACTATTGATACATTGTCCAAGTTTGAAATTAGTTCAGATTTATTTGAAAAAGTGCAGAGAAGAGCATCAAAGCTCCTATGAAGACCAGTGAAAAGAATTCAATATATTTAACCTAAAGAAAAGAAAGCTAAGGGGAGACAGAATAGGAGCCTTCCAATACTTGAAAAGCTACCACAGGGGAAAGGGGGTGGATTTATTCTTCACAACGGCTAAGGGTAGGACAAGAAAAATGGGTGAAACTTTACAGAGAGAAGTCCAGACCAAATAAGGAATTTCCTGACTCTGAGAACGGTTAAACAGTAAAAGAATCTGCTTCCTGGAATTATGGATGTTCTGTCACTGTAGGTTTTTAAACAAAAGTTGAATAGCCATGTTTCTGAAATAGCCCTGGACAGGAATCTGTCTCTGCCAACTTTGTGATTCTATGATTCTATTTCTGCTTTAATAGAAAAGACCGTTTAACTAAATAGTTTCAATTAGATACTGGAGGTGCTTTGCATCCGAAAGCAAGTGTTCTAGTCAATCCAAAATAAAGTTTCCAACAATCCATAGTTCTAGTGCTTTTATAAAGTGAGTTAATTGATGAGAGAGATCGGAAAATTATTCTCAGCCATAGCCCCTGAAGCTCAAACCAAATCTTATGTCTAAATAGGCCACTCTGTATTTGTTAGAATCACATTTGATCATCACTAATGCCAAGCTATACCTTTTTTCCATCATTGGGAACTTCTTTTCTTCCTGAGCTTCACAACCAGAGGCTTTTGTTGGGATCACAAGTGGGAAACCATCTGATCCCAATGAAACTTCTATCTCTCTTGACGTTCTTCAGTATGACACCACTGTTCTTTAATAAATTAGACAGAAGAGTTTCATGTTCATCACAGAACTGTATGGTTTTTTTGACTGGAGGTTGAGGAGTGCCGACTTTCTGCCTCCATCATCACTTCCCTTCAACTGCTATGGAAGGACAGCTGGCTGTAATGCATATATGCAAACCTCCCAAGATTTGTTTCTGGCATCTTCAGGTAGAATTGGGAAAAAAATCCTTGTCTCTAACTCTATATAGTAGACGATATGAGCTTGCTGGACCAGTGGTCTGTTTCAGTAAAAAGCAGCTTCCAATGTTTTCTATTTTCTTAAAGAAAGAAGACTTTCCTTCTTCCTGGTTGCCACTCAGCAGCAGCAGCCAACAAGTACTATTTCCCATCACATCACCTACTGTGTTGAATAGTCCAATCTTATGCATGGTTATTCTGAAGTATGCCCCACTGGATTCAATTGGATTTATTTCCAAGGAAGCACATGTAGGCTTGCAGCATTTAAGGCTGAAAAGATCTTCAGATTATCCAGCTGGCAACCCTCTGAGCTTTCTGAAGTGTTACAAAGGCAATGCACAAACTTCTTTATAAAAGAGAAATATTTGTTGTATGGCTTGTTCAGTTAAAGGTGTCGGTTTAACTTACATACTTCCATTGACCACAAGATAGCATATAAGTATCTTTTTTCCCCCCAAGAAAGTATAATTCATGGTGTGTTTGCAAGAAAAAAAACACCTTTATTTGACAAGCATGTGATTTGTTGCATGTAACAAATCCCCCTGTGTGATGCATAGCATATTATTTTTCTTCTAACTGATCAAAGCTATATCCTGATTTGAGATGTTAATATTTATTTACACCTGTGGCTATGACAGCAGGTGAAACGTGTTTAAACACCAAATATCTGCAAGTCATGCTTAATCCTAACCATGGGTTAGCGATATTTCACCCTATCAGTATTTTTTTTTCTCATTGCATGTATAAGTCACATAATTTGTCAATCATACTGATACAAATTATAGTAGATGTGGCATACTTTGCAATAATAATATTGTGATTAATTGTTCTTTAGCATCTAGATAGCTTTTTTGTGGCATTTCTTTTTGGAATTTGTCTTTTTTTAATAATCATGAGCAATTCAGATTGGAAAAAAAAAAACCTTGAAAGAAAAGGTTACCTATTTAGTGATAAAAAGAATTCAAGACTGAAAATTGTATATTTTTTATGTGATAATTAAGTAGAAACTTAAGGTCACAAAACAGACCTAGATCCTAAAGCTCTCTCAGTTATGGCTAATGCTTTTTAAAGTTTCAAAGAAAATGACAGACAAATAGAAGTTGTAATTAACTTAGCCTCATGAAACTACACTTCCCATAGTCCTCCAGAGTCCTTCATAATCATCAAGCATGCTAAGAACTTCATTTGCCCCTCTGATAGTTTCACAGTACTTTGCACGTAGTTTCATCAAATGTGGCATACAAGAGGCTCCCTTAGGTCTTTCAGATCAAAACTGTCTTAAACATGTTACTATTTAAATACCAAATGTCAGTGTGGCTGCTCTAAAGAATTTAAGACTAGGTCTTGAACTGACCCAGGATCAATTCTGCACTAGCCGTGAGTGACTTTGGAATTCCAGAGGCAAGTATCAACACAAATAAGGCTACTTATGAAGTAAATAAGATTCAGACTTAGCAATAAAATGAGGAGAATGTGTACAATGCCTTAATTAGGGAAGTTGAATCTATATTGATCAGGTTCTTTTGCTGTCCCAATTAGTAATGTGGCAATTAGAGTATTTTTTTTAAAGATCTGCTTTTCAAATCTGTATGTTTTCATTCCTAACTTACTCTAATACCCTCAATTTTTGCATGTTATTTTCCCTAATATATATAGTTTTGAATATAACTTCAGTGAATCATTTTTTAAAAATATTCTTGTGTTACACTTTTTAACATATTAATTGTATATGTGAGCTTTTAAAATGTAAATTTTGCAAATGTAAGTTCTCTGTTTTTAAATGTAAACATATCAGGAAGGGGAGGGGTTACAACTTCCAGAAACACATTCTTTTTAATTTCTTGGCTTCATTCAAAGCTTGGAGTGGAAAAGAATTACCTTTCATTCATTCCTGATAGGTGACAGCAAAGCAACAGAGCCAATTTTTAATGTTCATATTGTTCTTTCTTTAGGACAGATTCCACTAAATGTAGCATTTTTGGATCCCAGAAAATGAATATTGCTTTCTTTCTGACTTGGGCCTTTTGAGTTTTGATCTCAGATAATATGTTTTCCCTGTTAGTTTTTGACAGAATGAAGATTCAGGAAGTTAATATGTAATAACTGAATCTCAAATGATTTGTTCCAGTAGCTCAAGGCCATTCTCTGTTGATGGTATACGTCGCCCATTGCCTTAATCTTTAAAATTCCCAAATATTGTATATGCAGTCATTGATTGCATTTTAATGCTCCCTCCTGCCATAAATACATTGCTCAATATAAGCAAACAAGAAATATTGTTGAAATCCTTTTGTGAAAATCAGAAAAGCTCCCAAAAACGTATATATTTATGATCCAATATGAACCATTTCATAAGTTTTCCCTTTCTAAACTATTGGCAGCAAGCATTTGTCATTGCATGGCCCTAAGTTGCTTGAATATCATGCTTACTTTTTTGTGTCTCCTCTTCTCTCCAGTACCAACTTGAGAAAAAGTCACCCTGGAGATTTCTGTTGACACAGTGGCATCAGTGGGTCGTCTTCTGCACAGCTCTGGTTCTCATGATCAGCACTCCATTCCTGGTCTACCACATGATCGTTGCATTTAAGGATCCTCCACCAGGTTTACCTTTCAACGTAGCAGCCATCTGTGTTGGAGCACTCACGGAGATACTTCTGACCATGTGAGTGGAAATAGAGTCTGTGTTTCTTCTTGCTTTTTCTGTCGTGAAGATGATCAAGATTGTCTTGCTTTTTTAAAAAAAAAATTGGATGGCCCACAGAAGAACCACCTCCAATCTGATAGTCCTGATATATCTAAAAGGCACCACTGGCTGAAAACTCAGAAATTGTAGCCTCCAAAGACAGGTAGTCCTCGGCTTACAACAATTTGTTTAGTGACCGTTCGAAGCTATAACAGCACTGAAAAAAAGTGACTTATGACCATTTTTCACACTTCCAATCGTTGCAGCAGCCCCATGGTCACATGATCAAAATTCAGATGCTTGGCAACTGGAATGCATTTATGACGGTTGCAGTGTCTCCCGAGGTCATGCGATCAGCTTTTGCAACCTTCTGGCAAGCAAAGTCAATGGGGAATCCAGATTCTCTTAATAACCATGTTACTAATTTAATGACTGCAGTGATTCAACTGACAACTGTGGCAAGAAAGGTCATAAAATGGGGCAATGCTCACTTAACAACTATTTCATTTAGCAACATAAATTTTGGGCTCAGTTGTGGCCGTAAATCGAGGACCAGCTATATGTGGAGAGCACTAAGTTGGGAGTAGCTACTGCATAAATGTAATTAACAGTTTAAACCCTGCATTTTTTCTTCCATAGCTTTTCTGAGAATGATTAGTTGTGCATTTGTGTACAAGATACCTACATACTATGATATATCTGCCATAAGCACTCTTCTTGTCTTTTCTATCTCAGTCCGCCCAACTAAGAATAATATTTCAGGATAATATAGTTATCTTTGTTATACAAAACCTACTCCCTTTTTTTTCTTATTCCACTTGCTGACTAGCAAAGCACACATAAGAAAACATAACAAGCAATAAAATGCCAGTTGGCTTAAAGTTAAACCATATGACCAGCCGTGTGTCTAATTTGACCTTTAGTTAATTAGGTGATGGGCAGTTTCCAAAGCAATACCAGGTCTGTCCTTAAATCTGTAAATGGCCATGGTGCATATTTGAATATGAAATGGAAAATGGAACATATTTTTAAAGTCCATATAGACTTTGGATTCGGGGCCTCTCCCACAACCACATTTGCACCTATTCAGCATCAGCAACACCTCACTTAATTCCTCCAAAGTCAACTGAGCCAGTGATGGTTAAACGGCAAAAATCCATATTGTGATTTGCAATGTGATCCTTGAGGGAGGACTGGTGGGTTGTTGGGTTTTTTTTCTTCATTTGCAACAATTCTTGACTTGCTTCTATACAAAACTTCCATCTTTTCCCAACTTGGATTAAAACTGAATCTTTGAACTAATGTTCATCCATAATTAAACCCATCTTCCTTTCCCTTTCTCTCAAATCAACAGGCCTCATATTGACACAATTATCTTGAAGCTGTGATGGTCACTATTAAAATGTTGACATTTACTGTTTGAAACTAATTTATGTTGCTGTGAAATTGTAGGTATGCCCTGTAAATAAGTGTCACTAACATGAATTATCTTCAGACATTTAATGTCAGCATTTTAATGATGGGCCACTCTCTCTGCTTGGTGGCTGTAATTTAGCTGCTGAGGAGCTGGAGAAGAAGTAGGCTCAGGTCTTAATGAAGTGACTAAAGAAGTGAAGTCAAAGTAAAGCAGAACGCAACCTGAAAAAGGTGGCACTAGGTAAAAAAAAAATAATGAAATCCCGGTGACATAATTTTCAGAAAGTAGTTTAAATTTAAATAAGCATTTTGGCATATTATGTATTCGCTCTGGGAAGCACAAAAGCAAGAAAATGCTAATTGTATTTAATTCCCCTTGACTTCTAACCTTTTTAATCTGTTGCGTTGCTAGTTCAGTATTGTAAATCTGACTGCTTTATATTACAACACAAACATGTATTGAGTCATTCCAGAAAGCCTGACATTTCTAAAACAAATATGAAAAAAAAAGAGTGAGGTTGAGCTTTTCCCTATTTTAAAGAAATTGGTTAGCTTCTGCTTTAATTCGGGTCTATGGGAGCTGAGACAGAAGAATCATTAAAAGTAACATATCATCTGAATAAAAACTGCAGCAAAGCAGCTAAATACCAGCCTTCCATTTTTTCCCCCTTTCCCAAGTAGTTTGGGACTAGGATTGTTTTATTTTATTTTATTTAATTTCTCCTCAGTATAATATCAATTGGAAAGTTGCCCAGGGACTACTAACCCATTAGCAAATTAAGAATCTGCTTTTAATAACACAGAACTTGTAAATAATGCATTAATTGACTAGCTTGAAAGTTAGCTTGAACGCTAGAAACCCAGGCTGTAAATGTATCGTGAAAGAACGATGAAGGTTGACTTAGCTGCACAATGATCGGAACAGATTAAATATGACAGTTGATATTTGCAAAAATGGGGAGCTAATTGGAGGACACCTGCAGCTGTTTTCCAACCAAAACAACAGAAGCCGAAGATGTATCTAATTGAAGTGTGTCACATTTTTATATTTTGCCTTCCCTGGGCTGTTCTGTGCATGTTGGGTTTGTTTGTGCTACACTTCTGTCAGGACATGAGCCTAAAGAAGCAACAAGTGTCTCGCTGACCATGTGTGGCTTCTCCCGGTGTTGTAATTTATTGTGCAAAGAGTAAGCATGTGAATCCTGTTTACTGAGAGCTAAGAGTGACTACACAATATGACTCAGATGCAGAGATGTTTATAATGTTCGATTGGGAGCCATCCAGAGTTTACTATAAAATGGGGAGGCTCTCTAAATGTTTTAAATCAATAAATAAATCAGAAGGAGGCTTGAATTCTTCGAAATGTTTGATCCTTTCCTCTGTTGTTTTCTTCATTTGCCTGTGAAAAATCTCATATGGTACTGCTTGGTTTTTGTAAAATTTATTTTAAGGTGCCGCATGTTGCACAGAATAAGAGATTTTACATTTTTATTATATTGTTCCTATGCTACTGAGAAACCTCTTTTCTTTCTACTTTTAGAAAATCTACATTTTCTTTCATTCAGCCATTGAGTGACTGCTTTTAATATTTTATATACATTTCCAGGGGAACAGATGAATCAAGTCTTTTGCAGCACAACTACCAAAGATTCTTATGGCAACTTTATGACGAGCAAATTTGTTATTGTCTAAACTTTTATAGGTGAAATGAATTGTGTTCCGTAATCACTTAAGCCAGTGATTCTGAAATTGCGATTCACAAAACTTCTGTGAAATTGCGGTTCACAGAAGTCTACCAAGGATCCACCACATTCTTCTCTGAAGTCATAGCCATCTCTGTTTATCTCCTCTGGGTTGTCACTGACATTTGCCTGGTCAGATCAGAGTCACTTGCCATCTTAGCCACTGCCTCCCCTGGTTCACCACCAAACAGCTAACCAGGCCCAAGCTGTGTCTTCTCACAGCCCATGCAACCTTCCATTCACCTATCAGCTTGCTAGTCAGAGCTAAAGGTACTTGTTCCTGGATTGGGAAAATGGACGAATTCTTGAAATATACAAGCGATGAGTAGTAACGTGAGCACTGAAAACTGAAAATATCAAACAGGTCATGAGTGTCCATACATACTGTGCTAAAGGTTACTTATACCAGGAACCCCCAAAGAAGCATGTAAATAATTGCAATGATTACTTAAAAATGGAATTTCATTGGACTCCTAGCTTCTTTATATTTGGAGAATTTTACTAAAGATCATTCCTGACTGGCAGGTTTGTGCCAAGAGTTGTTATTATAGAATGCATACATAAAATAATACCTGAACAAATATGTTTTTATTTGGAAGAATAATTCATTTCAAATGTCCTTTAAAAATGGAGCTGATAGCAAGGTAAACACAAGTGTGAGTATGATTATTAGTGTATTCTGCAAAAAAAACATCAAAAACTAGATTTCCTACATTCTTAAACATAGGGAAGAGATACTTGTTTTACGGTGCGATCCCCAGATTTTCCAAAGACTTATTTAGTGGCCTATAATTATAGAAAGTTTGAGAAACACTGATGTATGCAATGATATATTTGGCAATTATTAAGATGCCACAAAAGTTTTTTTTTGTTTAAATAAATTTGTAATCCACCCAAAGAATTTAGGTTAGTAGATGAATTTGAAATATAATAAATTATACTTTAATACTAATTGAATTTGAAATTTGTCCTCGGGAATACGTTGTAAACATCTTTTAAATTCAATTATTACTAATATTAATTATGTAATCCTGAATGTGTGCCTTACTAAACTGTATGGTATCATTGGTCCTGACGTTAATTTTGCTGAGCCACAAATATGCAAGATAGGTTTGATAAAATCACTCAATTGTAATATTAGAGATAGAACATATATTTTGCTTGTCAAAGATCTCAGACTTAGGAATCCCTTAAAAACTCCAGTTTAAGACCCTTCAGAGTTAATCTCAGACAGTGGAGACCAGGTGTCCTACAGCCCACAGGTAGAATGTGGTCTACCACTCAATGGTCCTAAAAAGAAATGTATTCGCCTAGCCTGCAAGAGAGAAGGAAAGAGTGCTTGCAGCCTCCTCAGTTGTCCATTTTAGCCATTTTAATGACCACTTTACCAGCTAGCTCAACACAGGCAGACCAACAAATCCCTCAAAAGGACAATGGCAGGGCCTCTGTCTCCTCCAGAGAAGAAAGTTGCCAACCTCTGGTGTAGAGAATCCTGAACTAATTGCTCCAATGATTTATTCAGTATTCATAACCACCCTTGATAATATCATTTATACAACAGAACACAATGTGTTATTCTGGTTAAGGAATGTGTATATGAATAGTCATTTTAATCCAGTGTTTTCTTATAAGCATTCAACTGCCTTTAAGGAAAGATAGAAGCATGTTTCAAAACTAAGTCACATAACTAAGTATATAACCACGCTGTCAGGTTGTGCCATCGGGAACATGGTCCACCAACCATTTCTGGAAGGCAGAATATTTTGTCCACTGCAAATGCAACTTTTCCCTATGTTTTCCTGCTCAAAAAAATGCTGAAAGCAGTGTTTTCCACTTGAAATCAGCTCAAATATTGTTGTCTGGTTGGTGTATTGATCTATCTTCTTGGCAAACCCTGAAGTTTGATTGGCTACCATACTGAGAGAGGAATACCCCTTCACCCGGACCGATGGTCTTTACCTTTTAGCTCTCTAATCTCTGTGGTAGCTATTGATATTAGTGGCTTGGTGGACTTGCTGGAAGAGCCAAGGACCACTGGTTTGAAATCCAGCAGAAACTTTTTTTAAATTGTTATTTCTCTCTCTCTGAATTATCTGCTTTTCAGTTGGATCTTTTTTCTTTCGTTCCATTGTATCATTATTATTCATCATTCTTAGTAGGTTTGGGCTTAGAAGTCCTTCTACCTTAACTGATTGGAAGACTGATGAAATGATACACCAGTGGATTTATTATAAATAGTAAAGCAGAGAAGTAGGTAGTTCAGGAAAAGAAAAACAGTAATAATTTAAACATTCTGCTGGGTTTGAAATCAGTGACATTCCGCATGTCAGATAAAGGGTACAACCAGTAGGCCACTAAAAGTTTCTTCTGCAAAACAACAACAACAACCACAACAGTTCTTTTTAAGCCAAATGTAGGAAAATGTAAGACAGGGGTTTTTATTTTAAAGCGACGTTATTCCTGCATATGTGTACATCTTGATGCCTTGACCTTGAATAATTAAAGTATACATGTTCAGCCAGACCACCCACAGATAGGAAAGCTTATTGTTAATCTCGATGGAAATATTTTGCAAGGCTAAAAAGGAATGAATACATATTAAAGTTCATACTGGCACAATAGAAGTCTATGTTCCTACCTTGAACTAAAATAAAACAGTAGACGAAAAGATGTTTAATATCCTTTCTGGGAAAAGAAAAAGTCTAGTTCCAGTTTTATTTCCATTACCTGAGATAGAATCCTCATCATACTCACTATTATTGCAGTTATTGTTGTTGTAATTATTATTGCTATACTATTGTAAACTATAAAGTCTGTAGGCATTCTTGATGTCAAGAAAATAACATCCATAAAGTAGGAGTGGGTATGTCAGAAATGATACTGGAAAGCATAATTTATAAATTTTTGCACAAAATACGTAAATAGATTTTTTTTAAAAAAAAAACCCTTTTTTTTTTAGCGTTAATACTTATAGTGGCCCTAGATAAGAAGCATTGAGAGTGACTTTGCATTCTATCCCTCATCAAAAGTAGGATTCTGAAGAGCTGCATTGCATGCTTTCCACAGTGGCTAGAAAACTGATGTTTTTGAGATGCAGATTCAAAAATACATACCTTTAGTAAAATTCATGGGAAAGATTTCAGTCTTCTTTATTGGGGAGAAGCCTGCTAACATTCTCATAAGTAAAATAATTCATGCATTAGTTACCAAATGTTTGACATGTAATTTACAAATAGTAACTACCATTTGAGGGTAGTTTTATAGTGCCCCAAGTCCAATCTGAACTGGCCCATTTTACTAGGGGTCAATTTCATGTCACCATATTCTATTCTACAGCAGTCATATAGCCATATAGTGAGCATATGGTGTGGTTCATAAAATTAGAATATGGCATCAGTTCTGTTCCAAGCCTGGCTTGTCTAGAGTTGGTTTGGCAGTGGATTTTTGTTGTTTTCCAGCAATGGCTGACAGATATTAGCAGCTTCAACTGCATATTCAACATACTTGCATTAAACCTGACTTAGCTATGGCAATGAAATTTCTACCTTTGCCTATATCAGAGATTCTACCAAGCAACAGATCAGCCTTTGACTTCTTCAAAATAAAAATAATTATAATTTGATAATAGAAAGAGTGCAATTGGATAATCAGTGAATGGATAACCAAATGGTTCTAGATTTAATAATGCAGAATTTGCCCTAGCATTTTTCAATGCCTTGTTCCACAGGAGCATAAAATCTCCTGCTTTTTTAGTTAGCACCTCTTTACAGGTAGTCCTCACTTAATGGCTGCCTGTGTAGCGACTGTTCAAAGTCACAACAGTAGTGATAAACTTACTTAATGACCATCCTTGCACTTACAACTTGCACTTTATGACCATGGCAGTGTTGCCATGGTGACAGGATTAAAATGTGGGTGGTCACAACTGGTAGATGCACTTTAAAAAAAAAATTTTTTATTATTTATTTACATTTATTTTGGAAGGAAAGGAAAAGAAAGGGAAGGAAGGAAGGAAGGAAGGTTTAGTTAAAATATACATAAATGACTTCTAACCTTCTTTTCAATATTTAATTACACTCTTATTAACCTTCCTCCCTCTTAGACGTTATACAAGATCCTTAAGCTTGTCATTTAATCCATGTATTTCTTAATCTTCAGATCCATAAATCATCATTTCATATCTTCCTTCTTTTAGCAAAATATCCATATAAGCTCTCCAGTCTTTCGCAAACATTTTAGTTGGTTTTTTGTCTTACCAAACACGTTAGTTTTGCAACTGGCAGGCACTTATGCAGTCATAGCATCCTAAAATCACAAGATTGTGTGTTCCATAGCTGGCTTCCAACCAGCAGACTCAATGGAGAAGCCAACACTAAAGTCACAAGTCACTATCACATATCTCAACAACTGCAGGTGATTCTCCTAATGGCCGCAATGGAATTGATATTATAAGCCTAGCACAATCGTGTGATTTTTTTTCACTTAGTGATGGAGTTGCCTGTCCCAATCAGGGCATTAAGCAAGGACTATCTGTAACTTCTAAGTTAAGTTTAAAATCCATCCGAAGGTCCTCCAAAGTAACAGTGTTACACCAATCTTCATTCTTTTCCCCTTTTCATTTATATTTATGTTATTTAATTTACCTGTAGGACGCATTAATAAATGATCTAGCTACCTATCAGTTTTAATTTATATAATACCTATTTTCCCTCACATTACATCAGAATAGAGAAGGCATTCAAAAGAAGTGCATAATAAGAAAAATAGGGCTTCGTAGTATTTTGATATAATTAAAATTATAGATTACTCACTGAGCATATCTTAATTAGAAGGGAGGACTACTTACACAAGTATATACTATATGAACAAACAATTCCAACAATCCTTTTTTCTCATCCTCCGGATAACCTTTTCTTTCCTCCTAAATGTATGTATGGAGTGATGGTTAGTTTCTATAGAGTCCATTAATGGTAAACATCGTGTCTTTTTGGCTGTCGCCAAAAGATTGTCTTTTAAGCAATCACATTTTCTTCTGCTGTCTAGTTTTAGAAAGTGAGGATTTAATTACAGCTTGGCTCTTTTGCTTTTATTAAATGTAATTTAAATCAACTGCAGATTCCCAATTTGGTCATAACACGAATAATGGAAAATGGACTCTTGATCTCCACCTCATGGAAGAGAATGAAGGCAAGGTTTCATATAGTACAAAACAAGTTTTTCCTGTCATGTCTAAACTGAGCCTATAAATATGCTATTAAAAACTAACAACAATCTGGCCTCATTCAAAAGAAAATAAGCAGCTCCTAAGTCTCATTCAAATTTAAATGCAGGTTGCTTTTTGTAGTTTGGGATCAGTATGTGGAGAGAAGTCCTTTTATTGTGAATGCACTAATAATTAATTTATGCAAACAATGTTAGGAATTTCAGTTCCTGGTTTTTGTTTTTTAAGTTTTGTGAATTTAAAAACATAACCTGTCACATCACTAATTCAGAAAAGCACTTAAAAACATCCTCTGTACTCTGTACAACCCAACCTTACAAAGTGCTTCAAGCTAATGTTAAATCAAAAGGCCAATCTGTGCATTTGGTCGATCCTTTCAGCTGGGTTAATGTCAGCTGATAGCAGAAGAAGAGACACTATTTATTTTATAAAGCCCCGAGAATGGGAAACGACTGTATGAACCAAACTTTGCTCTTATGTAAATATGATTACAAGAGGGAAATACAAGCACTTTATTTGGTAAAGAACTGGGTTTTTCTCTGTTGTAGCTTCACAACACTAAAATTCCCTTCCCGGGAAAAATATGTTTTATATTCTGTTTTTGTCCACATGATTTCCCTAACCATTCTGCTAAGGACTCACTTGTATAAGAGAAGCATAATTATTTTACTCCCTGATTTTATTTATTAAGTATAAGTGGATTTGCTAAACATGATATACTGTTTGCACTACAGATTTCTCATTAAACAATAACAAAAAGACTGAATGTGCTTACTGTCAGTCTTCCCAGGCAGACCAGACAGAAAACACAATCAGATGAACTAATTCTATTTTATTGTAAGGCTTACATTAACAGAATCTTGCAAGTCTGAAAATACAAATCTCCCTCTGTCTTCTTTACAGTCCAAGAAGCTAGGAAAAGTCCCTGCAGGCTATCAAGTCTCTTACCTGACAGTTTGCTAGGACCATCTCTTCACTCCATCTCCTAAGATCTTTCTCACATACCATTACATCTACTTGTTTCCCCCCCCCCCAAAAAAAAAACCAGGAAAAACAAAAGAAATTAATTTTGGCTCTATCCTAGTGATATCGTCCTACATTCTCCATAGCAATCAACATAAGCTTGCTTCACTCTTCTGTTCCCATTTTGGCTTGCTCCTTAATTTATTTTGGTGAATACAGAAGTCTTATTTTGAATTACCGAATTTGAAGCAAAATGATTACATAAAACAAATATTTTCTTAGCAGGTGTATCGTAACACAAATGTACGAATGTTGAAATATTTTACCAATGGATTTAAGAGTGGAACATGTTTTTAAAAATCACTTGCAGAATGTAGGTGACTTAATGTATCAAGTGAGATGCAAATAAACAGAGAATTGGGATTATGTTGAACTTTTCATAAGAGCTCTTCAAATGTTTGCCTCTTGAATAACTCAAGGTGTTGATTATTGTGATACTTCACTTAGCTGAAAAAGTGCCTTTTGCTATGTGGGAACTACCAGAGAGTCTGCCTGTGATATGAAATGATTGTGGCACGCAGACATCTATGGTTCATGAGCCCAGTTATGCAATTCTTTCAATTAGCAACAACTGCTGTGGTATTTCTTTTGATAGCAATAGCACTTAGACTTATATACTGCTTCGTAGTACATTACTCTCTAAGCTGGTTACAAAGTCAGCAAATTGCCCCCAACAATCTGGGCCCTCATTTTACCGACCTTGGAAGGCTGAGAGGCTGAGTCAACCTTGAGCCTGTGAAGATCGAACTCCTGGCAGTGAGCTGAATTAGCCTGCAATACTGCATTCTAACCACTGCGCCACCATGATAATGCATTTACATTACATTTTTTTGTATTTGAAGTCTGTGTTGGGTATTATTAGATCATCTTTTGGTTGTTAGAGTGATTATATATATATATCTTCTCCCCAACAGTTTTGGAAATAGAAAACTGAAAGACACTTTAAAAAAGGATGTTTAATGAATGAAGTCTTCCTGAAACCTAATTCCCTTGCTTTACTACCAGAGTAAGGGACCACCTCATCTTCTTTTCTGGCATTTTGTAATCCAGTGGCCACAGAAGACTTATAGTTAGTTGGGGTTCTTTTGCAGTAGAAGGAACTGGTGGTTTTATGTAGAGGCAAATTCCAGCAGGTAAACCCCATTAATTGCTAAATACTGCTCTAAGCAAACTTGTATTGTTAATTCTTGCTATTTAATTATGGGATGGGAAATACTAAATCTTCAATAAAGGATGCTTTTTCCCAGCTATTAAATATAAATTAGAATGAAGTAATCATGAATAAAAACAGAAAAACCACTCTGATAGTTAGAAGAGTTATGTTCCTGTCTTATATTACAGTCATTCTAAATAAGTACGGGAGGGAGGGAGGGAGGGAGGGAGGGAAGGAAAGAAAGAAAGAGAGAGAGAGAGAGAGAGAGAGGAAGGAAGGAAGGAAGGAAGGAAGGAAGGAAGGAAGGAAGGAAGGAAGGAAGGAAGGAGATTTCTTCAGAGATAATAGCAAGCTATGATAAAAGCAATCCTGAACTCTTGAAGATTTTCACCCATTTGTTGCTCCCCACACATGTTGATTGGTAACCTGAAATACTGATGTTCCAAAAGAAATGCAGGCAAACTCTAGTTTGTACTTGTTTGAAAAATAGCCATGCAAACAAGAATAAAGCCTAATTTATTATCTTGCTTGGAGGCATTCGTGGCACCATTTCCTATGGGTTAAAATAATACCACTGGCATGCTTTCATGAGTCTTTAGCATATTGCCTTTATTTTAATAATTGGCAAAGGACAGCTTTGTTCTTTGGCAATTGTTAAAAGAACAAATACTATTAGAAACAGTTAGAGAGGGGCAGTGCCATAAATACCCTAGTCATATGCCCTAGTCATAAAGGACTTAATAATGAGGAGGACCAGTACAGTTCTTTGAATTGTACCCAGAAGCCAACTGGTAGCCAATGCAGCTTACAAAGGGCAATGGGTCATGGGCAAACCAAGGTGTGATTATAACTCCTTTTGCTGCTGCATTTTTTAGTTATGGCTTTGCATTCTGACTCTCCCAGGCACATCTTTTACAGGCTATCTCTGTAACATCAGACAGATTAGCATCAATGGGAGGGCAATGTTGAAATGAAATTATATTTAATAAAAATGTCTTTGTGTAAGCATGTATTTCCATTAGATAACTTAAAGCTGCAATCTCATATTCATTTACCTGAAACTCGGCTCTGCTATTATAAGTAGTAATTTCTATGGGAAGGCTGCCTGAGTTACTTATTTTTTTAAAAAAAAAAAATAGATCCATTATCAGAATGGAAGGAAGTTAAGGTTAGCTGGGTTAGCTAAATTGCAATTGGTACTATTTCAGTTGGTACTATTTAATTGAGATGCACCTTGCTATGAAGTTCTTCAGCCAGTTTCAGTTTGCAAAAACAATCCTTAAACCGAGGCAAACCAAGTATCTCAATTTGTATTGCTTAAACTGCAAGGCTGAAAGTTGTATTGACATGTGAATATTTGTATCATAACCCAGTGAGAAGTATGAGCTTAAAATGATGTTTAAACCATCTTATCTTGCAGGACTGCAGTATAGTTTAGTCTTCTGTAATTCACCTTCAGTTGTCCTTGATGAGCAATTAGATGTGGGAAGTCACCTAATACCAAATCAGAACATGAGTTTTAGACTTCTTATTCTGGGACTGGACTAAGAGACTATTGGATGTGAAATGAATCTTTTACCACGGACTCTGAGTTTGCTTACAACTACGGATCCTGACATAAAGCAGTTTCAATATTCTTATGGTCCTGCTTTTCTTTGTAACTAAATAGGCCAGAGTCTGCAAATACTGCTATAACAGCCATGAAAAAATTTGTCCAGGAATTTTTGGAGGAGATAGACAAACGCACCATGGCCATTACCTGTTTCCATACCTTTTCAGCCACAAGTGCTTATATGCTTAATGTTTTAAAAGGATACCTTAAACAGCCGTATCACGTTTCCTTCCCATTTGCGAGCCAGTATCTGAAACAGGTTGAATTTAGCTCATAGTGCCTGTGCAAACCATATGTATTTGTACCGCAAATGAGAGGCGTAATAAATTGAGTTAAGGACAGAGAGTCAGCTTGAACTCTGGAAATGTTCCTGCTTTGGGGGGGTTTAAATTAGACCTTTGCGGTGTTATTGAAGACATATTTTTAAGACAGGATATATTTTTGTTTTTGCTTCTGAAATATTCATGCCCCTTTGCATTATTTGGGAAGCAAGGTACAATTTTCCCCAGCAATAGCCTATGATCTGCCAGCCTCCTGCTGTCCGTTGTCATTGTGTCTCACAGTCCACAGTGGCCTGAGGTGCAGCTGGCACTCAAGGACCCCCCCCCCAAGCCCATAACTCTGAAACAACATGACATCTTAACCTTTATAAACATTCCTTCACAACAGCATTTAAAAACACCCAAATCTCACCTGACCTTTACATCTTAGTGGAAGGGGATTTTTTTTATTATTATTTTTATATTGATGTTTCAATATTCCCACCCACCCCCTGGCCCCCACCGCCAGTTGTGGCATTTTTAAGGTACTTCAAGAGGAACTTTGCTTTACCTTTCCCATCCTGTTTCAGACCAATCATTAATCATGAAGGAAAAACACTCCAGACTTTTGCCTGACTTCATAATGTTTTTTTATGTTTCTGACATTTTCTATCTATGAGCTGAAGGGAAATCCTTGTCTCTTTTCATTTAGAATCCGCTGGGTTGCCGTTTGATTCTAGCTTGCCTTCCTCATCAGCTCGCTTGCTTTTTCTTTTTCCGCAAAGTCGTGGCTTTCTGCTACTGAATATTGAAATTAAAGACATTTTATGGGAGTATCAGCAAAACTGCTGTCAAAGTTATTGCTGCTGGGGGACTCTGTTGTCTGCCATCACAACTCTGTCGAAAGACTTTTTGATATTTATTCGTTAGAGAAGTGAGTTGTTTTAGAGAGAATTACTTGCCAGTAAAAATTCTGATCCTCTTACAAACAGAAGCCCAGCACCACTTTGGATTTCTACCTTTTGCAGCCATTTTTGAGCCTAAAGTAAATAAGTACATTTTGCTGCTTGAAGAATCCATTTGATAAAATTAATATAGTACAATTCTTAAATCAGTAGCCTGCATATGAGTTAATGGTTTTTGTTGAATTCACTTTGTCCCATGGAGTCATGAATCCAGTTGTATAGATTCTTCCATCCACTAGTTCCCTATTTTATTTGTAATGCATTATCACTGTAACCCTTAGGGATTTCTGTCTTTCTCTAGGGATAGAAATATAGCAATAATAAATTACATGTCTGTAAATTACATAAATTACATGTACATGTAATTGTACATGTCTGGTCTTTTGCAGGACTGATGGTTTAGAGAAAGTGAAGCAGCCATCTCATGGTTTTAAAAGGACAGCAGCTTATCATTAATAAGCTGCTGTCCTTTTAAAATCATGAGATGGCTGCTTCACTTTCTCTAAACCATCAGTCCTGCAAAAGACCAGACATGTACAATCCTATAGAAGAGTAGCTCAGGGTTGAACTGTGGGGTCCTTGGTGCTCTCTTGGTTGTTTTCTTGCAGACATTTCATTACCAAACTAGATAACAACATCAGTGCTCTGATGTTATCTAGTTTGGTAATGAAACATCTGCAAGAAAATAACCAAGCTCGGAGAGCACCAAGGTCCCCGACACATACAATTCTCCTTGTTCTACCTGATGTAATGGCATCAAGGTCATCCCCTAGCAACTTGACATGTGTGTGATGTTTGCAAAAGTAGAAAAATGTAATGAAGTATTTCAATAGCAACATGTGTCTTCCTTTCCTAAAGTTAAAGCAAAATTATTTTAGAAAAACAGCAAGTCTGGCAAACACTGTCTCTATTGGTCGTTACTTGTTCAAAGTACATTATAGTCATGATTGCTTTTTCAAACTACATTATAGCTGTGAAGTAGAACTTCTATGGGGAAAAACGAATATTGCATTTATTACTGTAATTCTACATTCATAAAATATATTTCAGAGGAGGAGGAATTTACACAGGGGGTAATGTGATTTTTCCCTTTATCCATTATTTATAACTGCTTAATCCAGGTGCTGTCAGTTATTTTTTTATATTCTTCAGTTTCACAGCTACAAAACACTTCAGTATTTCTAATTTATTTCTGCTTACTATACAGATGTTCTCAATTGTGTTCCTAACTACATTTCAGATGTTATTATTGTTTTTGTTTGTGTCAGCGTGCATGCTGAAGTGCACAAGACACAATTGTCGGGGCTTTAGAAGCCTGTAAAAAACCTCTGATTATTTAGTTATCAATAAATTAAAGTGTAATATCTAGGTCATTAGTGGATTTAGTCTTCAGGTGATTTCCCTGCAGCTTGTATCATTCCATGTATGAGAATTGTATATTGTCACATGAGAGTTTCATCTGGCATTTATTCAAGGAGGTCATATAGAAGCAGCATTTGGAGAAGATGTGAATTGTGTTCTGTAAATCAGTGTCTCAGTTCTTGATAGAAGACTTAGTAGCTTGCATCTTACATGCCTGTTTCTTAAAAGTCCCACTTACTCATTTACTTCTGAGTAAAAATGCATAGGCTGCATAATGAGAAAATGCTTGTCTTTGTGACCATCCAATTTTCTACGAACAAAATAAAGACATGCATGTCTTCTGGAACTGAAGGTCCAGCCTTGAACTGATTACTCTTTAGGGATATCTATGTATTTCATAATTATGAAGTATGAATAAGTTATCTTATAACAGTAATTATTAAACTGTAGTATAGCCACGAGCATTGGCATGTCTTCTGTTAATTGCTGTACAAATAACAACAGAGAGGCAATAATGGACAACACCAATCCTCCAATATTCCCTTTATTAACTCAGTGTCTTTAAAAGGGCGAGTCAGCGTTTAAATACCTTCAGCATGGGTGAGTCGCCATATCCCAAAACAATTTGTGCCACTGTTGAGCAGCCTTTAACAATAGCAACATTCAGCTTGAATCACAATTTTCTGGTTTAAAAAACAGCCCAATTCCCCTGGGATCCCTTCGGGAGACTTCTTCTTGGCTTTGCAGACTGAATCCAAATCTCCATTCGGACATCCAAAACCCACTGCTTCCCACTGGCTGTCCCCAGAAATGGGGAAACTTTTATAACTACCCTACCCACTTTTCACTGTGTTATATGAGGAGATGAAATTTGCCCAATTTGGGAGAAATTGATACAGACAATGTGCTGGGTGCTTTTATTTTATTTGAAAAAAACAAACAAAAAAACCTCCAGTACAGGTAAGACTTTGATTTACAACAGTTCATTTCGTGACCGTTCAAAATGATAACAGCATTGAAAAAAGTGACTTGTGACCGTTTTTCACATTTAGGACCATCGCAGCATTCCCCATGGTCACGTGATCAAAATCCAGACACTTGGCAACTGATTCATATTTACGACGGTGGCAGTGTCCCAGGGTCACGTGAACTCTTTTTGTGACCTTCTGACAAGCAAGGTCCATGGGGCAGCCAGGTTCACTTAACCACCATGACACTAACTTAACAACTGCAGTGATTCACTTAACAACCGTGGCAAGAAAGGTCGTAAAATGGGGCAAACTCACTTAACAAACGCCTCACTTAGCAATAGAAAGGTTGGGCTAAATTGTCTTCGTAAGTCGAGGGCTACCCGTAATTTTATTTCTTCATAGATTTGTAAGCAACCTGTGCCTTCTGATGAGTGCACATGCAACAAGTTTCAGGTGAATTTGTTCGCTTGTAACTTTGGAGAGTTTTTGCAAAGAAGACTGCAATGTAGGAATTTCTAAAAGAAATGTATTCCCATATGGTTTTGGAGTTAATTATGAAAATGACACTAGAGGTATTCAGTTAAGAATCAGTCAAAAAGACAGGTGTGGTTTATTTACTAATTTGCCTACTTATTTTTCTGGAAGCAAAATCTTCAAATTTGAGAGGAGGAAGTGATAAGCAATCATCAAATACTGCAATACACCCCCTCAGATCTCATAGCTTATGTTGAAACTCTTTAATATTCCTGGTCCTGGGAGAGAGAACTAGCAAAGGACACAACATTTATTCTACGATATATTACTTCAATATCTTTTCTGGGGGGAAAAAACCCCCACCTATGATAGAATTGTAAAATTCTTCACTGTGATTAGAAACCAGAACTGTCAGCCGCAAAACTTCTTCCCTTTTTCTTCTTTCTCACCTCTCCCTAGCCTCATATTTTCCTTACATGAGGACGTGTGTAAAAACTACCCTGAGCTCTTTGTAAGAGAAGGTGGGATGTAATTGGCAAGACTGATGAAGGGGTGCGTCCTAATGTAACACACACGTCCTCTTTTGTGATGATCACACTCCAGGCATTCAACTTCTGTGCCAGGTACGCTGTCCTTAAACTAATATAATTAAGCACTTTCAACAGTATTTGGCACTCCGCAACTCACCATAAACATCTGCTCAAACTTTGCTTGTTGAGCAGGCCAAATTGAAGAGGGCTTCTTATTGAGATTTGGCTCCTTCCAATGTATGCTCAACAGTCAGGTACACCATATGAGCCACCTTGAAGGTGATAGGAAATGCAGGATAAGTTTGACTAAAGTTTAAACTTTATTTAATGCAGAAGCATTGCAGTTATTTTTTCCTGCTGAAAAATCTTGCCAGGCCAAAAAAGGAAAAAAACAAGATGCAAAATTTCAACGAACAGGATGTGTAATTAACAGTCAGGGTTGGTTTATACAAACAGCATTTGTATATGCTGATTAATAAGATGTATAGTGCATAGTTCTGTGATCTCAAGGCATGAAATATGAGGGCCCCACAGCATTCTCATTAAATTAAATGAGAATGCCATAAGATCTTTGCTATTGGCACCATAGAAGCCTTTCATGAATGGCAGCACTGTCATGGAAAGCTTTCTTTAATGGCTAGGGAACATATTAACTTTCTCCCTGGACAATCTAACCTGAATAACTTACTCTGGCAGTAATTTTCCTAATGTATTTGTTTCCTCTTTTTTCATATCCTTAATTCTAGCATGAAACCTAGCCATGCCTCTTGTTTTTGCTGGCTGTATCTTATTCTCCTGTGGGTGAAATAGAGACCCTTTTATTTGCACACATTAGAAGATGGATTTGATAAATAGCAGAATCTTCCATCAGAATTAGGAAAGCAACACAAAAACAGCCTAGCTCTTCAACACGGAAGAGCCATTAAAACAGGGCAACGGGGTCTTAATTTGATCTTATCTTCTTCTCTGTCTACCTCTCTTAACTTGAATCTTAATTATATATATAGCAAGGTATGCCAATCTCAATCTGCACTTACCAAGGCTCTTCCAGGCTACATGTTTGCATGATATACCCAGAAATTCTTGCCAGCATAGTACATATTAAAAGGAGGCTTCCATGCTACATATATGGGTAATCAAGAATTCCCGACCCAAACACAATCCTAGGAGTTGACCAATGTAAAAAAAAGTATTCAATGAAATGATCTAACCTGAGCTTCTTCCTAGCATATAGGAAGGAACGTTGGGAATGTTGCACTAACAAGCAAAATAGGATAGTCATCCAGAGACACTTCATTCAGTTATGGACACTTTCTGCAAGACTGAAACATCAGTACAAATGCCTTTGACTTACTGGTTGCCACAAGATTATATTTAGGGTAAAATCAGAATTTCTTCAGAATATAATATAGCAAATGATTCTTGTCTGAAAGGAAGATGTAGACATTGTGTGATATAGCTGCGACTTTGTGCAGTCTAAATGTTGCAACATGAGTAATTAAACATTGTTTAAAAAGAAGATCTTGCCTACGGATTCCACAACTTGACAAGATTGGTGAATTCAGTAACTGTAATTGTAACAACCACAACCATAACGTTTATTATTGTCAGTGACCAAATTCTTACATAAATTCTGTAACAAATGAGAGAGAGGGCAGAAAACCCAGATGAGATTTAAAAAAAATGGGTAAGTAAAAGAAAATAAATTGAATAAAATAGATTGAAAAAAATATAGGAGTGTGTGTTGAATGCCTTTGAGTCAGTGTTGACTCCTGGCATCTTCCTGGGCTGGTTCCAGCAGTTTTCTTGGCAAGATTTTGCCCTTGTCTGCTTCCCAGGACTGACTCAAGATCATCCAGTTAGCTTTATATCTAGGTAAGACTAGAACTCACAATCTCCCAGTTTCTAGTCTGGTAGGTTAACCACTGCACCAAGCTGGCCCTTGGAATATCGGAATTAGATTATGATGTATATAAGAACTAAATTGCAAAAATACTTCACTGTTAAATAAATACATCCTACACTGGTCCATCAGAAGGTACTGAGATATTGACATGTTGATTTAACAATTGCTAAAATGCTAAGACAATTAAGAAGAAGTACAAGGTAGACAAGCTCAAGAAAACAGCTCCACTGGAAGACTAGAAAGCCTTTTGATCACATCAGAATAGAAATGTGATAAGTAAGTAAATAAATAAATAAATATGTAAATAAATAAATAAATTTGGATTAGAAGAGAACCTTGTTGAAATAAATCAAAGTTTCATTGTTTGACCTCTGAGTCATTTTTCTGGAAGACTAGTAGTCTCAAAGACTGATGATAAGCCATAGACTTAGATCCACAATTATTCTTATTTAATTTTATCCATTGGCTGTTATTACTATTTCATATATTTCTATTTATATAGAAATAATTGATTTCTTAATTTTTTAGCATGGATGTTTTAATTGAGTGGTTTGTAAACTGCTGTCAATTTTTCTTCATTTAGCAGTATACCAGTAGAATAAATAGCAATAATAACAACAACAACTCCATCTGGCTGTTGTCAACATGTGTTACCTAACATTTATGTACAAAAAAGAGTGGACAACCATCAGATTTCGTCTGCATAATACTCTAGTCCATATGGCATGGTTTTCTATTGTTTTAAGGATTTTAAAAATGGTTTAAAACATTAATTAAAGTTAAAACTTCTAATAATTTCCCAAAATATTGGAAGGAAGGGAGGGAGGAAGGAAGGAAGGAAGGAAGGAAGGAAGGAAGGAAGGAAGGAAGGAAGGAAGGAAGGATAGCAGGTTGTTATGTACGCGTGCGCACACACACATATACACACACACAAGTGCGAGAAGAGAATCCGCAGTCTCTACTGTGAAAGGTTGCTTACTGTGATATAAATCACACCATAGAATTAGTCAGTTGTTTGCATATGATCACAAATGGCAAAAGAATAAAAGAGCTAGACACCACATTAAAGGCACATTGCATATGGTGACTTCTACAATAAGCTTCTTTTTTGAAAATAGCCACTATATGCAGAGATTAAAACTGGTTTCCAGATGGCAACTCTAAGAAATTCTGTGTTTCTCTAGATCATCATCCTTAATTTGTTTTATTGTTAAATAAATAATAATTTGGAAGTTGCCAAATTATTTATTTATTACATACATTAATATGCCACCCCATCCCAAGAGTTGTTCAGAAAAGTTGGGCTTTGCATCAGTTGTTGAAGATTGAAGTTCTTTTCAGATGAGGGTGGGAAATTTATATGGGTTTTTCTATCTGACTGTTCTGGTGCACAAAATGCTAGTCCTGCAATGTCAAAGCAGTTGGACCTCTTTGGGCAGAAGCTCTGTATGACACACATGAAGTGACACTGGCCACTGATGGAGCCCACCCATTTCTTTCCTACTGAGATGAGCTATCAACAGAGCTCAAGATGATGTTGGAGTGAGGTTCATTGTGTTGACAAGATACATGGGACAATGTGCTGACGATAAATAAACTAATGCCAAATGAGTTAAACTCATCAGCTAGTTAATGAGCAGAAATGTCAAGTGCCCTTTTTATGTCTTCAATAATTTTAATCTTCTGGTTGTTTACTTAACAATCATGCTGTCATGGTTCCGATAGATGAGACCAAGTAAAAGCAGAACTCCAAGGCTAGAGGTTTCCTTAAAGAACATGTTTATTGGCTACAAAGTATCGGCACAGTCAAAAGTGAAACCAAGTCTGGAGTTCCCTCCAAAGTGTTACAATGTTACAAAGTTGAACTTCCCACCTCAGCATTATGTAATCAACTACGTTCCCCAACAGAATACTTTGGCGGGCTTTCTAACGGAAGGCTCAGCCCGCCAAATTCCCAGGCAGCGATGAACTTGGTTCCCACGGGACAAAATATTGTTTAGGCTAACATTAAAATCACCCATCTCCCCTCCCAGTCCTGTGGCAACCGAAAACAAAACAAAATGACTTCGGCCAGGTTCATTGCAGTGTGTTGACACATGCAATGCCACCCGAATGGTATGGAAGACATCTACAGGTCATTTAGGCCTTGTTCACCTATACGTACGTGGACATCCCATGAATCTTCTATAATTGATAAGTAGGAACCGAAGGTCTGTATAGATTCCACTAACGAGGAAATCTAAATTGGTTTATATTATTTTGCTGTGATGTGTGTTTGTCAAAGCAGTTTGCTACGTCAGCAATCCCCAACTTTTGTGGCTTGGCAGCCTGGTGGAGGGAAGAGGGGAACAGGGCCGCGTGAGCGGTGGGGCAGCATGCACGCACATGCCCAAGCAGCTTGACTTGGGCAAGTTGAGCTGTATGCGCATGTGCACATGCACCGGCCTGCTGCTCACATAAGTTGAGCTACACGCGTGTGTGTGCATGCCAGACCACCCCTCGTGTGGCCCGGTTTTGAATAGGCCACGGCCCGGTAGTTGGCCATGGCCCAGGGTTTGGTGACCCCTGTGCTATGTGATGCTCAAGACACATTATTGTTACACTGCTTGTGTGAAGCAACACATATTCTGAGGCTGTGGGCAGTTACTTCTCCTTCCACAATAGTCTTGTACAGCTATTGAAAAACACTATTGTACTCTGCTGGTTTTTCCTAAGGTTAGGACAACCACCTGCATAAATTTGAATGGCCTCTGTCATTTGATTTGGGAATCCATGGGCCAAGGTAGCTATGCCAGAACAGATTTCGTAAGTTCTCAGCAGAAGCATTCGACAGAAGCTTGATCCCCATATTTTGGATCTGCTTCAATTTCCAAGTTTCTTTTAAGAGCATCCCCCTATGGACTATATTACAATAATCTAATTGAGAAATAACAATAGCATGGATAACCACAGGCCAGATCAGACTCTTCCAGGAAGGGATGTAGCTGGTAAATCAATCACAGCTAAAAATAGATGTTTCCTGTTTTACCCTGTAATATCTCATGTGGTCTGCAATCTAGCAAAGAAAGCAGTCTACCAAAGATGATGAAGATGGGAAGACAAAAGGGACTTGACATTTGCTTATATACTACAGTTTTTGATGATGACTCTCAGAGGCTTCATATAGATTGTAAATAAGAGCAGAATGGGACTTTGCAGATTACACACACACACATCCCAACTCAAGGATTGTGATGTAAGGCCCAAAACCCCTAAGACAACCATTTGGAATCTGTCTCAGGGTAGAAGTGGCCTCCAGCCACCAATACTTTCAAGCAGTATAGGGAGATACCATCGCAGAGGGTAAAGATCCAGGAACACTGACATAGAAATGCTACCAAATTGTGCTCCTTCAACAGATCATCTATCAAGTAACCAATACACCTCTATGCTATACCCAGGCCTACAACAAGGCAGACATGCTTAAAATAAACCACCTGCTTGAATATCCCCTAATAATGAATCAGGTCAAGTTTTCTATGTCCTCTTGATAATACCTTGAGCTGGGCTTTAGTGCAGCTTAACTATAGCTGTTGCTCCCTGCAGAAGATATATTAAAAGATTGAAGGGCCCTCTATAGACTCATCAATGAGAGTGATAGAATCACAGTATCATTCCATATAGTAGCTGTATGTATCCCTGAAATATCTGAAGAATGAAATTATTTTTAAGTTAGATGATCAACCATGGAATTGTTATATAGAAATCAACTAACAACGGGGCAATAATGTAGCTTTATGTAACCCCTCTTCAATCAGAAAGCTGACCTGTTGCATTAGATCTTATTTTACTATTATCATTCTAATAATTCTGCGTTTTGAGTCTTGTCTATAAATATTTAATCAGATCAGTAGATTCGGTATTACTCATTAAATTCTGCTGCAACCCTACCACAGGTAGTCCTCAGTTTATGTCGGCAATTGGGATTAGAGTTGCTTTCACTAATGACACGGTTGTAAAGTGTGACATCATTGACTTCGCTTGTCGGAAGCCAGCAAAGTAAGTCACAAATGGCAACCATATACTGTCATTGTGGAGACGATGTGAGGACCAGTCATAAGTACTACTTGCTGAGCACTATTGGAAGTTTAAATATTTGTTAAATAAGTGGTTGTTAACAGAGGACCACCTGTATATTGTTTGCAATCTATATGAACCCTCTGAAAACCATCTTCAGTTATAAAGCTGAGTGTAAACTATGGACAGATGACTATCAGGTCTCCTCCATTCCAACGTCCATTTACTAATTCGCTAGCTGCTATTGTGTCTAGCAGAAATGGATTTCAAGTATTCTGTATTGGACGATAGATAGGTCAATTATTCTACCCCACCCCTCCACTCCCTGTAGCGCAGCTTTTTCAGCTGGCCTCCTCCATCATAAGCAGGCATAGCCTCAGCACCAGAAAGCCATCTGTGTAAAGGTCATAGTAGTTGCTCAATTGCAGGCAGTCAGTTTATCTGAAATGAGCACAAACACCCTGAAGATTTTAATCATGAGGTCCAAAAGATGCAGAGTTTTACAATTCCAAGGGAAGGATGGAGAATGAAAGAAATAAGAGCTTAAAAACTGACCTGTGAAATGACAAATGTATCATAAATACAGAAGTAGGTGACTAGAGTAAAACCTCCACCACTTCGCTTGAATAATCAACTACCTTCTGCAATGATAGCTAAACTATACTAGCTTGTATGTCTAAAGTAAACAGTAACATTAACTCAATTACATTTTTTATCAAACCAGGAAGGCAAGGAGAAACCACTTTTGAGCTTGACGGTTCCACTTAGCTTTGCATGGAATGCCAGAGAATGACTCCCAATGTGAATGGAGTCAGATATGGAAACTGGGCAAGGCCATTAAAAAGAAATCAATAAATCCAATGAATAAATCAATTAAAAACTCTCCTTGCTCTTGCTTAAATGTGATCTGCACTATAATTTGTGCTTTTAAAGTAGCACTATTTTATAATACTTCATTAAGGCTTCCAGATCTGGGCTGCAAAGACTTGGACAACTAACTCTCAGTGCTACAGTCTGCTTTATTTTTCAAATCCAATTGCCATTTCTGACCTTCCCACCCAGGTTCGGGAAAACAAAGTCAATGGGAAAGCCGGATTCACTTAATAACTGCATGATTCACTTAATAACTGCAGTAATTCGCTTAACAACCATGGCAGAAAAGGTCATAAAAATCAGGTGTGACTCTGTTAAATGCTTTGGAATTGCCTTTTCTATGGAGACATCCAGAATTCTGTGATTTTTAAAACAAGAAATCCCAGGTGCTTTGGATGGTTTTTACATAAACTGTCTACTCGTAGATAAGCCTTATGAAAAGTAGTAAAATTTTGCTAGGCAACTTCTTTGAATACAGCACTGTAATAAGGAGGAGCTTAACAAATGGGAAGATAAAAATCTGCGGTGTTTCCCTTTTATTGGATTTCATATTGATTGTATTAATTTTTTTGTAGTTCATTGTATTATTATTATTATCTGAAACTGTATTACAAATTTTCAATACTGATCTAACATTGGATAGAGTTGTATCTTAGCTTTTTAGTATTTTGGTAGATTAGTAATCTAGTGTTTTGATAGAAGAGTATTCTCCTTATTTTATTCATTTAGTAATTTAGCTTTTAAGTGCATTAGGTTTTTTCTTTATTTTTTTAAATATTTGTACTTGTATTGTATTTTAGCTCATTTGACACTTTTTACATATTTTTTCCCCAATGTTTCTTTGCATCTTCTAATTTTTGTTATGAAACTGTATAAAAATCTGGCCAGTGCCTAGTGAGATTTATTTGTTGAATACAGCTGGTCCTCAACTTACAACTAGAATCGGGACCAGAATTTCCATTGTTAAACAAGACAGTTTTAAGTGAGTTGCACCCAATTTTACAACTTTGTTTGCCATGGTCGCTAAACAAATCGGCGCAGTTGCTGTCTATCATGTGGTTAAGTGAATCCATCTTCCCCCATTGACTTTGCTAGTGAGAAGACAGCTGGGAAGGTTTCAAATGGCGATATAGCATGACCCTGGATGCTGCAACTGTCATAAATACATGCCTGTTGCCAAGTGCCCAAATTTTGAAAATGCAGCACCTTGTCCTTACCACTTTCTATAGAGGGACGATCAAGTCATATGACATTATTGTCTGGTTTGGAAGCATTACTGCTTCGGACAGGAAGGCGGTGCAGAGAGTGGTGAGGATGGCTGAAAAGATTATTGGCAGTTCCCTCCCTTCCATCCAGGACATAGCATATAAGCGATGTTTGAGCAGGGTCCGCAAGATTGTCTGGGATGCTACACATCCTCTTTACGACCTGTTTTCCTTCTTACCTTCTGGGAGGAGGCTTCATGGTATCCGAAGCAGAACATCCAGATTCAATCACAGTTTTGTTCCATACAGTATCAACCTTGTGAACTCTAAAGTTTCCTCTTTCCGCTATGTATTAAAAATGGACAGTGATTAATATATATATGTGCAGCATAAATATATATATATATATGGGTGTAGGTATATATATCCGTATGTGTATAGCATGTGTATATGTGTGTTATGTATGTGTATAGGTAGATATATACTTTCTTTTAAGAGCAGGCAACAGAGTTTTATTTTTAATGTGTGCCGATGTGCTCACAGTAAAAAAATGACAATAAAGGTTATCTTATCTTGATCACGTGACCTTGGGAATGCCACAATGGTTGTAAATCCGAGGACTGGTTGTAAGTCCCTTTTTTAGTGCTGTTGTAACTTTGAACGCGCTAAATGAATGGCTGTAAGTCAAAGACTTCCTGTAATAATTCTGAGCTGAAATCTGCCTTGCAATTATCTTCCCTTTGGAACAGATTTCTGTTTTTTCTACCTTATTCTCAGAATGCTTGAGAATTCTTTTCAAAATTCTCTTGGTGGTATTTGCACTTTCTTGTTTCCATCAATCTGAGCTTTCCCATCTGCCTTTTTTACACAGTCTGTAAAAGCCTGCTGGGGGTAATTCCATTGTGATGTCTTCCCCAAGGATTTAGTGGAAGTTTGGGAGACCAGGAAAGCTGCCATACAGTTGAGGGATATACTGTATAGCCAAAAGGCAGGATATTTCATGGATATATCTTGCTTCATGCTAAGGGCAAAGAGACGCTCTTCCACCCAAGACACTTCATCCAAATTTTCATTTCCTTTAAAGAAAGATTAAAGCAAATGTTCTTTCATCTTATTCAATGAGATTGAATAGGCAGAAAAAAGACAGGACAGTCTTGTTTGTGCAACACTCAGGTTTGGCTTTTCTAAAGCTAGCAACGCACCATAGGAGGCTTCACTTAACTCCTAGACCACTTGAAATAATGCTATAGATGGAAGCAGAGTTTGGACGGTAAAGGAATAGCTGGTTCCTGGATTATAAAACAAATTCCATACTTACATTACTGAAAAGCAAGGCATTTGCTCTCATAATTTCCAAAGATAATTCAAAAGCAACTTAGGAAAGATCATTGTTGCCTTCAAAACTGATGCTATTAGATTAGTTCTGAGTTAAGAATCACTCATTTTGAAGGTATATTTGCACCTTTCGCACGTTTCCAGTCTGCATGGAGAAGAAATCAGGTTGTGTTTCAAGTGCAGATTTTCTCATCTACATCTGGGTTTGTCAAAATATCTGTAGAGCTGCAAAGGGTCTTTATTCCAAAACCAGCTCTAAGGCAACGATTGCTATAGGCAATCTTACCTGGTGTAATTGGACTCCCTGACAAATCTATCTCCAAGGAGTGAGAGGAATGTGGAAAGGTATCACATTCAAGAGTCTTCCTGCTTTCTGCTTTGTCAACATTCATGTGCTAAGTAGGGTCCTAAAATAAAGCTAGATTCAGAATTTGGGCCAAGAAAGCTGAACTCAACTTTCTTTGTGAGGTCTTCAATAAAAGGTACCAGGCTGAAATATCCCTACTTTAGTATCCCACCCCACCAGCCACCAGGAACGACCACTTCTACTATATTTGTTTTCCATCCCCCACTTTGAGCAGGCATTGCCCATAGGTCTTGCTCAGTTCTCAGTGGACTGATCTTCTGCAAATTATTTATACCATTACAGACCATGGCTATATTCCTAAACCTGTGGATAATATCTCCTCTGTGTGAAAATGTAAGGTGCTTCATGATGAGAAAACATGGTGTCCATCCTGAATGTGGGTGGGTAGTGCTATCAATTTCTTCAGGGGGCCACCTTTTACTAATGAATTTATCCTTCTTCAGTGCTAAAACATTTGTTTGCTTTCATCATTCCCCAAGGATTCCCAGAGATGAAATGTGGGGAGTGAATTCATCTGAGGGGAAAAGTGGGCTAAAGTTGCCCGAAATAAGTTGTTGATATTCTTTTCAAGCTTAAAGTTCATTTCTTAATAGTTATTCTTTCTTTTAAAAAATAAATAAAATGTATTTTCTCAGATTATAAATGGTTTATATGCCCGGTCCTATCGGTTCCTTGTTCTGTATGCTTCAGAAATGTCAGAATATGTGTGCCAAGGAAGTTCTCTGCTGGTATAAGTGCTGTGTCTTTCTAATATGGAGATCTCTCATCCTGCTGGTTACAGAATTAAAGCTTTCATGACCTGCTAGGTGTTTAACCAAAGACACTCTGCCTTCTCCTCTTCACTAGGATGGCCAAGGATAGCCTCAAAACAGTGGTGGGATTCAGCCAGTTCGCACCACTTCGGCAGAACCGGTAGCTAATTTTTTGTTGCCCAGGCCCAGAATGGACTTCCGGAAGCAGCATCCACACAGAGAACCTCTTGTTCACATATTTGAATCCCACCACTGCCTCAAAGCAATATTCACCAAGAGGGAGGGCAGGAGAAGGAAAGTGCTGAAAGCAATTGAGGGACAAGAGACTCCAACATTTTAATTTTGTTCTCATTTTTGCTAAAGAGCTATGATTTAATTAGAGCAGAAATAATCTTAGCATTGCAAACTTGGAGGGTTGTTTTAATTGCATTGCAGTTATATTAATACTGTCAACTTCTTAGTAGATATTAACTGTCCACAAATAATGCAGTCACTCGCTATTTAATTTTGGATGGTAGAATTGGAAGTTTGGCTCATTCTGTTTTCTACCCTAGTCTTAATTGCTAATAAATTTAACTTTAATCAGAAGGACGAATCATATTATTTGATTTCCACACACACTGCATCCATCACACTAGGTCATGATTAACAAAGACAGAAATATTTTAGCTTTGTGAATTTTGAAATGTCCATAACTATAAGCTATTCATTTTGTAGAGATGGTAACAAGGCAGCTATAAAGATTTGTTGCAGTGTCATTGGGAGATGGAATATAGAGAAGCAACCAAGATAATAGTCAGATAAAGGGCAACTTAGCCCACAGCAGGAATGTGGACAAGGCAAGTAAAGGAGACAGGGAGAGAAATATACTTTTAGACTTGCCAAACAAGGTTAATGTAACCTTACAATAAAGCAGAATTAGCTCATCTGGCCATGTTTCCTATCTGGTCTACTTTGCAAGACTCATATCAATTTTGCAATTTTGAAAGAACATTTCTTTCCCCCACCATCACCACCCACCACTAGAAAAGGTATTTTCTGAGCCACTTACGCTGCCCACGTGCCTGCTGTGGGCTAAGTTGCTTTTATCTGGCTATTCCCTTGGCTGAGTCTCTTTGCAATGCCTCCCATAGCCATTCCCTCATACCATTACAGGAGCTCAGCTCAAGACACGTTAGGCTGGTTAGCTTACCTGTCATTACCTAGTAGTGATTAAATACCTCAAAATTACCATGCAAAATATATTAAAGCTGGAAATACTTCATAGTCTGTTTAGGTGATGAGTGGAGAAAGCAGAATTGTAACAGAATCCATTTTGTTCTATGTGTTATCTTGGAGGTTGCATAATCTGTCCATCCTGCTTGTCAATGTAGCTTATGAAAGTTGGACTTTCTTGTGACCCCATTTTATTATCTCTTGCCAACATTCATCTCCTCTATTAAGGAAGGATGCTGACATAAGTAAGACCCATATGGTGTGAGCTAGCCAAGTATATTTTCATATACTACGTTAGTAACATGGAGGTACATAATTGTTTTGGTGATGACAAATCCAATGCTCAAGTGATGTACCAAGTAGCTGAAAGGTAAGCCCACATGATATCATCTGCCATGCTTGATTTATCATAATAATACACAACTCAGACTGCTGAAATACCTGTAGAAAATCAAGAGTCAGCCTATCCTGCAATGTCCTTCTTTTGAAACTGAGCAATTTTGTTCCATCTGCTATTAGCCTTCTTCTATGTACTATAATTGAACAGAAAAGAATATATAGAGCATAACCTGATCAACCATCACAGAGAATGAAGTCTGGAATGTGCAACACATTCTTCTCACTTTGCCCCGCTGACAGAACCTATAGGTGCTAATAGTCCCAGTTGTTCCTCCTACTTTGACTTTCTGCCATTTTCCCTTTTCTAGAGGGTGAGTCTGATTAAATATATTTTCCAAGGAGATATTTCAGGACATAGCAGCAATGCCTCAGTGGATTCAGTATATTCCATGTTTAGAGCTCCGTTCCTAACTTCATTAACTCTTCTTATGTCAGACATTGCCTGGGCCTGGACCCATGAAAATTGTTGCTGGGAATAACACATATCTGCAGGTATTTACTAGCTGGTCTTCTCATGATTGAATCTTCTGGCACATTATAGCAAGGGTGATCACTTTCCAGAACTGTAGAATAGATTTCCTTACAAAATTATAAAATTGATTTACTTAAAGCATTTATATGAGTGAAATGTAGTGTAATAGTTATGGGGTTGGACTAGGATGGTGGAGATCTAGGTTCAAATGTAACTTTGGCCACAGAAACTGGCTTTATGTCTTTGGATCAGTCATTTTCTTCCAGCCCAGCCTATTTCATTGTTTGGTTTTGCAGGGATAAATGAAAGGAGATCCCCATTTAAGCTGCCTTGAGCATCTAGAAAAATGGGATAATGTGAGACTAAAATAAAGTACTCTGGCTGAAAAGATTCCCCAAGTGACTTATAAGCCAATAAAAGCAAGATAATGCATGTTGTCAGGTATATAGTCCCCAACCTTTCCAGGTCTGCAGATTGGCAGTGGCGTATGCGGCATGGTTTCCCACGTGTGCCACTGCTTTCACAAATGGAGCTTTGCATGCCGGCTGCTGCTTGTCCGGCCCGGTTCCCAACAGGCCATAGACCGGTACCATGGGCTAGGAGTTGGGGACACTGGTCTAAGGTCTATAAAAGGGAAAGGAAATGAGGAGTGGAGAAAAAAAACAAGAAAAGAAACAAGCACTTCTTAAAATCATTCATGTTAGAAGATTATTGGAAAAACCTGATATAAGTTTAAAAGAAAATAGAAGTAAAATATTGAGAATGATCGTCCTTCTTGTCTCATATTTCCAGTTTCATGAGATGGCTACTGGATCATAACTGTGGGACAACCAAACTTCATTTGAGCCTGGTATCTTGGGTGGTTAAAAGAGACAGAGGGGGAGATTCTTCATTTACCTCAATGTGGAAGGAACACTGCAATTTTTTGGTAGTGCTCCCACTCCCATGGTGGCAAAGTATGTTTTCTCTCATACCCCTTTAGGTCTAAAATTAACTTATAGGCTTTAGGTTGGAAGGCAAGGTGAATGTCTTTTTTTTCCGATTTTATATCAGTCAATAGAGGAACATTAGCTTATTAGTTCAACTGAGTGGAAGAATTTTTAACAAATAACAACGCAATCTTAATACTTTCTGACAATGAGACATTCTGAAATTGGATCTTTCCCATTTATCTAATGCTCTCAAAACTGATCTAATCTAAGGACCAAGCTAAACTGCTTCCGCTTGTGTAAAAGGAAAAATGCTAGCAAGATCAGGGCCATCCAATGGGAAGTGCTGTTAATGGGGGCTATCACTAAGAAAGCCTATCATCTGAACAATACCTGTGCAAAGAAGAGGACTTGCAACAAGGTCTCTGTTCGTGGCTTGAATAAAAGAGCAAGTTCAAACCTGGCAAGGGTATTGCTTGATACATGGTGGAGCTCCCCGTAAAGCCTTTTCAGAAGTAATAACCAGACAGCCAGTTTGGTTTAGTGGTTAAGGCACCAGGCTGGAAAGCAGGAAACTGAGTTGTGGAAGCCGGCTAGGTGACTTTGGGCCAGTCATTCTCTCTCAGCCCAACTCACCTCACAGAGTTGTTGTTGTGGGGAAAATAAGAGAAAGGAAGTTTGTTGGATATGTTTGCCGCCTTGACTTATTTATAAAAATAATAATGGCGGGAAATAAATAAATTAAAGAAAGAAAGAAAGGAAGGAAGGAAGGAAGGAAGGAAGGAAGGAAGGAAGGAAGTTGGATATGTTTGCCGCCTTGAATTATTTATAAAAATAATGATGGCGGGAAATAAATAAATAAATAATAAATAAATAAATAAATAAAATTAACTAACTAACTAACTAACTAACTAACCCAGCACTATTGTCCCTACTTAAGAAAAAGCACAAGCCCCGAGGATGTATAATTTTGCATTTTAAATTTAGTGACATCATCTTAACTCCAGAAATATTGTACTATAATACCTTTATGGTAACTTCTCAAGTTCCTTACTCCTTAAGTTAAGTGCATAATGTATTCATTATATCGTTCTTGTTGTCTGACTGTATGTTCTCCATCTCAATTTTTACTGGCAGCCCTACCTTCTTTAATTTTCTAAATTTAACCTGTATGTTTGACACCAATAATTCATGGTCTGTTCCACAATCTGCCCCTGAAACTGTCACAGCTGGCTGGATTTCCTTTTCACATTTTCTGTTTCCTGTATTTCTATTTCCTAACAGATAGTCCACATGATTCTGGTTTTCTATCCTGTGATATCTAAGTGAGGAGTTAGCATTTCTGTCACTTGAAGCAGATGTTGGCAATGAACAAAGAATTGTATTCACAAAATGCTTATTGGCCTCTGTCCTAAATTATTGCATTTATCAAATCCAAGTATTCTTGTAATTATACGCTCCTCCATTTCTCTAATTTTTCTTATTCCAATTACCATAACGAGGGCTACATTGTTTTTTGATGTTTCATTTAGCACTTCTTGCAATTTGTTACAGAATTCCTCAGGATCTTCCCTCCCTGTATCTATATCGGCTTCATTAACTTCAATAACATAGATACTCATTGAATATCCACTGATTCTAATAGAAACAGAATTACATCCTTCTTAATTCAAATCTGTACTTCTTGGATCATCTTTCTAAATAGCGGCACATTCCTCCTCTTTTGATACTGGCACCATCAAACTAATTTTGATTTTGATTGTGTTACATCATTAGTTGCAGATCCACCTGTACAAGTCCTGTGCTTTTCCCAGAATCCCCCCCCCCCATACTGGAAATGTCATCTTCTGGTACCCAAACTCCTCTGTAGTTTCAGTCATAGCTATACAGTCTCTTTACAACAATACAAAACTTGATTTGATTGCTGCTGCCTGAACAATAGGGTTTCCTGCCTGAGCAGGGGGTTGGACTAGGAAACTTCCAAGGTCCCTTCCAAGTCTATTATTCTGCCTTTTTTCAGGTTGAAGTTTTTTCTACTTTGACTTTCTTGGTACTTATAAAGCTTTATCTGCTGTCCTGTTGCACGATATCCTTAGCTTCACACCATTCCTCTTGACCTTACTGGAGAAGAAAGGATGACCTTGACAGTAGCTCCCATCAATGTCACTCTTAGTATCATTGAAACTATTAAGCCTTCCCACAATATCAAAGCGTACCCACGTATACACACACATATCCCAAAAAGAGCGAACTAATGCTATGCACTAAAATGATGTCCCCATCCAAGATCAGCAGAAATAAAGAAAGCATCCATATTCTGTTTTGCCGTTTCTTATGCCAGGATGAAAGAGTGTCAAGACTTGCCCTCTTACAAATCAGGCTGAGGCAGAAGGGCTCTTTAGTTGTTCAAATGCTTTGAAAAATGAGAGACGCAGAGCAGTTTAGATTACCAGTGTCTGGGAGTAAATTGTGCAAAAATGTCAGCCTCAGTGGCAAAGTTCAAGATAAAACAGTGTCTGCTAATTTAATCATTTACCATGAAAATACCAGTTATCTTAATCTTACATGAAGTTCTTAAGAGCAATGCACATAGTTTTATGTAATTGAATCATGGCTCTGAAGAAAGAAAGGAAATATGAAATGCTTGCTTCTTAGCATTTTTTTTTTAGCAGGCAGTGCAAAAACCTTTACATTCCCCTTTCAGGATTATATGAACCATTTTTCCTTTTAAGTATATGAATGCATCTGACAGTTTGAGCTTATAAAGTAATGGAGAGAAAGGTGAAAATTCTTCAGCACACTTCTCTGGGGCTATTCCCTTGTTGAGAACGTTTGGGGCTTTGGGAACAAAATTTGGGGGGCAGCTGAAAAAACAAGCTGAACAATTTGTCCATGTTGTTCATTTTTCTTCAGATGCCTGATAAACTACTGCACTAGTAACCTTGAGAAAGCTCGGATGTCTTCATTTTCCATCAGAGCAAGAACGGCATAGCGTTGACATCGGAGCATCTGTGGTTTTGTGTCCAGCCAGTTGGAATCCATGAACAGCTGTGATGAACAGAGCCAGGATGGAGAAACAGGAGGCGGCAATGTCCAACGCTGAAGCCCTCTTTCTGAATGAGACCAGGACAGCGGAACCCTGCCATAGCAAGAGAAACTAAACAGATTGATTCTCAGTGACTCATTTAGCTTCAGGATTGGACAGATCTTTCCCCTGCTGGCAATTTGGCGAAGCATCAGTGGATCAGATACCAAGATGAATAGCTTAAAATAATTAAGGGGAGGGAGGAGGATTGAATCTAAAAAAAACTGCTAGCCATCCAATTCTTTTCTATGCAATGAAAGACCCTAAGCAAATTACATTTAGGTTATTAAATATTAAGTCATTGGATTTACCTCCATTTGGCCCAAAGCAGGAAACTGGAAAATATTCAGAGTCGATATTATTGTGTTGATGGGCTGTTTATCACTGAGTGACTGACTGAATTTTGGCAGGTCAGTGAGATCTTTGACACATGAATGGAAAAGAGGCAATTGAAATCTCCCCTTCAAAAAAAAAAAAAGAGAGAGAGAGAGAAGAGAGTAATTAATTCAGCAAACATTTCTGGCGTGAATATGGATGTGTATCAACCCAAAAATTGCTTGCAGCCAAGAAGGTTTTTGCTCAGCAAGTGGGACTTTTAACCTTGCGTTGACATTTGAGTTCTGCTTTGCTTCCATTGAAGAAAGTAGAAATGCTGATACACTTTCCAGGAAAAACAGGATCTCATCCTGGAAGCAAAATAGACAGTGCTTTGTATTTAAAACGTGAAATCAGAAGCAACAGGCTCATTTAGTATCAGTAAAGGTCAGTTAAAATTATAGAGACATCCTTTGGAGCAAATCCTCTGTCTTGTATTTGCATATTTATGAACTAGAGATTATGACAGCCCATTCCATTTATTAGAGCAGTGATGCTATAGTTAATAGTCTGTCAGCATTTCCATTATAAACTCCCTTTTTCAGGGTTTTAATATCCCGGCCGCTTGAAATCTCGTCAAGCAAGCGAGTTACTTTTGTCGAGCCAGGTGCAAAAAAAATTTTCTGTTTGTTTTTCTTTAATTTAAAGTCAAAATAGATTAAAGGGATTTGGTCTCTTCTGACTTGGAAGATGAAGTAGGTAGAGCAAAGTGAAGGGTGGTATTGCACTTTCCTACTATCTCCTTTGCTTGGGGTGTCTGTACTAAAACAGTGACCCTATTTAAAATCTTTTTTTCTCCTCAAAATGTTGCTCTCCAGATAACAATTCCATTCCTAGGTCATGCTGGCTAGGAAAATCTAATATAAAGAGGGCATCAGGTTAGGAAGCAGGATCTACAACTACAGCACAAACTTTAGGAGTTTGATTAAGAAGAGAAAACTGTTCTGTCCCTTTAAGTTATTTGGTTCCTGCAGGATAATTTTGCTGCATTTTAAAACACAGATTAGTTCAACTGGAATATTTATTTCAAAGCTTCTGATTTGAATTACGCTATTAGTGCAAGATATATATATATAGAGAGAGAGAGCCAGTTTGGTATAGTGGTTAAGGCATCAGGCTAGAAACTAAGAGTCTGTGAGTTCTAGTTCTGCCTTAGGCACAGCTGCATGACCTTGAGCAGGTCACTTTTTTTCAGTCATATATAGGAGGCAACGGCAAAGCACTTCTGAAAATCGTGCCAAGAAAAGTTCAGGTATTTATCCAGGTATTCTCAGAGAATTGGACACAATTGAACAGAAGAAGGGGGGGGGGAATCATAACTCCAGAATTATTTTGACCAAATTTACCTTTTTTCTTTAAAAGAAAAGAATTTTAGCTTTTGTAATGAAAGGGCTATATAAGGGACTCAAATTAGTGACTCTGCCATGTGGACAGTCTTTTCAAAACAAGCTCATAATAAAATGTATTCATTTATGCACCCTTTGATATAATCTTATGAATTACTTCCATTCCATTGCTTTGATTTTTCTCTCTCAAAGGGACACTTCAAGAGGCTTATAGTTATATATTCAATTAGACAAAATTCCTATCCTTATTCAACAGTCTCTACAAATGCACATTTAAAAAAAAGAAGTAATAACATTGGTTGTGTAAGTTAATACCTTCTTGTCTATCGCAAATTTTGACAGCTAAAAATGGTAGGATAGGCAATCTATACATTTTCACAAAAGATGAGAAGTCCAGAACATTTTTATACTATACGACTTTTCCACTCAAATTGCTCATCTTAAAGTATAGCATATACTGTACTGTATTCATGGCACAGTATTTTTCCTAGGGCTTCAGTACTGTATAAGGGTGCAGTAGAAATGTCACTAAAGGGCAAAAATAACCAGACTTACATACGGGTTCATGTTTTCAAAACTTTTGTACTAAAATTTTGGACACAAATCTGTTGAGTGGGAAGAATCAGAACCACACAGTAAGTTCCAGTTAAGCTGATTTATTGCCTATGCCTATACACAAGAATTTAGTCACCAAACAGTCAGCACTAAATTGGCACTAGATAAGAGTTAACAGAATTCAAGAGGAATTGGATTTAGATCATTTGTGGGAACATAATGACTCCAGGTTGATTCCTCTCTTGACTCCACCCCTAGGCTCAGCCACTCCCGAGAAAATCAGATTTTGATCTCTAGCATTGTATTTGAAATGATGCAGCTATTAAGTTTTCTTTCTAGATCAGTTTCAATAATGTGCAGTGAGTAAGTTTTATAGACATAAAACTAGAAAGAAGATCATGCCAGCAATCTATTTAAATATATGAAGAGTATGCAATAATGTTTTATTAAAATATATTAAACCTGAAGGTAGACTTGGCACCAGCACACACTATATACTTGATTTGCTGTATTTATTTATTTTTTTATTTTTTTTGCAACTAGGTGGGGAAGGGTAGAGCATGCCAGAGAAAAAGTTAATGTGTTCTTGAAAACTAATTATTATATAATTAGTTACAACAGGATATGTGCAATTGAGTAATAATGTTCTGGGTGTGTCAGGCAGTTATTGTCACTGCCAACATTCATTTGGAGAGAAATTAAGCTTACACAGGGATTTACACTCTGAGCAATTGTTGGGATAATCATAAACAGTTTAAATGCTAATTACTTTAATAAATATTTCTGTCCATATTGTAAATGAAGCCTTCTCACAAAATACACTGGAATAGGTTACTAGATATAGAATGATTACTTAAATATCTCCCATATCAAGAGGACATACACTTATCATTTCATAATTTAAACCACACCCAACTTTACAAACAAAGCAAAATTTTGATCAAAACTTCATTACTTAATTTTCAAGATTTCAACACAAGTAGACAACTTTATGCTTTTCCTCTCCCATTCATATAATGTATATATGGGCATCTCAATTCTCCCTCCCCACCTCCCATCCCCACTCATTAAAAAAAGTCCTATAGAGATATAATTCCAGGTCAATAGGTTGGAATTAGTTGGGCCGTGATTAAGTTTGAAAGAAAATACTAGCTTGTGAATGAGCAGCTTGATGAAACAAAAAGACGATGACATTTCTTGAAGGTGCTATTGATTACAAGTCCTCTAAGAACTAGACTTCACTACAGTTCAAAGAAATGGTCTTATCTGGCCAAAAAAAATGGATATTAGGGAAAAGAGGAGACCATATTTCCTTTGAAACATACATTCAGGAGACTCATATCTTAGATGCCCTTAGTTGTTAAAACCCCATCAAGAAATATGAAAAAAGTAAACGTGCTTAGGTAAAAAGATACAGTCATCTATTTTTCTTATTTAGAGTTAATAAGATATTGTAACAAAAGTATTGAACTAGTTGAACTAAACAAATCCCCATATGGCTCATTAATCTCATCTTAATCTAGAAATATACATATTTTGTGATGTGAGTTCCTGTAGAAAAATAAAAATAGATATAATAATTATATTATTATCATCAACAATAATAACTACTGCCATAGCAAAATCTTTTAGTTATATCTTTGGCAATGAACCATAGGATTCCTGTATATGGAAAGACTAGATTGATTTTTGCTTTAACATTACAATTCCCAAATAATGTTTTCGTGACCAAAGTGTATTTAGCTAGTTGTCTTTTCTTTTGAGCCTTAATGCAAATTGAATTGACTCTGAAGTGAAAGATGAAATTGTTTGTAACTTGTGTTGCAAATAAGTGACAGCAGGAAGATGTAGGAGGAGGAGGAGGAGGAGGAGGTGTTTGTTAAGGTTGCTCAAATCCTTCATAAGAGAAAATGCAGACTATGGAGAAAGAATTAAGACCACAGATTAATTCAAGAAACGCTCTTGCCCTCAAAAAAGTTGTGATTAAATGTAAATCAACTTTAGAAGTTGATTCAAGTGTCTTCAAGGGCAGTTTTATGATATGCCCTTCAATACCATTCAGAAAGCAAAACTATTGTTTATTTTTTCACTATGAGTAAAACACCCAGAACATATTATACAAACGCTTTTCTACAGTTGGGAAAATAACAAGTACCTTACTTTCATACATTACTTGTTTTAAAATTTTGAGTTAGAGGATCTGAAAAATAAGAAGGCACATATTTCCTTGTACCATCTAAGATATGAAAAAGATGTGTATTTTGTGGCAAAAACAGTTACTAAACTATTCTGCGACTCATATCTTTTCTTTCTCTCATTTGAACATGGTTATTTTCTTCTGAAAAATGATTAGAAATAGCATTCATGTGTAGTTTAAGAAATCTTATCTGGACTAGGTGTAGTTTAGCACTTGTAAAATCTGTCTGAGGGACAAAAGCATTTGCTGGATAAGTTCAGCCCAAAAAAACCCAATAATTTTGAAATTAACTATCTTATATGTGGTATCTTGGCACCTAATATCCCCAACAGTTACAGTGGGGAACAGGAGTTTATTCAGGGGAGTCAAAAAAGTCAAGATAGTGGCCATAGCCATGAGATAAAAGCCATGTATCCTTGTTGTGTCTATGATAATTTGCCACAGCCATCATACAATGGCCAACTTGCCACGGCCAACTTGCTGTGGGATAACTCGCCATGGCCAACTCGTCATGGGACAACTCACAGCAGGAGAAGAATTACACTAATATCAAAGAAATGGTAGAATAGAATCATTAAAGAAAGGATGGAAAAGGAGGGACAGAATAAAATGTGAATAACAACAATTAAAATATTTTTTATTTATTTTAAATAATTAAATTGAATTGTTAAATTATCCCACGGTGAGTTGTCCTGTGACGAGTTGGCCCTGTTGAGTTGTCTGCAGAAGGTTGTCTGTGGTGAGTTTTCCCATTCTGATCCTTGTTATGTGCCTCACAACTCATGTAAAAAAATAATGGAGATTAAGCATATGCTTGTGACCATCATCTTGACTGATTTGACCCCTCCCCCCTTCCCCTTTCTTAGTGGAAGAAAGACAAAAGAAATGTTTAGAAAATCAATCAGTCTGAAAGGGGTTGTGGGGTTGAGGAAAGCAGGTTTCCTGTGAGAAGGTTGGCAATGTACACTATATGTAATAGTATTAAGAAACACTTTAGGAGTCACTGACCTCTGGAGCCAAGTTGCAAAACTGTACCCGGAAGTGGGGGGGGAACTATCGTAGTGTTACTTCCAGTGCTTTTTTTGTAAAAAAAAAAAAAAAAGTGCCGGAACTCACACATGTCATACAACCCACTTTGCCTACCCTACAAGGTTCCATCCAAAAAAGGTGCCGGAACTCCGTTCTGAGCGTTCTATGAGAAAAAAAGCCCTGGTTACTTCCATTTGGTTCCACATACATGTGCGAGAAGGCGTTTTCTTCATTGATGTGTATAAAAACTAAGGAAAGGAATTGTCTTCAGCTGGAATCTGATTTAATTCTATCAGTAAGCACTCTCCAGCCACAAGTGCAAAGATTAATGTCAGAGAAACAGGCACAAGTTTCCCATTAAAAGTGTGGTAAGTGGGTGTATTTTATCACTTTTGCCCTTTTTTTTGTCATTGAGTTTTTGACACATTGCTAAGCCACTGGTGGTACTCGAATAGTGTCATGTCCTAAAAGTAGTACAATCTGTAAAAAGGTTGAAAAGCCCTGGCCTAGAGAACTGTCCATAAGAGATGGCGTAGCCCACAGCTGCATAATGGGTAGAACTTTACCTCAGAAAGGACTCTCCCTAGTTTCTCAGACTATAAATGAGACAGTGGGAGATTTGTACTTTAAGATTTGCAAGATTCTGTTATTGCAGCTTTACAATAAAGTAGATTTAGTTCATTTGGTCATGTTTCCTGACTTCTCTACCTAGTTTTGCTATGAAAAAATTTTTTTTTTTAAAAGTATGGCAAAACCTCAGAAGAGAGCTCAAATAATATAAATACCTCTGTAGCGTTACCCCCTCAGAGGCCGCCAAAGCACAGGCTCTCCTAACCCTCCCCCTTTAGTCCCGCTCAACAGCTGCGTGTTGACAGAATATCCAGTTTCAGCGGGAGCTCACGCGGAGTGAAGAGATGGCAAGTTCTCGTCGTCAGAGGGGGATTTGCAGGAACAAAGATGACCGACCCCTAACCATGGCGGTCAGTGTGTAACAATATTTAACAGCCTCAGGCAGTCGTAGCATTAATAGTCAATAGTCCATAGCAGCCGTTTGAGAAAACAAGAGGGGGGTATGTGGAAAGAACTCCCCGGCTCCAAGCAGCAGCAGAAACCACGAGCAGAGATAATCAACACCCCGCAGTCACAGCTTGCTCTGCCAGGGAAACTCCCCACAATGTTTACAGCATGCACAGGTGTTAGTGATCAGCATTTGGATGGCCGCTGGTCTCCGAAGTGGTAGCGGCTCGCCTCCTCTTCTGTCGGGACCCGTCATCCCAGGTCTCTCTATGCCAAATCCCCCCCTTTCCTTTCTAGTTAAAACCTGGTTCAGCACCCCAGGCAACTTCCTCACTCTCTCTCTTCCCCTTGCTTGGGATATCCCCTTGCAAAAGAAAGCAATAAAACCCCACTCTCTCTCTCTCTCTCTTCCTCTCCTTCCCACTACTCCAAAGGAGAGGAGTTACCTAAAACTCCAATTCTCTTCGGCTTCACCTGGTCTCTCCCCAACAGCAACAACAACCACCCCCACTCTCTTTCTCCTTTTCTTCCCTTCCCCCAGTCTACACCTGCCGCACCCAAACCGGCAGCAGCTATCCGAGCTTTCCACTCCCCTCTCGCTGGCCAGGCTCCCGCAAAGCCTTTCGGTCAGCCTGCTACACCTCAATAATAGCAGAGTTAGCTTAGTCTATGAACAGTTGTTACAAGTTAAGTATACTTACTCTATCTGAATGCTGAAGTGGAATCACCTCTCAAAAATCTCTCAGTTCTATATTTTACAATGTTCTAGATTGTAAATAAATTTCTCTATTATGTTTTACTAAATAGAAGACTGGAACTTGATTTAATTCCAACCCCACATCACCCAAGACCACATTTGTACAACAAGTGAATGGGAACAATTATATAAACACTTTAACAAAATGTTTTAAGTGGAAGAAGTAGATAGAAAAGAAACAAAGGTGCTGTTGTCAAGCCCCTGTGGGCTTGCCACTAACAGGAGGAGGGGATAAGACCACCGGATGGAGGCGTCAGAAGGCAGCAGATGGGACCAGCAGCAACAGCCCTTTCCCTCCCCCGTACCTGTCTGCTGGAAGGGGGACCCTGCAGAGCACGGCTACGAGGCCATCCCGCCAAACAGCTGAGCAGTGCAGAGAAGTGGCAGGGAGCTGAACACTGAAAGCCTGCTTCCTTTCCTTGCCTTGCTGCCCTACCGGCGTGCACGCCGGATGCTGGCTAGGTGGGTGGGGGTGGGGCCGGCCAGGAGGCACCTATTTAGAGCACTGGGAGGCAGTTGCTCCCAGTGCTGACTTTTTTTGCTGTTCGTTGGAATCCTGCATGCCAGAGCGTTCTGGAAATAAACCAGCCACATGTGAACTCAACGGCTTGTGTCTTGTTGTAGCCAGGGATGTGGCAAGGACATCTGACAGAAAGTCAGTGCTCTTTTCTATTGGTCCCTACCCAGATCTGGGTGCTGATTACTGATGGAGAGGTGTCTAGGTCTTTTTGTTCCTTTTTGGGCTAGGTGATAGTCTCTTTTGCATAGTCTATAGATGTTGTTAATGTCTATATCTCTATTGATGGCTAATTTGTCAGAATATCAGGCTTCTAGAAATTCTCTAGCATTTTTGCACTAGGCTTTCTCTAGGATGGTCACATTTTCCCGATTGAAACTATGGTTAGATCTGTCTATATGTTGTGAAATTAAAGGATTTTCATCATTCTTCTGACTGCTGGTTGGTGTTGGTGAATGAGTTCTGCAAGTCTTCTGCCTGTTTGTCCTACATAGTGGTTGTTGCAGTCCTTACATTTTATGTTGTAGATGATTCCTGTTTTTTCTTCTGGGGTTGTTGGGTCTTTTGGTCTGCTTAGGATGTTTTGCAGGGCTTTAGTTGGCTTGTGTGCCATGCTGATTCCATGTGGTTGTAGTAGAGGAACACACACTGCAGCACCCCGGAACAGAAGAAAGCGGAAATAGAGCATCTGTACAACATATTCCAACAAAATGGATATCCACACAACTTTATCAAAACATCCCTGACCACTCAACCCAATACAACACAACCAACACAAACCCTAAAAAGAATTCACTGCCATACATCAAGAACATCTCAGAAACCACCAACTGATTACTACAACCACATGGAATCATATATATCCACAATATTTGCTAAAGGTTTTATAAACTTTTCTCTAATATCTTCACCAGAATCCTCCAAATTTCAAACAAAATTCCTTCTATCTCATTCCAACAGATTATCTAGAATTCTTTCTAACTCTGTTAATAACTTCTGTGTTACTTGCCATAATTTCCACTTTGTCATTAATTTGTTTTATATCTCTAGGCATTTGTTTTACAAAAAAATTCCATCTTCTTAAGTTATTCTTTCATCTCCATTTACCAGTCTTCCATCCATTATTTTTTCAAAAGCTGTCAATTTAGTATCAAGTGATTTAGTCAATTTAGTATCAAATGATTCAGCTCAGATACTACCCAGTTCCTCAAACATTTCCTGAAGTAAATATTTTGTAATTCGTCTCTCTACTGCTTGCCCTAGTAATCCTCTCCTCCCCTCTGCTATTTTTGCTGCTTTTCTGGTAGTTGCTATTATGATATTATAATCCAAAAATGAAAGTATCATAAGCAGGGTAAAGAAAAAAGGCAAACATCCCCCTTTTTTTTCTATTTTGTCTTCTTGTTCCCTTAATACTTCATCTCAACTGGCACTTTGTAGTTACAATAAGCTTCATAGTCAGCATCTCCATAGTTACAGTCAGAATCATAATCTGACTCATATTACCTTTATCTTTAAAAATCTACCGATTTTCTGTAGTCTTTAATAGTAAACAAAAAAGTCCCACACTCCTGTTTGCTTGTCTATTTTAATTCCAATTTATTTTTTAAAAAATCTTTCAAAAGAACTATGTCCTTTATCTGTTTTAAACTTTCTTACATCCACTTTTTGTTAAGCGTTCTGCAAAGTTTTTAAGTCTTTAAAATCTTTTCTCTTTTTCCTTATTGTACCATTCAGAAAATCTCTCTTCAGCTTATTTACATCCAAAATTGTTTAAGAAATAAGGGTCATATAAACTTTAGGTCCATATTAGGCCACATGTAGTTCATTACTTATTTGTACCCATCATTTAATACCAATCTCAGTATGTATTGCACTCATTGGAGTAAGAAAATTAAATCTTAGTAAAATATTAATTTTAACTCTTGTAGTTTTATCTAGCCAAGACAATTTTCCCCAATCTGGATATATCTGCTATTACCCTTTTCCAAGTTGGTAAATAGTTTTTAAATAAATCCCTATTAATTTTTGTCATACAAATTCCTAGATATTTCTCCTGTTTTATAGTTATGTTAAATTCCAAAAATATGTATGACTTTTCTTCCTCTGCCAAATTCCATATCAACATTTTAGTTTTTCCTTTATTAATCCAATAACATGATATGAAACCATGTTGTAGTTCATATTCTATGAACAATGCTAAGAAATCATTCTGCTGGGTGACTGTAAATCTCATCATAAGAGTATAATTTTAGTTTATGTTCTTGAGTTGCTAATTTAATTCCTTGAATTTTATTTTCATGACACGTTTTCATTGCTAATGATTTTAATGCCAGTAAAAATAAAGAGAAAAGAGGGCAAGCTTGTCTTGTCCATTTCAGTATATTACACTGTTGTGATAAAAGCTATTTACTACTATCTTGGCTTTTGGGTTTTTTAATAAATGCCCATATCTGAGTTTTAAAAATAAATCCTTTGTGTTATGCAAAAGCCAGTTAGTTTTTAAAATGCAGAATGAAAGTTCTTGGGTTGCAAATCACACTGTGTCAAAGTAGCTGGCTTTTGGCTTAGCACAATGAATGAACAAAGCCATCATTTATAATAGCATACACCTAATATGACCCCAACCAACACTGTTTAAAAATAATCATAAATGATCCATGGTCTAGCATAATCATAAATCCAGCTAGGTGGATGAACATATGAACATATTTATTCTCTGTTTTAGTTCCCTGTGTTCTTTGTAGTAAGCTATTCTTTTATCTAGTTCCAAGAAGAAATTGAAAGAAGCCTCAACTTCTAAGGAATTCTAACTTCTAAGGAGGAATCACCCTTTTTATATTGGGAATGGTTCTATCAATTTCACCTTGGAAATCAAGATCTTCTAGGTCAAGCAGCCTGGAAATTGTTCTGCCTGAAACCCAAAAGTCTCTATTGGATTCTTCAAAGTCAAATGGGCAGTTTGATGCATTGCCGTCTGGTGTGCATTAGGTGAAAGTCAAAACCTCACTAAGAAAGCAGGTGAAATCAGAAGCCGAAGAAATCAAATGTGGATCAGAGAAGTAAGAGGCCAGATAACAAGAGGAGCAATGCTGAATTGATGCTCAAATGTAGTCAGAAGTTCAACCTGAAATTCCAAGGAATTAAAATCAAATGGAGAAGCTGATTGACAATGTATTAATGAATTAGTGAAATGTTTTATAATCAGTGTTTCTCCAGCCATTCCTTCATTCCACTATTAATCTTTCACTCTGAAACAAATGCAGGAGTTTTCAGGAAACTTTAGTCTTTAGACTCATGGACGTATTGTTGCTATTCCCAATCCAGGGCAGATGCAGATGGCCGGGATTTTTTCCTCCTTATTATCCATTGTTTTGAAATCAACCACTGATGCCTTCCTCTGTAGAGGAGACATTAGCTGGATCTGTAATAGAAAAGCATAGTGACATCAGAAAAGGCAACTGTAATGTGTTATTACAAGTCCCAGGAGACAGGATGAGAAGGAACTTAGAACAAGGGTGGAAAGGGAAACAAAATGGAAAATTGTGAGAGTGCTTTGTCTGAAACTTACATAATAAAGTGTATTAAGTTATAAATTATTCTGATAGGTTTATTAAGAATCCTGTAAGAAGGAAAACAGCAACATCTACACACCGAAATATCCGCACACATATATTAAACAAGAAAAATGCTACTGCTTTTCCAAAGATTAATCATCTACCTGTCTTCATCAATGATACAAAGAATGAGAACAACCAAAGCTTCCAAATTATTCTTTTTATAGAGCCTCTTGTAAAATAATGACCCACAGCATCCAAACTAAAGAAGTAGTTGACAAAGATCCTATCTTTTAAAAATGGAAAGAGAAAACGTTACAGTGGTATAGAAGATTATTGTTTTTATACATCCAAGACATGCATTGCTTTTAAAAGATATTGCTCTCTATCTTTATTTCATATACATTATTAATAGTGCAACAATAAACTAGGATCTTAACATTTGAATACCTGATGCTGATGAATTCAGAGACTCAAGGGATTTGAAAAATTTATGTAGTGGACAATGCAATCCATGAAGGGGAAGGGAGGGGAAAAGAAGGAAGGAAGGGCACAATCCTGTTGAATTTATTAACAATAGGGGATCTTGTTGGTGGAAAGACAGTGACTCATCCATTCTCATCTACTGTTTCTGAAGCTTTTTTCCCCCTTAAATGTTAGGCAAAAGCAACCAGATACACGTGTAGAATTCAAACTAGTTACTTTATTGTATTCTCCCTAGAGTGCAGGAATCTCCTCAGGGAACAGATAGTTAAGTCTCTATGGAGCTTAAGGGGGGAGGGGGATGTCAGTCCTAGATCTCTTGTTGCTGTGTAACAATTCAAGGATAATTCCCTGCTTGAGTTATCCTCCCTGCCTGCCTGGGCATTTCCCATCATTAAGCTACTTTCCCCGAAAGTAAGACCTACCCCAAAAATAAGCCTTAGCTTGATTTTTGGAGGTGGGCCTAGTTTTGGGGCGAGGCGCATGCCTAAAGATCAAGCTAGGGCAGGAGTGGTGGGGTAGAGCTTACCATTGCAGCCAGGCCTCCCATGGATCAACACTTGTCTCGTTGGCCAAAAGAGCAGTTTCATTCTGCAGCTGAGAATGGAGTTCCGACCTGCATATTGCTGTCAGAGGCCTTCCGGAAAGGCCTCTGACAGCAAAATGCAGGCCGGAGCTCCATTCTCAGCTGCAAAATGAAACTGCTCCTTCAGCAGCAGAAGAAGTGGGCCGGCTGGGCAGGACTGTCAGTGCCGCTGCCATGAAGTGAGTGGAAAAGACACCCACCGAAAATAAGAGCTGGTGCCTCTTTTGGAGGCAAAATAAATAAATAAGACCGGGTCTTATTTTCGGGGAAACATGGTATATATGCTGGAATGAAACTCTGAAGCATGTATGTGTATGGAGTATGTGCATAGTCCCTAAGACATCAAATGACAGTCACTTTGATCATCCATCTGGATCAAACTGGACGTATTCCAGACCACCCCATTACTAGCAGTCGATGGCACGGCTGTAATGATACTTTATCCTCCATATTATTACAAGAGCTTTATTCTACTTAATGAATTCCACCCTCCAAAAGTATCTTGTTACCCTTCCAGAGCCTTAATATAGTTCAAATTGAAAGAGCTTCTAGAATTTGTCCCTCCTCCAGTATGGTGGATGGGTTGACCTCCTTCTACTGAAATTCACTGTTCAAATAAATAATTGCTCTTCTCCATTTTGTTGAGTATTTCAGTAAATAAAATTCTCTCCCTGTCTGTAATTTTTCACTTGCTTTTTGTTGGTGGCTTCGGAGATATACCAATGGGGGAAGAGCATCAGTCATAATGTAGCATAATGCATAATGCTTAAGCAGAGAGTATGTTAATTTATAAATTTCTTTAAACTCTCCTCAATTGGCCAAATGATGTCTCTTTTACAGGAATTCACTAAGTGCTCAGGTTTAGTATTTGTTAATTGAGGTAAAACTCTTAAAGCCATTAGACAATTTAAATGTAGCTCTCTTTGAGCAATATCCTTTATTGGATTCTCCCATTATCCTTTAAATATCTTAGTGAGCAAGGGGATAAAATTAGAAAGAATTTGTTTGCTTTAAATTGCCAGCCTCTGCTTGATAAAACTATTAGCTATTTAGCTAATTGGACGGCTCTTCCATTATCATTAATTGGCAGAATTAATACAATTAAAATGGTGGCTTTATCTAAATGTTTGTGTTTATTTCAACGTGTTCCCATCAAGCTCCCTAACATGTTTTGAAAGCTTTCAATTCTCCAATTAGCTTTGTGGCTTTTCAGGGTTAGAGCTAAGATTAATTTGGAAACTCTGCAACTTCTCTTACAGTCAGCTGGGATGGCTTATTTCTGCTTGTAAACTTACTTATTATAATAAGTTATTCCCTGATACAAAGCTTCCTGTCATGGTGCCAAATGGTGAATCAAGCACATTAACCACAGAGCTAGATTAATGAGCGCAGGAAGAGCTTTTCTGAACACCGAAGTTTCTTGCACAATAATTACATAGTTGTTCTGCCAGGTCTAAACTTATCTACCCAAATTAGTAAATCTCATTTTTTCACCCTTCAAATACCTTTTTTTTTTTCAGGAATAAAATGCAATACACTGAGCCTTACCATAATGCAGTGCAACAAGCAACGTTGTGTGCTATTCAGTTAGTCAAACCTCATAAATCATAATTTTATTTGTTCAAAACACTTAGCTCACATTATCTCATGAGTCCTTGCAGTTCATAAAGTAGGCCAATCATAAACCTCTTTTGCAATGAGAGACTGTGGTTAACTTGAGGGCTAATCTAAAAGAATCTACTGATCTTATGGCAGAAGAATATGAACTGTAGCTTTAGAATTCTAATTCAATCTCTCAAACCATAATCCTAAAATTGTACATTTACTTGAAAGTAAATTCCACTAACCATGATCAAATATAGATGAGTAGCTGCATTGTTACAAGTTATATTTGTTTATTAAACATTGTTCTGACTACCTGAATTGTTATATGCTCTCATTCCTATCACACTTGTGGTATACAATTATGGCTGACTAATTAGGCTACTACAAATACCAGGTGTTCTTGAGGAAGGACAGCTCCCCCCCCCCATATTTTGTTTTCTTATTTCCTTTCTAGGCTCCATTATGATAAGAATGTACCTCTCACATGCAGTAGAACTAGTATACTATTGGTAAAACTCTGGGCTACTTTCACACATGACTTTTCTCAGGTGGCATTCTACTATCAGCATCCTGCCGTGCATGCTTACAAATGTGCCCTCAGCCGAGGACAGCTGGTAGTTACTCTGTCAGGTTACCCTTCCATTTTCAAGGCCTGTCCCTGACACAGAAAACACCAGCTGTCACCAAGTGTACTTAGAAACATTTTCCATGTGAAACTGACAAGCTAAAAGAATCTTGTCATGTCTCTACCTTTTTCTGGAGTAATGTGTGAATCTGTCCTAAGTGCCAGCAGAGACAGGAGTCTTGACTTATGAATCAGAGCAAATCATAGATACTTATTCTAAACTATTGGCAAAAATTAGCATACGTCCTTTAGAACCCAGCAGGTTGTCAGGTTCTAAAAGATGCCAAATGTATTTATCCCAGACTGAACGTCAATTTATAGTAAACATAAGAAACTGGTGGCACTATAGAATCAATTCTTTTGGGCTTTGATTGCCTAATGATAACACTGCGCAATTGTCTTCACATTTACTAGGTATTTGGGGATTCAACTCAAATAATCTCCAGTCAGTTTGTGAACAATTAGGAAGTGGAGGGCATTGAAATAGTGGAAAGTCCAACACACCTGAAGGGCACCAGGTTTGGGAAGGTTGATTTAAAGCAAATGACCCATGCAAGAAGGCACTCTCTTGGGTTGTACAGAGCAGCTTGTACTGGCTTCCTAGTTGACTCCATCTGTCATCAAATCCTTGAAGCACTACTTTGCTGAAGTGGCATCTGAAAATCTGGTCAGTTCACAACGCACATCAGAGAAACATGGAGGACACTGCCAGACTGGTGAATGGTCTGTCCTGCCTTCAAAAAAGCATTTGGGTCACTGCTAGATACTTGGGGTGACAGTCCAATCATTCTGGACAACCAGTCCTGCCATTTTGATTGGAAATTTCCCCAGGACTGTTTTTCTCTGATTAGAAAATGCCCACTAAAAGCTTATTATACATGGGCTACAAAAAATTAGATAATCATTAGATGACAGTAGAGGGATGTAGAAAATGCTTAACTCTTTGCTGCCATGTGATGATTGTCTAGACTTTTGCAACCTATATATGGGCTAACTACTTTTCTATCACATATTCCTCTCATATACAATTCCCTACACGTTTAGTTAGAAGTAAATGCCGCTGAATTCAGTAGGATTCACTTCCGTTTAAACAACTATGAGGACAGCCTGTTGGGGAAACTCTATTACCCAAAGTTCTCACCATAAACATTGAGCTATTAGGACTTAGGAGAAGCCCTTAGGCCAGGGGTGTCAAACTCACAACGTCATGTGACACCCCTGCTTTAGGCTATGCACAACCACAGGACTACTTTGGTGTTCACTGAAAGCTTTCACATAATTCATCAGGCTCCAGAACAAGTAGGAAGAGAGATGCTCTCAGGAGACAATTTATTAAGTTTTTCTTTTTAAAAAAATATGCTCTTTGAATGTGCATAGAAACTGGAAAAAAGTGAGAGGGGTGTGTCCAATGTGTAGCAGAGAAGCACTACGTTCATTTAAGGTCTTGAATAATACTTCCAAATAATCTTCAAAGCATAGGCTTTTGCTAGCAGTTGGTGTACAGGCTTAAAACGGGTTTTGACAAACTAGAGCAAGTTCAGAGGATGGCTCCCATTATAGTAAAGGGATTGGAAACCTAGCCCTACCAGAAGTAGTTAAAGAAATTAGATTAGATTTAATTAGATCTGCAGAAAGGAAGATATGCTAGCAGATTTTTAAATGTTTGTCATACAATGGAAGGATTAGACTTCTGCAGGGTCACAACCAATAACAGCAGGAACAATTAAAAATATGGTACAAGTAGTTAATCATTGGAATAGATTGCCTTATTAAATGGTAGATTCCTTTTACTGGAGGTCTTCACGACGTTCTTAAAAGCAGATTAGATACAAGGCTTGCAAGATCATAGCTCCTGTTGTCTTTGCTTGTGTGTCAGCTACACACAATGGTTACTTCTTAACAATCTAAAGACTGAAGAACACATCTATATTAATTTAAAAATAAGAAAGAATTGCCTTTGGGATAATATTTCTCACATGGTGGGCTTCTACTCCTATAGAAGTGAATATCTTGAATGTATGAGGTTTTCAATTATTAGAAGAGAATCCTAGGATTAACATCTTGATCACCACAGAAACCACAAGGAAGTCTACAATACTTCACCATGAAGATGCCATACTTTGCATTGTCTCATGTTGTGATAAACATGTGTAAGCCAATTCTGAATAGATAGATAGATAGATATATCATTTTTCACAGCCTATGCATGGCTTTCAATGTAAATGAATGTTAGAAAACTTAACATGTGACACTGCACTGTTGGTCTTCTCCACCCTAAACACCTAGCTGAAAGGCTAAATGAATTTACCGGTATATTTAAATCTGAATGCTACATATAGTATTTTTCAATCAAAAGCATTCTCATTTGACTTGTTGATATGGAACTAAGTATTCAGCTTTAGACTGCTACCAGTTTTTGGTTGCAACCTAAGAATCTCATTCCGATAGGGCAGAATAGCCCAATGAGTGCTTATGTCCTTGAGAAAATTGTGTTGAAGTTTTGGATTAACCAAAGGAGTATTTCAAATTGCTTGCTCCAACAGAATTAATTTAAACATCAGCTTTGTTCCTTGTTTTGCAAAGATAACCTTATTGCTAAATGACATCACTTTGTGTGTATGTGTGGAGAGAGAGAGAGAAAGAGAGAGAGAGAGACAGACACAGAGAGAGAGAACAGATTTTGTTTTATTATCCCTTTCTTTATCTGTAACAAGGTTGTAGTTGCCTGTACTTTGGAAAAGGTAAGCACTTGAATAGTCAGGATTTGCTCAAGGGTGAAAAATAGGGGGGGGGGATAAAATTGTGATTTATGGATTTGTTGATTAAAAGGGGTTGAATATGGGACAGAAGGGAACAATTTAATGTAATTTTAGAAAGGGAGGATACTAAGTTTGTAATTGCTGAATGAAGATCAGAAGTTTCTTTAATTATCTTTTTCTATATGTATTGCTTTTCACACTTTTCCTTTTTTTCTCTTTTTCTTAACTTTCCCTTGTTTATCTTTTATTTCTGTAAAAAAAAATTCTAATAAAAATCACCTGAGAAGGCAGAAGCTAGGGCCCAGCACCCAAATGGTTTTGGTGCCAAAGCCTCTATCATGAAATATCTCATGTGCAAGTAGTTCTTGATTTACGACTAGTCACTTAAGGATAATTTGCATTTATGATGACTATGGAATGGGTGTGTTATGGCCCATAGAATACCCCTCCAAGGTCACATGACTGCAATTCATGAGGGTTTTTGCTCCTTTCGGACAAAGAAATGCCCATTCAAATGAATGTTTTCACACTTATGACTGCCTCATTCACTTAATGATTGTTGCAAAAAATAAAAAAAGGCCATGAAATCACTTCCAATCAAGTGGGCACCTTGACTTACAACTGTCCCGACTTATGATGGGATTTCCAGTCCCAGTTGCGGTAATAAAAATGACAGGACCATAGGAAACTACTTTAGGTTGACTCTGAAATTAGCCTTCTGGAATTCCTGTCTGGGATGTTTACAACCCTCTAAAGAACTTTCCAAGAACTGAAGCTGAGATCTGTTCTACATTGAGTCAGAACCTGGTTCCATATGCTTCTGAGCACATGTACAATCAGGGGTGTCCACAGCAAAGCCAAAGAAGTGAAGTGACAATCATGCAACGTTCCTTACCTGCATGACCATGCACATAAACAAGGGATGTGATTTAGACTGCATTGCTGTTGCTGCTGCCGTCTTGACTTTTTTGCCTCAAACTGCCAAGATGTCGGTGCACCGTAATATTTACTTTCAGTTGAATAATCCCTACTTAAACCCTTTTAGGGGTCTTCCTACTCTTACAATGTCAGACTTAGGCCATAACCTGGGCTACCATATTAGAAAATGTTCTCCATCCATGGAGACTGGACAGCCATTTGTCTGAAATGGTATAGGGTCTCCCGCTTGAGCAATTGGTTGGACTAGAAACCTCCACGTTATTCTGTTATTCCAGCTCTGTTATTCTGTTATATTAGGAAATGTTTTCCACCTCCTTGCTGTTGTCTAGTACAGCAGCCCAGTTAAGATAACTCTAAATCCAGGGATGGTTTATTAGGTTTTAGAAAGTTACCTCATACTTAGAGGTTTTACAAAGTATTTCTTTTAAGGTGATAATTGCACGCCTTTAATTATTGAGGGATATGGCATCATGTATGCTTTCCCCCACATTCAGTCTTCTTCAAGAAGAAAGATTGAGAAAAATTAGGTGGCAGTTTCACCAAGGATATCTCCTTCGCACTTTCAGACCTGCTTTACAAGCATACATACACTTTAAAGCCAATCTGTGATAAATACGATTGTTATTATCTCAAAGGCCTTCCCTGTTCGCCCTCTGCTTCTCTGTTTATGAAATGCCAAAACAAAAGTGAACTCACGCTTATGTGATTCTGCAGGGTGATGTTCCTGTGTGCCAGATGGGCACTTTCAGGCCTGTATGAGCGTGGATTATTTCATTTCCTACATCTGGGACTCCAAATGGCTGTGCAAAATGCAACAAGAGAGAGGCCTGGTTTTTTAAAGGGGTCTCTTTAGATCGGAGAACCTAAAGCAAAAGGCATGCTGTGTGTGGTATCCACTGGTTCCTGCACAACAGAGGTCTGAAGTGAAAAACTTTAGTTCTAGGAACAAGGAACAAGCTACAGAGAACGGAATTGCCAGCTACAGAAAACTTTAGTTCTAGAAACAAGGTACAGCTACAGAGAACGGAAAAGAGAAAAGAAAAAGAAAAAAACTAGTCACAATTTTTAGCTGGCTGTAGAAATTGAGTTTGAAATACTGCATTGTTATGGTGGGAGAGATTTTCAGATTGAATTCCTAAGGAATCAAGCATGACCCATGAGAAATAACTCAAAAGTCCTGGCATGGACCATATTGCCTTGACTTCCTTTGGACTGATCTCTAGCTAGAAAGTCTTAACCATAATCCATAATGGCCTCCTGCAGGTACATTTCAATTTGGATAACTTTATCCCTCTCAAAGATAGAGCGGCAAGCCTGTTCTACAAAGCAGTGCTCCCATGCCAAACTCTGGTCAGTTTAGTAGAGTCTGCTGGGAGATGTAGCATTACCTAGCAGACCACGTTAGCATGTTTTATCAAGTTATAAGTGAGTTGAAAGTGAGTGACTAAGAACCTGCTACACATCTAGAAGTGTCATACTCAGTCCCCACTATATGCAGGTTGGATTGGACAGACTTTTATCCATGATGATACCTCCAGAAGTGCTGGGCTATGCTTCCCATTGTCTTCAGTCAGCATATCATGATAGATAAGGACAAAAGGGGCAGCAGTCCAATACATTTAGAGAGTACCATTAACAAAAAAAAAGTCTCCTTTTTCAATACTGGGTAATGCGGATTAGCAATTTATGCAATTAACAACTCCAAGTTAAATCAAGGGTGGTTCTCCTGGAAGCCACTTTTTTTTTTCCAATTATTTTAGAGTTGTTCCAAGAATATTTGTAATACTATGGAATCTTTTACAAAGGATGTAAACTTGCGAGATCTTGGCCAGCTTGCTGTGGTTTCATATGAATTATGGGAGCTATGGAATCTCCTACAAATGATGAAGTGATGCTAAGCTCTATCCAAACTTGAGATTCAGGAGGAGGGCAGTACTTAACCATAACTGAAATGTACTCTGCAGTCATTTCCATATAGTGACTTTCAGCATCTAGAGCAGTGATGGCGAACCTATGGCACGCATGCCAGAGGCGGCACTCAGAGCCCTGTCTGTGGGCACACCTGCCGCCGCTGCCAGCACCTGGCACAGGTCCATTAGGCCGCTGCTGGTGCCCGGAGCAACAGACCCGCCCAGCACAAAAGACGCGAAGCGGCTGGCTAGCAAGCTTGAGTAGAGGTGATAGAGCACACCCCCATGCGCTCGCTGGCCTCTGTGTGCGGGGGCCAATGGTGTCAGGCAGCAGCCGCTCCTGCCTCGCCTCGCCTTGCCCTGCAGCAATGGCACCCCCACCCTACCCCCTGCCTCACCCTGCAGGAAAAGCCGCCTGCCCACCGTCCCACCCACCAGAGATCCCCTGGATCTCCCCCAATCCTGCCCAGCCCCCACAGGCGTCCCCCCACGAGCAACATCGAGGTGGCCATGTCCACCCCGGCCATGCCCACTCAGTCTTCCATGACCACCGCAGCCACACCCACCCGAGGGCACCACAATGCTGATGCGGCCCTGGCACTTTGCGATAAATAAGTGGGTTTTGGATTGCAGTTTGGGCACTCGGTCTCTAAAAGGTTTGCCATCACTGATCTAGAGCCAGCCAACCTCTATTGAGGAAAAGTAACAGTAGTGTAACAATGCAGTACATCGCTGCAATGATGGCTATCGAGCTATTGTAAGTATCTCGTAAGGAAACAGCTTATGACTGTAATCCAATTCAAAGAAATAGCTGGGCTCACACAAAGAATTTGCACTAGACTCAAGCCCTGCTATAGTTGCTAATTTTGGTCTTTGTACCCCAATATTAATTCATAAATCAGATTTCAGAATTTCTTTCAGGATCAAAAGCACTTTTTTGGGAAAATGTATTCCTAATGTAGTTTTTGTAGCTCTCTGGACCATGTCTAAGGTTAACCTTGTGTAATAAAACTAAAATGGAAAAGAAACGGGAAGCATAAGCAAAATTTTGCAAAGGTTTATGGGTGACCGATTATCTTTCCTGGAAATGGGGGAGGCGCCAGACAGAAAAAAAAAATGCAATTTCTACCATGAATCAGTAAGTGTTAAAGCTGTAGTACCAAAAAGTAGTAATTTTAGGATAGTATCGTCTTTTAATCTGGGAAGGGCAAAACAAAAAAGAGGCAGGAAAAACAACACAAAAACTTTCTGAAAAGAATTTGTGACAGAGTAAAATAATAAACAGCAGTTGCCTTCACGGTTTTGCCTAAGATATTTACAAAGCGGAGCATATCAATGTTTGCTTTATGCATTTTCACATCCTGCTCAGTTTAAAGCAGCAATTTTCTGCAAGGACAACAGAGGGAAAAAACATGCTTTACACTGCTTATATTAATTACATTTTTCATTACCCGTCATGTTTTCTACAGGCTTATGTATTATTACTGCAAAATGTAATGAAACAGAAAAGGGGAGGGGGGGAGAAAAGAGGGAAAGAATGGACTTCTGGGAAAATTTCCAATTCTTGAAATGCAATGTTAATTGAGAGCTATTTTTAGGGCAGTGCAGAGAGTGTGGGACCCGGTGCCATCCGTCACAGGATGGGTATAAGCCAGAAGCTGTTGTGCTTCGTTGGATCTGGTGCTCCCACTGATGGGAGGAGAAGGAGAAAGAGGAGAAGGAGAAGGGGAGAATTAAAAAAAAGAGAAATACTGTCCTAGTTATCTTCCCCATTCAATGGTTCTATGCAAAGGCCGCAACACCAGCAGGCAAAGAAAGGATGCAGCTGTGGACTCGTGCCAAAATCCAACAGGTTTGAGCTGTAAAGAGTTGAAGAAAGCGCTGCCATGACAAGAAGTTAGATTAAATCAAAGCGAGCAGCTCCCTTCTTTTCCATGGCCAACTTCCAGCTCGACGAGGGAGCAGGGGTTCCAAATCAACATGCCGTCTAGAGCCCTGGATTGGAAATGTGATCCTTTAAATTTATATATCTTTCCCAAAGTCTGCCAAAAATCAATTATTTTAATTTGTATATAGCACAGGCATGTACTGATTCAAGTTTTCTTTTGAAGTAGGGTTTAAACAGCCAGCAAACAAAGCTTCTCACTCTTCTAAATGCAATAAAGAGGGGAGGGGAGGGGAGGGGTTCAAATATGGAAAAGACCACAAGTTCTTGCTGTTGTCTTTGATCCCAGCAAGAAGACACACAGAGCCAGTTCAAGCAAAACCAGGAATCCCTCGCCCAGGCATTTGACTGGAATTCCTGGAGTCAGCAAACATGTGGCCCACCATTCTTCCTTCTTCAAGCATTTTGTTGCCATCTTGAAAGGCAGCTCTGTACCAGCTTGCTTCCTCCCCCTCCCCCCCTAAAAATCCTTATGGAATTATGGGCAACTTTGAAAACTATGAAGGAAAAACACAAATCCAGCAGTTTTTGTACATGGAAAATCTAGATACTTCTAATTAGAAGTGCAACACTGGGGCTTATTCCCTGATAGGTGCTTATAGAAGCCTACTTTTAGCATTTCTCTCTTGACCCCTGGAAGCCACAGGGACATGACACATGCATCTTGGCTACAAGGTGTGACTTCCCGTTGCCTTCTGGCAGGATCTTGATTCAACTTCCTACTTTAGCTGTGGCATTTGCAGGTAGCCTCCCATCCAAGGGATAACCATGCTATTTTCTAAGAATGCATTTGGGGCCAGAAGCATTGTGGGAATAATTGCTAGATAACAATTGCTTAGATTGTTTTAAATCAATCTAGGCCAGCTGGGTGAAGATAGTTTTGCTGGATTGAGTCAGAGCCTAATGCTGACTCCCTAATTCAGTGTTTACCAACCTTGACAACTTGAAGACAGGTGGACTTCAATACCCAGAATTCCTCAGCTAGCATAGCTAGCTGGGGGATTCTGAGAGTTGAAGTCCACATATGTCCAAGTTGCCAAGATTGAGAAACGCTGGCCTAACATCGCCCTTGGGGATGATAATGTGCCTGTTGGCAAGATTTGTCACCTATTTGTAAAAGGTTATTTTAATTTTAAAAAAAGGAATGGGAAGGTAGTACACTGTAGTACAAGGCCCCAGCCACTCCTGTTTCCCACAATGCTTCTGGGCCACACTGAGGCCCCAGATGCATTCTTAGAAAATAGCATGGTTGGTGGCTGCAGTCCAGTGTTCGGCTTGCCTTCTGTTAAATTGGTGTTTTGTGATTTGCCACAGCCACCATGGAACCATTTTGCAAGAGTGGCCATAAAATACTCTGAAAACTCCATATGTGTTCACTGGCCCCCAAAGTTTAGGGCCTCTGGTCCAGCTTTCCAGCAGGAAGTGCATTCTACCTTATATTCACATGTTTGGCACTATGTAAATTCATTCCACCTTCCTCCAGAGAACAGTTAAATAAAGAAAAACGTTTACCGCAAATGCTAGACACACATAGCATCCAATTCAGTTTTATGCTGTTTTTCCAAGTATTTTTTTCTCTCTCTCTCTCTGTCTCCTCTCCTTAACTGGAAGGCGTTTTTATTTTAGAAAAATACTTGGAGCGGTCCAGACTCTCCAACATATTCAATATGTGTGCCAAATCTTTTTTTGTTTTGTTTTGTTTTCATTAAAAATACCATTTTTCTGAAGATAGCTAAAAACCTTAGATAGTGAATCTCCATTTTGGTGTTCAAGAGGTGGATTTAGTTCCCGCTGCCTTTCCTCCCTATCATTGATCAGACTGTTTAGGGAGCTTCCAAACAAGCATTTTATTTTGGGCAATTGTTCTGCTTCATTCACAATTTTTTTTTTTTTTTACAGGAATTGCTGATGTCCAAGTCTTACATTTGTAGCTCTCCCATGATTTCTTATTGCTGTTTCATTCTCTTTTTTTTTCCCAGAAAAGGAAAAAGGTGGAAAATAAACAAAGCAACTGGAGATGTTTTATTTGGTAATGCTAAGAACTATCTATCCAGAAGGCCAAAACCAAAGCATTTCTATGCAAATGTTGCAGTATTCCAGCATAACCAATACCCTGCCTGCTGCGGGTCAACACAATGGGAAAAGATTTTTTTCCTACATGGTTTTCTATTGAATCTGTTTGATTTCACCATCCAATTCCTTGAACTGAAAGCTTCATTAACATATTTTTCAGAAATAACAACAACAACAACAACAACAACAACAACAATAATAATAATAACAACAACAACAACAACAACAACAACAACAACAGTAAACAGCCCTAACAGTAAATGGGGAGAACATTGGTGAAATTAACATCAGACGAGGAATTTTCCAAGGGGACTCACTTTCACCACTACTGTTCAACATCGCATTAATTCCATTGACAATAATCTTACGAAACACAAAACAGGGATACTACATCTCAAGCCAGCATGGCAAGATAAACCATCTGCTGTACATGGATGACTTAAAACTGTACGCGAAAAGCCACACTGAACTTGAATCAATACTCAACGCAGTCCAACTATTTAGCAGCGACATCAGAATGAACTTTGGACTTGAAAAATGTGCTATACTATCCATGCAACGAGGAAAAATGGCAAAAATAGAAGGAATAGAACTGGGAAATGAAAGTATTGTAAAAGCACTAGCAAAAGATGACGGTTACAAATACCTAGGCATATTGGAAGCAGATAACATCTTGAATGGAAAAGTCAAAGAGTCAACGCAAAAGGAATACATCAGGAGAGTCCGCAAAATTTTAAAATCAAAGCTGAATGCTGGAAACATAATTAAAGCCATTAATACATGGGCAGTCCCAGTGATACGCTACTCAGCTGGAATTATCAACTGGACTTTGGCTGAACTGGAAAACCTAGACCGGAAAACACGTAAACTTTTGAATATGCACCACGCTCTACATCCACGAAGTGACATCGACAGGTTGTACCTGCCAAGAAAAATAGGGGGCAGAGGACTATTGCAAATCCACCAAACTGTAGAAGAAGAAAAACGAAGTTTGAATGACTATGTGAAACAAAGTACAGAAAAACTGCTGCAGGCTGTGAAAACAGAGAGCACTATAAAAATAACAGAAACAAAGGCAGAATATAAGGAAAAACGGCTGGATGACAGATTAAATAGATGGAAAACCAAAGCTTTGCATGGACAGCATTTGAAAAACATTGAAGGAAAATGTGATAACAACTTGACATGGGCATGGCTTAAGATGGGAACCATCAAGAAAGAAACGGAAGGCTTAATACTGGCTGCTCAAGAACAAGCATTACCAACTAATGCCATGAAAGCGAAGATACAAAAATCCACTGACAATCCAAATTGCCGACTTTGCAATGACAAAGTTGAAACTGTTTCACACCTAATCTGTGAGTGCAGCAAAATCGCACAAACTGATTACAAATCTAGACATGATCGAGTTGCTAAATTAATCCACTGGGCATTGTGTAAAAAATACGACTTGCCTGTGTCCGAAAAGTCATGGGAACACAGGGTGGAAAAAGTTGTTGAGAATGAGAGGGTGAAGATCTTGTGGGACTTTCGAATACAGACAGATCGCCATTTGGAACACAATACGCCGGATATCGCAGTTGTAGAGAACCGAAGCATACAGCTGATTGATATTGCTGTACCAGGAGATGCCAGAGTCGAAGAAAAAGAACTGGAAAAAATTACGAAATATCGCGACCTGGCCATCGAAACTGCGCGATTATGGATGAAACGTGTAACAGTGGTACCCATTGTCATCGGGGCACTGGGAACTATGTCCAAAAACTTTGCAAAATACATCAAGAAATTGCAGCTTCCTGCAATAACTCCAGCAATGTTACAAAAAACTGCGCTACTCGGAACATCTTATATTTTAAGAAGGTACCTGGTTGACACCTAGGATGCTGGTAGCAACCCATGTCAACCATCAGCGCCAGCCAATTTGAATGTTCAGTTGACTGAGGTTCATGTTTAATGAATAAAAGATAATAATAATAATAATAATAATAATAATAATAATAATAATAATAATAATAATAATAATAATAATAATAATAATAATAATAATAAATAAAAAAAAAAGTTGGAAGGGATCTTGGAGGTCATCTAGTCCAACCCCCTGCTCAGGCAGGAAACCCTATACCATTTCAGACAAATGGCTGTCCAGTCTTTTCTTTAAAACTTCCAGTGTTGGAGCATTCACTGCTCTGGAGGCATAATTACATAATTTCTACTTGTGGACTATTTCAAATCTGCCATAGCAAGAAGAGGGTCCCAGTTCCAAAGCAGATGGACCAGGTTTTTAAGAATTTTAAAGGGTGAAATAGGTCTGTTAAGCATCTACAAGGAAATCTTACCTTTAATGCCACCCCATCCCAAGCTGATAAGAATGCAAAAGGAACGTCCTCTCTTGCTTACCTGATTGAAACTTTCTACAAGTCAATAAAGGAATAATAGTGAGTCAGATTCGGTCCACATTTGGGGTGTCTGTGATTTAAACTTTAGGCTGTGCTTCAGGTGGGAATTTTGGGCCCCTTAAAATCCAAAGATTCTCTTGCCCAACTCCCATCAGAGCCTTTCTTAGGTTGATGGAGGTTGATGGAAGTTGGCAAAGGGGTAGGAAGGGAGAAAATCTTCCCTTTGAGATAGAAAGCCTATCTCTAATCTCAGAGGGGAAACCACAAAGAAATATTGGGCCCGGGGCCATAGACTGAGGAGCTATGGGAATAAAGTACTGCTGATTTCAAAGTGGATCAGGACCATTTCGGATCACCAGGATGCTTATCTAAAGAAAATTCAAATAATATTTAACTGATCTTGAAGCAGTTAGCAAAGCAAAGGCAGGGTTGAACCAAGTTAATGCTTGGTAGGAAGATTATTAGGAAATAGCAGGATTGTAGCTAGACTAGGAAGCAGTCCAGAAAAGTAAGGCAATGGCCGCTACATTGCCAAGAATACAAGTTGGGCTCAGTCTGAAGGAGACTTGACTCTTTGTTTTCTACATTGATATGCAAATAAGAATAATTTCATATAAACTGGAATTAAAATTACTTCTGAGCTCCTACATTCAAACAAATGAATCCTAATGCTTCACTTGAAATCTGTAGGCATTTTAAGGCTGAAACTGTATACCTATTCATCAGGGTATAAGTTCCATCGAACATAACAAATCTTACTCTTAGATAGTTTTATGCTGTCAATGGGCTGGTTCACCATATTTTCAAGCAGTTACACCTGGATAAAGTTTATGATCAGCAGCCATGTGCAGGCAACACTGAGTAGCAAAGTCTTTAGCATTCTATCTCAGCAAAGAGGACATGAATCCACCTACTGCAAAAGTCCCGTTTGTCCAAGCAAACAAAATGTACACAAGAGGCCCACACTCCCCTGCCAAATGGTGCACGCAAGTTTTGTCATTTAAAATCTTACGCCCTTTGCTTGTTTTCAATGCCAAAACTCATACTTCTCTTTGCGGGTGTCTACAGCCTACATTCTGGGAATTTTTGTCAGCTGGAGGAGATGCCCAAGTTGGAAGGGAAAAGAAGAAGAATCTTGGTCACATCTAGATATATGATAAGCACGGCTCTAAAATGCTTAGCTTTAGATGGATTGTGACTCCCAGATAGCATGTAAGCTAACGTTTACACCATCACAAAGAGCATATATCAAGATTTAGAATCATACTTCTTTTATTTTAAAAATGCATGGAATGTCCACTGCCTAGACTCTTTAGCCCACCCCTAACGATCTTGGACATACCTTTAATTCTTAGACTTCTGCTTTACACAACCACAACATCCACCAGCATGCAACAGAGGTTCAGCATGGGAAACAGAGCCTCCAAATACCTGCACAGAAGTGGATCAACCAAAAGCACCCTGTCGTTATGTTAGAGGCCCCAAAAATCGCCTACATAATGTTTTTTATTTCTCGCTAGCAAAGAGCTAGATTAGTGTGGGTTTTACCTGACTATTCCTGTTAGATTAAAAAGAAGAACTACTTCCCCAACATCTCTGGAGCTTAGATAGGAGCGATAAATCATAAATACATTCTAACATGATTTCCTCTTATCTGACACAGTGAATTAAGACTGTTGAGCACAAACATTTATAGCTGAAAATGACAAACGTTTCCTTTTAGGTATGCAGCATCAAAACCATTAAGTTTTATGGCAAAGCACATTTAAAGCTAACACAGGCAATATATATTCGTATACTAAGATTCAGTTGCATGCATGTGAAGGCACTGAACGTATGAACAGCCAGAGTTGTATGAGGCTTGCAAATATATAGCAAGACAACAGTTTATAGGCTGCGGGGTGTGTTTGGATACCATCAAATAATGATTAAACCATAGGAATAAACTTAGTTTGCCCTCCAGGTTCATGAGATCTTCATTTTCACTATCATATATGACCACAAGAAAAAACTGGAGGCATTCAATTCCCTATCTGTTAAGCGCAGTTTCTCACATTATCCAAATCAAATCCAATTGTGCTTGGGTGTGTATGCCTTTGAGTCAGTGACTCTTTACTATACAGGCATTTTGTGTAGTGGTTAAGACATCTGACTAGGAATCAGAGTTCTAATGTCACCTTAGGCACAAAGCCAGCTGGGTGACTTTGGGCCAGTCATTCTCTCTTAGCCCTGGAAGCTCAGGCAATCACCTCTGGAAAAACCTTTCCATGAAATCTGTAGGGACTAGTCCAAGCAGTTGCCAGGAGTTGACACTGACTTGAAGGCACCTTAGTATAGATGTGGAGTGGAAGAGACATTATGCCATATAGGCCTCAACCTTTTCTGCACTGCCAAATACCACAAGTTTCACGGCTCTTTCCTAATCATCTGCCATGTTCCCTACATAGGTTAACAAGTGATTGCTTGTTGTAGTTGCGCTTAGTCAACTTTAACCCTCAGTGTTGTTTTTCTAGAACCACCACAGGATAGAGATAGTCAATACTAGCATAGGCAAATCATGTCCTTGGCCATGTGGTTTGTGCCTTCTGCACAAAAATGGAGAAATTACAGATACTAGCAGAAGCTCCTTCTCCAATTTCCATTGCCCTTCTACACCCATGTGTTTCTCAGCAAACATTAATTACAGTTTGGACATAATGCTATAAAATGTGTAGTTACCTCAAAGGAAAAGTGAAAAATATCCCAAAGCAATGTTACATGCCGGTCATATATATATATATAGATCTGATGCTGAACATTTTAATTTGCTCACTTTCTGTTCCATAGCACAACAGATGTCTTAGGGTTTATGAATCTAACAATTAATAGGAAGAATAAGCAATCTTCTGGAAAATTCCATCCCAACTAAGAACCTTAATTTAAATCAACACTTATCGCTGAGTTATATCTTCAGCTGAAAAATGCCCAGGGCAGGAATTCTGAATTACCTTTCACCTGAAGTCCTTTCAAGCTGCTGATAAAGAAACTGATACGATTACAAAGCAAAAATCAGGCAAGAATGAAATTTAAATGTTTGCACTGTGACAGCCTCACTGTACCTTTAGTTTATTGGAGTTATGGGTCCTAGTATCATTACTGGGATTGGTCTGGGTTCTTTATTTGCTTCTGGGTAGCAGATTGAGGTCATAAGATCTGGAGCATCAGGAGTGAGACCGGTCCCATCTCAGAAGCTGCTGTTGATGACCATTTTGGTTCCTTCGTGACATTTTATGCAATGGTGACATTTTATGCCACAATCCATAGCATAATCCAAACAGTGTTTACTTGGAGATAAGTTTATTTAAATTGCTGTGGCTTCAAATACTCAAAAGCAGATAATACTGTTGGAGTGAATAGGCAGGTTTTAAAGCCTCTTATTTACAACCATAAAATAGTAGTTCCAAATATACAGGACTGATTGATGTGATTCTTCATTTAGTTAAGAAACTACCATTTGTTTTCAATCGGGGGCAATCTATGGGCCCTCCAAATATTCTGCACTACACCTCCTAGTTGTGCTAGCCAGCATAACCTTCTGAAATATGTTTCCTTCTCTATCATTGTTTGATTTCACCAGTAGCAATGTTTATAAATATATATCATAATAAAACATAATCACGCCATTCCCTGTTTTTCTATGTCCTGCTTTCAGCAAACAATATTTTAATTTGAGGGGAGCAAATGAATATGAAAATGGTAGTAAGTGATTTTGAAGGACAAAAGCAATTTAAGGTGTCAAAGTATCCCTGGGACATTATTGGCCAATATTTATTCCACAAAAGGTAAATAGTGCCTCTTTAACCAACTAAAGGCTGGAACAGGTTCAGAGGCATCACTGGCAAAGTCCTACATTGGGCCCTACTGCCACTAGCCTTTTTTCCCCCCTAAGAAGATAGGTGTCTTAAGCATATTCTAGCGCACCTATTTTGTGTGGTTGGTGTGACTAAAACAACATGAAATTATCTTTATGTAGGGTTTTTTGTCACTAATATTCAGTAACAATCTTGAATTGCTCGGAGGACTGTCAAAAATGGGAACCAGGTGGCCTAGGCCTGTTACACGGTTTGCAACAGAGAGGCAATTTCACCACTCCCACTCACCCAATTGTAGCTGGTTTTCCATTTCTTGGTTATGTTATACCAGGGGTGTCAAACTGCCGGCCCGAAACCACGCCCACCCCATTGCCAGCAATGGGAAAAAAAGTTGCGATACGTCGCGACACGTCACGTGACATTGCGAGTTTGACACTCCTATGTTATACAGATTAACAGAGAGACAAAGAAACATGTTTACTTATTTTCAAAAGGTTTAAGAATGTAGGCATCATGCAGATGAAAATGTAGTAATAAAAATCTCAGCAAAAACAGGCAGTTCACAAAATGGCCACCAGAACAGAAAACTTCCCAATGCCTTCCTAGGCCGCACCTTTATGTTGCTTCTCTCCTGGGCTGATAGCAATAGCAATAGCAATAGCACTTAGAGTTATATACCACTTCATAGTGCTTTACAGCCCTCTCTAAGTGGTTTACAGAGTCAGCATATTGCCCCCAACCATCTGGGTCCCCATTTTACCAACCTCGGAAGGATGAAAGGCTGAGTCAACCTTGAGCCAGTGAGAATCGAACTGCTGACAGTCGGCAGATTTAGCCTGCAATATTGCATTCTAACCACTGTGCCACCACTGCTCTGGTTTGTCTGATGCTGGTTGGATGGTCAACTGGCTCGAGACAATTCTGGCCCAATTGGGAACCTGGGACAGCCAGGGGTTCAGGCCCAGACTGGTGGCTACTCTGGCTCCCACTGGACAATTCCCCTATGATTGTGTCTTCCTATCTTTGGGATCCAGGAAAGCAATTGCCAATCTCTTTCCTTCCTGTTAATGGCTCTTATTGGACATGTACGTGTGTGTGTGTATCTGTCTGTCTGTCTGCCTGCCTGTGTCTATCTGTGTGCATATTGTATGTGTGTGTGTGGGTCTTACTGGCTATGTGTGTGTCTAGATCTTACAGGACCCATACACACACATAGCTGTGTATATGGATCTTACTGGATATGTATTTATAAATACAAAGTTGAAGCACATATACTGAGAGACATACAGTGTATACAGACACAAGTACCAACTTTAAATAAAAATTCCTTTTACATTTTCCCAGCTTTTCCTCGACAAAGTTTATTTATTATTTATTTATCAAATTTAGAAACTCTTTCTCTTACGGAGGGACTCTGGATGCTGACTCTCCTACTGTAGTCCTTGGTCAGCCGCATGGTAGTTTTAACCCTTGATGTTCAGAACTCCGTTGATTGAAAACCCAATACAAGCTTCTCTTTGAGTTATTATTTTTCTTTCCCGAAGCTGCCAGTCTCATCCTTTATTCAGGCGTTTGAGACAGAAGAGATTCAGTGGTGACCTTACTAAGAAGAAGCTGAGAAACTCAGTCAAGGGGGTTCTTCTGTCTCTGCAAAGTAACTGATCAAAGTGCAGGGATGGCCTAAAAAGGTGAAGCACAACAGGCAAACCAAACAGCCACACACAGGCCAAACCAAACACAACACACACTAGAAAACATACTTTCAACTCAGAGCAGAAAAATACTGGCTCGGCTGTGCTGTGGTGCAGCAAAGAAAACGACATCATCTCTTCCTGCACTTTAGACACAGTTTATGGCCCACACATACAAAGCACAGATATGGCCTAAAACTGGCTCAGTTCCTAAAAATGCTGTCCTTGATTCTGGGAAAGGCTGTTTATAGAAATGCAACAAATCTATCATCAAGAAATTAAAAGGAATAATGGGAGGGGATTTATAATAAAGGGAAACTGGAAACCTACAGTAGCTAGAGTCTTTTTCTCATTGCGATCTATCCTTTCCTTGGTGAGATGAGCTTATGGAACTGGTATTGTTTGGCAATTCTGAGATCGTCACATCGTTGTGTCTGTGATTCTGTGCTCCATTACACTGGTTTTATGCCTCTCTAATTCCAGAATGCTTTATAGCTTACACCCCCATAAGAAGTTTATAATTAATGGTTTCACAATGCAGACATGTCCCAGAGATATAGTGGCATTTCCTTTGCCCTGTTCATGCTGAAAGTCTTTAAAAATATTAAAGTGGCCTTTGTTTTTAAGATCTCCATTATCTCTTCAATCCAGAATGCTGTGACCGTCATCAGTCTTTAAAAATTACGCAGAATTTACCAAGCATATACAACTGTAGGTCAAAGAGAGAGGGAGGGAGCATTAACTTGAGGGAGGTCAAAATCTTTCCTTTTGTGACTTGTTTGGCATGAAGTCTGTTGACACTGGCATGTATTCAGTATGAACTGCATTAAAGTCTTCTTTAAGGAAGAGCTTTCCAAGGGTACAGTCATCATTCAGGATCCAAAGCGTCTCTTGTGTTCAGAATAAAATAAAATAAAGTCTTCCACATACCACCAGAATGTCTTACTTTGAGAGATAGAGGAGTTGATTGTCCTGGTCTTTCTGAATGGTTCCTTGAAGAGGCCTTCATTTCAAACCCTGTTTCTCTCATGCCAGAAGGGACCCACAATGATTAACACATTGTGTGTGGTGGGGGATAGACGGAGGAGGGGGGTGAGAGCAATTAGCCCAGAATGTAACAAATCTAAAAATAAATTGGCTTCATTTTTGTCTCTCTTGCACCAGTGTAGGCAGAGCAGTATTAATTAGCGTAATAGGACAATAGGAATTAAATTGGCTTCATCACCAGAATTTTTTTTTTTTTTTTGTAGGACTGTTCCGCTGCTGGTATTGCTATCCAACTTCAAAGATTTGGAAAGATGTTGCTGCAAATGCTGAATGCTGGAGAATATAAAACCTGTTTTTCATCAACCAGGCTGGCCTGACAAATTAAGTCTGTGGAGCCATTAGATTAAGATAAGAGCTTATCTCCCCGACTGACATTTATTCAGAGGTTTTTATACTGCTCGACTAGTAATTAGGGTTGTTGAATTTTTAACACTGCTTTGTCCAGCCACTTGACAACTCAGAGTCCAAAAATATAGTTGGAAAGCGTGAAATATATATATATATTGTATATATATATATATATAAGTAATTAGCCTGGAAAGGTTTCTCTTTGTTTCTGCAAAAATATCATTATGTTAAAGCAGGCAGGCAGGTTTTAAGTGATTCTGCCATGTAATCACTTGCATTCAGAATGTGGCAGTCCCTTTACATTAAGCCTTTACGTAGCAGCGCTTAGATATCTTTTCTCCCCAGGATCTATAATTTCTTTCAACCCATACATCCTGCAGATTCTAACATATTATGAGGGCATAATCAAAACGGTGGCCCTAGTTATTAATGACTGCCCGCTGTTTTAACCCACCTAATTTGGTGCACAGGCTGTGATTTCACAGGAGACTTTCAAAAAGAACTTTACTTCATACTTCACTGCATAACGTTTATTTTTCCTATCCTAATTTTTTGTTATAAGAGTCAACTGATTGCTCCACAATAGGTTGATATATTTGATTTGGATGCCAGCTTTGAAGGCTGCTTTAGATTAGTAGAACTTACGTGTGTGTTTTAAGCAGCTCATTTTCGGTAATTTGGAAATCAGAATTGGAATAATAAATTAGTAGTTAAATGGGTGATGTGTTATTTATGGAAATTTCAATGGCTTGTTATGACTGCATTCCTTTAAGGATACCCAATATATTGTTTACACCCTTCACTCATCCTGCTAACTTTCTTGTCTTTAATATTCCGCCCCCAGCGAGCACGCATACATACGCACTCACCATGTCAGGAAGCATCTTCATATATGAGAAATATGAGTCCATTCAGTGGACTTATGTACATTCGAACCATTTCTCTTATCTAAGAGATTTTATTTGAAAGCATTGTATCCCCTAAGTGTGTCTCCTTTTAAATTGCATAGGTTACAGCATCAGGTAAACTGTGGATAGTTTCAAGGATGTGCATTTGCTTAGAAGCCAGATGACGATAAAGAGCAAATGATTTATCAGCATCCTCACTCGGACAATGGCTTTGTGAGCTAGCCATCTGAGGGAGAAATTTTATCACAACCCAAGAGTCTGGGCTTTGACTAGATCAACCCAAGAGGAAATTGCCATTTAGTTAGGGCTCTCATTCAGCAATCTTGGGCCAAGCATTCCCCCCTAGGCTGATCTAACTTAGAGGGTTGTTGTCTGGATACAATAAAGGATCACAAATATATAATTGCGAGCAGGATAACAAATTAAACCCGAACATTGTTTAATTCAAATTCCCATTTCAATATTGGAAGGGAGGTTGGAGAACATTTAGTCCAACTTCATGCCCATTGCAAAATTCCTCTACCACAGCAACCTCAACAGATAAAATCCCAGCCTTGAACCCAGAAAAGCCACCACTTCCCCAATCAGTCTCTTCCATTGCTGAACAACTCTTATCCTTTAGGAAATGCTTCCTAAAGTCAAAACTAAATCTATGTCTTGCAGTTCAAGCTATTGGCTCTTGTTCTGTCTTCTGGAACTATTCTGAATAGGTCTACCTTGTCCCCTGCATGATAGCCATTTAGATACTTGAAGACAGCTATGATGTCACCCTGTAGCTGTTCTCTTATCCAGGCTAAACATACCAATCTCCTCCTGTTTCTTTTGACTGTTTTCTTCCAGGCCTTATGTCAGGCTCTGGGTTGGCTCCAACCTGTCAAAACCTTCCTAACATGCAGTATTCAGAACTGATTGAAATATTCTAGGTATGGTCTGAGCAACACAGAATAGAGAGGAACAAGAGTCCCTTCTTTTTTTCTTTTATGGATCTAAGAGACTGGTACTTCCATCCATTGTTTCCTAATCATGCCCTTTGAACTCTTAACTTAATCGATAACTTCCTATGCATTCACAAGGGTTTTCTAAACTGACTTTTTTTTTTTATTGGAATGTTGGACAACTGTACGCCAATTATTTTATTTTTCTGATATTCCTAACTCTCCCGCATTCTCTTTATCCTGAGGATTTCTGACCATGTATTTCCATGCTTGTGTTTCTGTGTTTGTGCCTTTGAGTCAATTTTTGATTCCTGACAATTGTGTGGACAAATCCCTGCAGTTTTCTTGGCAATATTTTTAGAAGTGGTTTGCCACTGCTTTCTTCCTATGGCTGAGAAAGAGGACTGACGCAAAGTCACCTAGCTGCTTTTGTATTAAGGCAGAACTAGAAAGGTATAGGACTATTTGCCGCAGGCAGCTCGGCACTGCCGGCTCACCGCCACCAGTTCACTACCACCAATTTGCCACTGTCGATTTACCGCCACCAAGTTGCCTCTGGACAATTCCACATAGCCAACTCACTGCAGGCAGATGGAGGGAGAGCTGGGTAGGAAGACGAGCAAGCAGGTGGGCAGAGTGCAGAACGGTGGTGGCAGCTTAGGGCTTTCCATTTTCACACCCCTCGCCATTGCCATCACCACTGTGGCTGCCACTGGGCTGAACTCCAGGCCGAAGAGGCCAGGGACAGCGGTGGCAGTAGTGGTGAGAAGCGGTGGCGGTGGGGGCATTCCATATTTACAACCTCTGCTGCTGTCGCTGCTGCCCGGAATTTGGCCCAGAGTTCGGCACAGCAGCAGTATCAGCAGTGGCAGCATGGGATGTAAAAATAGAACGCTCTCAGCCGCTGCCACCTCTCCGCCACTCGGCCTGCCTGCCACCGTTGGCCTCTTCAGTCCAGAGTTCAGCATGGTGGCAGTGGCAGCGAAGTGTGTGAAAGTTGGATGTACCCGGTCACTGCTGCCTCCCTGCCACCTGCCCGAACCATCACTGCCACCTCGTCTCTGTCCCAGGCCCCTTCAGCCTAGAGCTCAACAGGGCGGCAGCAGTGGTGGGGGAGATGGGGGATGTGAAAATTAGAAGCCCCTAGCTGCCGCCATTTTGCGCTCTGTCCACCTGCTTACTCGCCTGCCCGGCTCTCCCTCTGGCTGCCCACAGCAAGTTGTCCCTGTGGCCAATTGGCCATGTGAAGTTGTCCTGCAGTGACTTGGTGGCACTGAGTTGGCAGAGATGACTTGACAATGACAGGCTAGCAGCAATGAACTGGTTTCACTGAGCTTGCCATGGAGAGTTGTCCCTTTTCTGGTCTCCCAGTTTCTAGACCAGTCTCTTTGACCACTACACTAACCTGACTCTCTGGTTGAAATGGGCTGTTTTGAAATCTAGTGTGCATGTATTACTAAGTTTTGATTTATCTTTCTGCAGAATCTTAAATCCCAGAAGGATGTGGCAACTTCCTGCCAGAGTTCCCACTGCGTTTACTTTTTTCAACCAGCTCTTCCATATTGGTTAGGTTCAGATCCAGGACAGCTGATTCTCTTGTCTCATATTCAGACTTCTGGAAAATGAAATCGACAGGAAGGCTACCCAACAATTTTTGCAACCCTGAAGTTTTGATTGAGTTGGATTTCTGAGAGATGTCTGAGCAGTTAAAAGTTTCCCATTTTTCTGGATCTCTCCTCTCTGACATTTTTGTAATCTCGTCCAAGATTACATTATCCAGCTCTTCTGCCTGGTTTGGCATACTTTGTGAGATTATGCAGGGACTTGAAATTCTTGGTCATATAGTTTGACCTGTTCCTCCCTATATTCACATACACATTTGGAGGCATCTCCACATCTTGCATCCCCTTCCAAAACCTGTTCACAGGACTGAGCACTGCACTATTTTCTGAGCTCCGTGCTACACGATTCAATTTAAAAAATCCCCCAGATCAGATCTGCCACCTAAACATATTGTGAGAGGACAGGCTGCTTAGAACATAGCCAGCACCTGTGCTGCTGTTGTCCTGTCTCTTTAAGCACTCTCCCCAGCCAAACCAGCAGCCTTGGTTATAAAAGCTGTGTTGTTAGACAGCTGGTTGTTGTAGTCTTGGTGGGAGGGGGGGGTAAAGCAGCTAAAAAGCAATACTTTTCTCCAGTAGTAAAATTCACAAGGTATAGAAGTTGGAGGAGCAGTAGGAGGAGAGGTAGTAGCAGTGGGGAAGAGTATAGTGCTGAGCTGTGAGTAAGTGGCCTGTGAATGCTTGTATGTGTGTGGCCTAGGGGCCTGGGTTGTTGTGTTGGTTCTCTTGTATTTTGGAGCCCACTGACTTGAATATACTTAAAAGAAACTGTGACAAAGTAGCGCCCTCCAAAAGGGGAAGGCATATCCAAAAGAAATATCCAGAAGGTGCAATATCCGTAAAAAAAAAAAAGGTGGGATATTCAACACAGGGTACCAACAACATAAGTGGAGGTTACTTAAACTCGAGGAATACATTAAACATTTCATTTAAAAAAGCAAGCTTTGGCTGAAAAGGGGCTGCAAAGGGAAAATAGTTTGGGCCTTGCAGAGCTCAGACTTTGTAGGAATTGGCCAACATCGGGGCTGCAACAAAACCAGACCTCTTACTAGAGGCTAACCAAACAGACAGACATGGAAAAGGCAGAAAGGACAAATTCTCCCTTAGAAGAGGGCTACTACTTTGGTAGACACAGATATCCATCCTAGGCCTGCAGTTAAACCAAAGCAAAAGATAGACCAGCCAGAAATGGGGTAGGCCCAAATAGTTGGGCCATTACATTAGAGATGTTAAAGCAACAGCAAGAGGAAAGGCTTCAGTTAATTAACAAGGAAGAAGAGCAGCTTTGGAAGGAGACAGAAAGAAAAGAGAGGCTAGAATGGGAAAAGAGTGAAAGAGAAAAAAAGAGTTTACGGTTAAAGGCATATAGTGACCAGAAGGACATATTCAGCTCTAAAGTTTTCAGAACATGTAGAGATGGTCCCAAAGATTTTTTTTAAAAAGTATCCCAGGCTGACAGAGGAAGAAGACACAAAAGCCTATTTTACTCTGATTGAAAGAGTGGCTCCTTCTTTTTAAAATGCCTAAGAGTGAACAAGTGGCCAGATGTTTAACAGGAAAGACTTTTCTTGTCAAGGTTTTTCAGAAGTGGGTTGTCACTGCTTCTTTTCTAGAGCTGAGAAAAAAGTGACTGGCCCATGGTTGCCTAGCCAGCTTTGTGCCTAACGCATGACTAAAACTCAATTTCCCAGTTTCTATCCTGAAGCCTTAACCACTACACCAAACTACTCTCCATTACACCCACTCTTATTACCATTGTATTCTTTTTTTTCCTGGTCTAAAACTAAGGAACCTGAAGATGGCATTCCACTGACTTTCTACCCAAATGTCTCCTCTACAACTTTTTTGTAATTTGGCAACTTTCTTAATAAGGTGCTGCCCTACAAGCCTTGCTATTTTCATAGAAATGTTCACCAACAAATTAGGATTTAATAACATTTATTACAACTGCAAAGCTGTCAAGATTCCCGACACTGAGTCTATGATTACTCTTTAAAATAAGTTACAGATGTTTGTGAGAAGGTCTACACTTCCTAACTTGCTTTAATTTGATCTGAATCCAACTGGGTACTCTCAAGGGGGAATTAAATTTGGCTTATTCATCCATTCACTGAATCAGGGTCTAGACCTAATTTTATAACTGATATAACTCCCTGCCATCCATATGAGTTTTGTTGCAATAGAATAATTTGACTATCCACCCACCACCCAACTGTATTAATAACAAACAAAAAAAGAGTGAGAATGTTCTTTTTGTTTTTTCTAAGATTTTGACAAAAGCTCATAAGCAGTTGGATGGGTGGCTCCAGCTAAAAGTTGGCAAATAATATGCTGGAACTATTTATACAGGAACTCCTTTTATCGAGCTATAAGCAGTACATGGGTACACGTAGTCCTCATTTTACAATCACAATTGAGCCCAAAATTTATGTTGCTAAGTGAGACATTTGTTAAGTGAAGTTTGCCCCATTTTACGATTTTTCTTGCCACAGTTGTTTAGTGAACCACGGCAGCTGTTAAATTAGTAACATGGTTATTAATTGAATCTGGCTTCCCTTTTGACTTTGCTTGTTGGAAGGTCACAAAAACTGATCATATGACCCCAGATACTGCAACCACCATAAATATGAAGAAATTGCCAAGCATCTGAATTTTGTTCATGTGACCATGGGGATGCTACAATGGTCATAGGTGTGAAAAACAGTCATAAGTCGCTTTTTCAGTGCTCTTATAACTTTGAACGGTCACTAAATGAATTGTTGTAAATTGAGGATGACCTGTTCATTTTGCTGCTTACCCCCCCCCCCCAAATCTTCCTTTTTATTTTAGCGGTTTTATGGAAGGGCTCTGGGTTTCATCATCCTATACAGTATTCAAAATGTGGTTGCTGACCAAAGAATACAGTCTCTTACACCTACTGGGATATATTGCTAAATTAGCATGCTGAAAATTGCAGGGTTAGAAAGTTGCAGTAGCCTTTCCCCACACAGTGATTAATATCCATGCTGGAAGAAAATAATTTGCAAAGTGGCCCTTACTGAGGCAGTGTGTTATTATGGAGTCATTGTATCAGCCCCATACTGCAGTGGCAAATGATAATGGGGCACAACGAAATACACCTGTAGAAAAGTCATTTAAAGGATGGCATTCACATCAATACTCCTGGCTTGAGAGGGGAAACGGTGCCACTACAGAATTTTCAAAAAGGAATATCAACCCATGTAATCCCAAGTTGCAATATAAAAATCACCATTGAACAAGTTTTCATTTTGCACAAATATCGGCCAGACACTGAAGGTGCAGATGATTTTCAAGCAATTTCCTTCTCTGCCTTCGCAAGATGAAATGTAACCAAAGTCACCCATCCCATCTTGTTTGGAATAATAGATGGCAAAAAAACAACAACAATCCTCTTCTTGGTGGATTTAACCACAACTAAAAGTGTAAATACCTGAAACAGGGGAAGAATTATAGCATATAGATAAAGTGAAATATAATTTGGTGAAGGATCCATTTGCACCTTCTCAACTAAGTCTCTCCTTTTGAGGAGAAGAATACATAAAGAGTATTACAAGCCCATTCCAATCGGTATAAGATGGCTTTTTAATAATATAAACAAATCTGTAGAATATTTCACAGCGTTAGATAGTCCTCGTGTTACAACTGTAATTGAGCCTGGCAATTTTACGACCTTTTTCATGGCAGTCGTAAAGGAAATGCCATGGTTGTTAAGCAAACCCCATTGATCTCTGTGGGGCAATTTGTTTTGGTAGAAACCAGAAGTAAATGCTCCAGCAAAACCATCATAAGTACACGGACACAGGATGCTGCAAACATGCATAAATGCCAAGCGCCCGAAATGTCATGTGACTGGGAGGGGGATGTCAAAATGGGTCATAAGTAGTTTTTGAGGACTCTGTCGTAATTTGAACAGTCACTAAGTGACTGTAAGTTGAGGATTACCTGTATAAATACACGACACTGCATAACAAAATAAGAGTTCTGCAAATCTAGATCAGAGGTCAGCTTAATCATACTTTCTGTTACCTTGTGATAGTTTAGAAGTTGATCAGCAGTTTCCCTGTTCCTGGCATCTAGTATCTGGTGCTCCAGATATACTGCCCTTAAACATGGGGGCTCAATTCAAGAACAGACTTATCTACCATGACTGATTTAGCACATACCTGATACCAGAAAAGAACACCATGAGAAAATTTACTTCCCCTTTTTTATGTAGTAGAGAGTTTTCACATAGACAAACAATCTCTCCCTTTTTTGTAAATTGTAATGTGAAGTACAGAAAGAATAGGCAACAGTCCTTTTCATATCTGCCATTCCCGATCCTGTGCCAAATGAGAAGGTCTTTTCAATTACACTAGAAGAGAAAATATATAAAATAAATCTTGATGTTAGCTGCTAATCTGGACCAAGTAGATTCCTACTTTTGCACAAATGCATACATGCTAACTTTTTTCTTTCTTTCCTTTTTTAACCAGTATTAAAATGCTTCCCAGCCATTCAAATATTTCCATCTTAACAGTCATGGAACAGTGGTTTCTGGTTTTAAATCTGAGCTCCTTTTGCTTTGGTATAAATCAAATGCGTCGCCATGCTAGGTGATAGATATATCATACAAACTTCCTATGCAATATGTAGCTGGCAATTTGTTTTTCACTACAGTAGTTTCTCTCACAGTCTTAACTCAGATGGAACACACAAAAGATTGCTTGGTGAGAAATGCAAAGTGATGTAAAAAAAAGAGAGAGGGGAAGATACCCCTTCTCTTCAGAGAGATGAAAGGCTGATCCATATCGATGTAAATTCACACCATGATATATTTATTACTGGGTCTTCTCTCCCAAGGCAATTTGATGCCATGTATAAGGAGGCTCAGCCTTCCCCAGAACTGAATTTTTCTGGATAAATATGAACTGGACAATCACCACCCTTAGTTGTTGTTAATTGGATTTATGTCCCACCTTTCTGCCCGTATGGCATTCTATGAGCCCTTTTTACTTCCTTTCAGGCAATTATCTGCAGACTGAGCAATGGAAGGGTGAGGCTGTCTCCCCAGCTTCCTGGGGGGGAGGGAGAGAGGGAGAGGGAGAGGGAGGGGGGGAGAGAAAGAGATGCCCTACAGCTGAATCCTTCAGGTTGACACCATAAAGGCAAAGGTAGAGCCAGAGTTAAGTCACAATCCCATTCATGTCTTCACACCTTTGTGTAGAAAGCCAGGAGGAGCTAGTGCAGGGGTGTTAAATTGCCGGCCCACGGGCCGGTTGCATCATGCGGAGACCGCGCCCGGCAATGCAAAAAAAGTTGTGATACGTCGTAACCACGTCACATGATGTAGCGAGTTTGACACCCATGAGCTAGTGTGTGAATTTCATGCAGATCGTGCTTCCTCACAATGCAGGCTTCAGGTTTAAAACAAAACAATGGCTTGGGACCAGGCAACCTGAGGGGTCATCTTTTTCTGTCTATCCAACTTGATCCAATAGATCGGGCATGCTGCAGATCCAAAGAATGTCAACTGGCAGGAACTCGAAGACGAGGTTTCTCTGTTCTAGCTCCTGCCTTGTGAAATATTTCCCCTTCAGAGATTAGAATGGTTCCAACCCTGTTGGCCTTTTGCAAAACTTTAAAAATTTGGCTAGTTTCCCCGCGGCTTGGAATGTGTTAAGGGCCCTGTTTCTTGGCTTTACTATTACTTGGTTAATCATCAAGGCCGCTGTTTGTATTAATTTATTTTGTAGCTCTTTTGAATGTTTTAATTTTTTTAAAAAAATTGTGTTTTATAATTTTAGAACTATAAACTACCCAGAGCTGAGTCAGGCGGCTATAGAAATTAAATAAATAAATATGCATGAGGCAAGGAAGGAAGAGCAGTGGGGCACTTCTGCCATTCCTCCAGTCAGAAAAGGACCTGAAATTCATAATGATGGACATGGGTCTCCTTTGTTTGGGGAATGTACAAGAAAGGAGGATCCATATAAATAGCAGATGGCTGATTAGCAGGCAGACCTACAATATATAGCAATATACCTCCACATTTCTGCAATAGACATTTGCAGGTAGAATTCAATACAAGGACTCTAGGCATACCTTCATACCATTCGAGAAACCTGGAAAAATTGTGATTTTACTTATTTCTTATCAGAGTTACATCCCACTTTTATTTGTACAACTTAAGGCAGTGTACATAATGTTCCTGTCTCCTATTTTCTTCCAGAACAGCAACTCTCTGAGATAGGATAAGCTGAGACAGAATGCCTGGCCCAAAATCATCCAGCTGGACTTCATGCCTAAGGGAGGACTAGAATTCATGGTTCCTGGTTTCTAGCCAGCATTTTAATCACCACCCTGACCTGACTCACATGGGACTTGCTGCCATGCCTACACTTGTGTATGCACACATGGCTGGCTTGCATTTCAATATGCCAGGGCAGCAAAAGGCGGTGTCCGCATAAAAGGGCCCTTGTGGGTGAAAAAGCTCAGAAGACTCATCATGTACCTGGGAAAAGTGCCTACACATCAGAGGAATTTTGCTACCAGCTTCATACCTTTTAGTCTTACATTTATCTGCACAATAGTGTGTGTCAAGATATCATTTCTTTCCCCAAAGTAAGTTTTGAAATGTAGATCCA